>CM033800.1:14049097-14534700 GCA_019656835.1 Rhododendron ovatum
ACAAAATCTGCATTGGCTCCTCTCTGTGTATAACCAAGCCATATTACCAATGAGGCTACTATGTTCGGCCCCATTGGCAATCTTTACAATGGGCTACCAAGTCCAGTCACATTGTGAGTTTTCATTCACACAACGGGCTACCAAGTCCGGCCACGTTGCGGTTTTCACAATCCACACGATGGGCTACCAAGTCCGGCCTTATCGCGGGTTTCCATACACATAATGGGCTACCAAGTCCGGCCACATTGTGGTTTCAAAACACATCTCTTCATTATCCACACCTTAGGTGTTATGTTTCTAGCCTTCTCGATATTTGTGTTTCGTTTTCATGCAAAGACTCCGTGGTAGGACTTTTCACATACGTAATCATAAATCATTCATTGTAATCTTGAAACTACACTAGCAAAATCATCCAACTCCATATTACTTATCATGCTCAAATCATAACTTAAAGCATAACACCACATGTACGGATGCCTTTGGAGTGAAAATCACTTATGCTTTATCACACAATAAGTAATACAAACAATTCATGCATACATGCTCATAACCATCCTAAAGATCAAAATACGAATACTTCTAATCAAGCATTAAATTCTTATTTTTTGAAAATCCATTCTTTCTTACTTTGTGGGAAGTTCTAAACAACATATGCTTATTGAAGTAAAAGTCGGTTATTCAACATTTTAATATCACCATTATCAAAATAAATTTACTAACTATCATGTATTCTAAATATTATAAAAAAATAACCAAACTTTAGATATACTTAGAGAAAGTAAGTAGAGATATTCTACGTATACTTAGAGTAAGCGGTTTGAAGTATTCTACCGTTCTTCTTGGTGGTAGGGCGACTACGAAAAAATGAGTTGACGATCGGGCGGAGCAACTTTCTACGGTAAGCTTCCGATAGCTTCGAAAGAGAAAGGTTTCTCTCGAAACGAGATCTTGACTAAACTACTAAACTTTTTGGATCAAAAGGGTGGTCGAGTGGCGGTTTAGTGGCGGCTTTGGATGAGTTTCTTGAAGAACTTCAAAAAAAACTCAAGAACACTAAGAACAAGGAAGAACAAAGTAAGAACTCAAGGATTCTAGAGAGAGAAGTTGAATGGTTGGAAGGTGTGAGTTAAATGGCAAGGATGGGGTGCTATTTATAGCCAAAGTCTTGGCTATTACCCAAGGAATAAAATTTTTCCTAGCAAATATTGTCCAATGGTTAAAAGGGCATTTCATGCTTGAAAGCCTTCCATGACTTGTCAAATCCAATCTTTAGGCATAAGGCTACAAAATCAAGTAGAATCTTAGGCTTTCTAGGTAAATCTGGGTGATCATAGTCTAGGTTGGCAAGTCTTACAAGTCTAGGGTAGGGTTTGATTAGGCTAAGGCATAGCCTTTCATGTTTAGTCATTTATACGTCTAGGTTGTAGTTAATTTCTTAGAATGATTAAAGGCTTGTTCGGAAGCAAATCTAGGATGACTAAGGCTAGGATTCTATGCTTGAAATTGACTAGAAATAGGTTGTCATGTAGCAAAAAAGCTTAAGGCTAATAGGTAGCTTGTGCAATTATCCGAAACACATGCACACACTCCACTCTCTCCGTCATTCTCTCTCGTCCTCTCTCTCCTCTCCCTCTCTCGGCTTTCTCTCTCTCTCTCTCTCTTGTACTACTTATATATATATATATATATACCCATGTATATAAGTACACTAAAGTACCTATGTAGCCTTAATAGGTCCATGGAAAAGAATAAGGGCTATGGGCTTTCAAGTGACAATTCAAAGAAAATAACATGATTAAGATTTTCCTAGAAAGTGTACCTATGCTTGTGTAGGATCATATAGGCATGTATAATATAGCTCATGGAGTACATATATACATATATATAAGTATATTTATGTGTGTCTAGGAAAGTAACCCTAGGATAATTAGGCTTAAGGCTAAAAACTAGGTTTGCATGCATGGCATGGCTAGGCTTGCTTCTTTTGGAAGCAAAATGATGGCTATGACTTGTTTAGTCATGGCAAGTCAAATGTTCTATTGTCCAAGGGATAGAAATTTCCCTAGCAAATATTATCCAAGAGACAAAAATTTTCCTAACCATTATTGACCAATGGTTAAAGATGAAATGATGATGGGTATGACTTGAAATGACTAGTCATGGGCATAATGATTACCTCTAATGGCCTAATGGTTCAATAGTGTTTGGAGGGATTCATAAGGCTCAAAGATGGTCAAAAGGGTCCAATTAGGGTTAGGAGAATGCAATTAGGAGAGATGGTAGTTCGGTTTCTCCAACTAATCGGTTGGAAACTAACCCTACTTGCCATGTAGGATTTCTAGTCAAGAAATATAATTTTAAAGGACTAAAATCTAATTATGACGGATTATTAAAGTTAAAAAAAATTTTATGAGCAAAAATTTAAGTAATCAAAATAAAATTCAAATATTTAACGAAATTTTTATTTACCAAAAATCAGGGTCGTTATAAACTATCCCCCTTAAAATAATTTCATCCTTAAAATTGGTGCGTGACTACGGATTAGATATAGTCATTACGCTCCAAAAAGCTTTGGCATCACATGGCCACTGTCTAAGTCTTTGGCAGGTCCTACTTAACAAAACGGGGTTGAAGTTGCTTCAGTCGTTGAACAATTTGCCTCGATGTATGCCTTTGATGAAGTTTCCACTGTAAATGCCAATCGTCAAATGCAAAACTTCTATCATGAAGACTCGTATCCCACAAACGTTTCTTTAGCACGTCCCTTCTTTCTTCTTCCCGAACAGTGCAGGTGCTCCTCCTGGTGACGTATTTCGCCTAATAAACACTTTGTCCAACTGCTTTTGCAATTGGGTCTTGAGCTCCTTTAGTTTAGCTGAGGCCATTCGGTATGGCGCCATAGAGATTGGTGTCGTTTCCGGTTGGAGTTCTATAGAGATATCTATCTCTCTTTGGGATGGTAAGCCAGGAAGTTCTTCAAGGAAAACATCGGCGTACTCACAAACGATGTGTGGTAATCCCACTTCCATTTTGTCAGCTTCTTCCAATCGAAGATTAACGAGCCATCCAAATAGTTGGTTCTGCCACTTCGATCTTTTCGTCGCCGAACTCGCCGTTTGTCTATCCCCCTTAAAAGGAAATGAGTCCCTTTTAGGATATAAGCTGTCACTATCTTCCAGTGCCTTATTGGGTTCCAATGGGCTGCTTCCCCTTATTTTGCTGATGCGATAGGCCTCCAGGGTTTTGTTTCACAAAACCTGTCTGTCCAAAACTCCCATTACCCTTCTTCTGAGGCTACGAAAATTGGCGGCTGTAGTGGCCCATAGAGTGATAGTTGTAACACCTAACTGTTGTCAAATCCCGGTTGCCCCTCTGCGGTTCGCCACGTCCGAGTGTATCAATCCTCCAGGGTTGGTTATTTTGAGGAGGGTTAGAGGGTTTGGTGGGGTAGGGTCCACGGTTGTTGCTGAGGGGTTGGGTTCAGATTGGTCCACCAATGCTAATATTCGCTTTCCTCCACCGGGTTTTGAAGTCCAGCTCCTCACTTTCTAGCCGGAGAGCACACTTCACTACCTCAGCATAGGTGGTAAATGCTTGAGCTACCACTACCCTCTAAGCTGTTGTCAGCCCCCACTCGAACCTTCTTGCCTTATTGTCTTCAGTAGGTATGGAGTTTAGAGCGTAACGGGACAGCTTCTTATATTTGGCTGCGTATTGGGTGACGGTTAGTGTCCCCTACTTCAGATTCAGGAATTCCTGTTCCTTGGCTAAGTGAAAGGGTGTGGGGAAGTACTTGTCGAGAAATAGGGTTTCGAATTCGGCGAAGGTCATAGTGGCTATGGTATGGGTTGCTTCCATCAGGTCCCACCAATAGCGAGCTTCTCCTTTCAATTGGTATGTGGCCAAGGCCACCCGATCTCCGTCCTGGGTATTTCTTAAGGTTCTGAGGACCATTTTGACCTCGTTCAGCCACGTCTCGGCGATGATAGGGTTTGGATCTCCGTGAAAAGTCAGGGGTCGACGTTTGCAGAATTCGTTCATCGCTCAAGTTCAGGTCATTGGTTCATCATCATGGTTTTGGTTTTGGCGGTTAGCGTTCAAGGCAGTTATGAACGCTTGCATGATCTGTGCTAGGTCGGGGTTTCCATTTGAGGGTCCTCCATTGTCGTGTCCTAATCCACTACGTCGGTTCGCCATCCACAAGTAAAAATCGAAAGGGGGTGTTTTAGTCTACCTAAACAATTTTTCTTTTGCAAACTGTGTGTCTTTCTAAAGCAGTTTTATCAAGTAGTATGCAACAGTATTCTTTTAAATAAGGTAAGCTTTTCATAGATAAGCAGAAAAGATACAATCATAAACATAGAGTTCCACTATAATGGTAAGTAGGGACAAGGATAAGTGAGTACATAAATAGTGATCAAGAAACATATAAGAATAAGTATTAACTGAAATAAACCTTTTATTATCAACATAGGAAGAGTACAGCTTAGGAAATTATTAAACAGACAGAAGTTATCCTAGTTTCTGACATCCTACATCCCGAAGGATTACAATAGTTACTAGCTCTATCTAAGGTAAGCCTAATTGGCTTCTTCGGCTTTTGGGATCTCGCCCTCCTTGAGATTCTCTTCGCTTAACAGGTTTTCCTCCTTGGTCGCCTCATTGGCGTCCTTATCACCATCGACTTCTTCCTCCTTAACTCCAACCTCAAAGTTCTCCATCGGGGGTAAAACATCAAAGAACCCACGGAAAGCATACAAGATTGGGAACATTTTAGGAAACCAATGGTCCTCCTCCACGGGAATAGGGGTATTCTGCTGCACCCTCATGAAATCTTGGATTTCTGCGAGTACAACGGCTATATAGTCGGGATTCTCCACTAATTGAGTTGTCATAGCTTTTATGGCGTCCTTGAGTTAGCGAGCTCTAACCAATAGGTCAACTAGGTGGTTCATCTACAAGGAAAAGTATTAAACCTCAATTAGGAACGTTTTAAGACAGAGATTTACGATCTACTAGAAAAAAAAACTTTCAAGCTTCTTGTTCCACTCTCGATTCTTAATTTAAGTCATCATCCAATTGTTCAGGAATTCCCAAATGGTACTGCCAATTTCCACATCTTGCTTCAATCCGAAGATTGTTGTATCGGAACTCCACCTAATTTGGGACGGTAAACATAAACTCAATTCTCGCTTGTGCAACGGTCAAACTATCTTATGGTTCTATCCATTCTACCCATGGCCGAGGTTTTGAACCTAAAGCTCTGATACCAAGTTGTAACGCCCCAAATTTTGGAAATGTTAAATGGACAATTTTATTTCAAAATAAATGGAGTATGGCTCGTTATTACAGCATAATCTCTCGTGAGAGTACTTTGTTTACACAAGGGAATGGAAACTAAGGTTCCTAACTACAGCTCTGCATGCTCCTCCATCCTAGCCAGTTCTTCAGCTCTAAAGGCCTCCAAGGTGTACAGCTCACCTTGATCATCTACAAAGTCTGACACATTATACCAGCGTCGCCACCAGTATAATATGTCAGGGTCACCAAAGGTAACACCATGAGCTACGAAGGCTCAATAGAATAACCCATATCCACTAACCCTTAACTTACACCAGTAGATCATAGATTCAATGATTTCCACATAGTACATGCACATCAAACCAAAAATAGTTAACAATGACATATTTGCATTCATTAACTAAGCTAACGTTGGTGTCCAAGATTTTTGAGTTTCTCCTACGTGACATCTCGTAAACCATGTCTCTATTTCACCATTCATTTACCAAGTCAACATTTTCAAAATCCGTTTTTAACACACCCAACCTCGATTCCGCCACGCCAGTCTCCTAAGTATCCTCACAATGGTTCCGCCGCGCTGGGTTCCCATTGGCACACAAAATCCACATTGGCTCCTCTCCGCGGATAACCAAGCCATATTACCAATGAGGCTACCACGTCCGGCTCCATTGGCAATCTTCACAATGGGCTACCAAGTCCGGCCACATTGTGAGTTTTCATTCACACAATGGGCTACCAAGTCTGGCCATGTTATGGTTTTCACAATCCACACGATGGGCTACCAAGTCCGGCCTTATCGCGGGTTTCCATACACACAATGGGCTATCAAGTCCGGCCACATTGCGGTTTCAAAACACATCTCTTCATTATCCACACCCTAGGTGTTATGTTTCTAACCTTCTCAATATTTGTGTTTCGTTTTCATGCAAAGACTCCGCGGTAGGACTTTTCACATACATAATCATAAATCATTCATTGTAATCTTGAAACTAAATTAGCAAGATCATCTAACTCCATATTCTTTATCATGCTTAAATCACAACTTAAAGCATAAGATCACATGTACGGACGCCTTTAGAGTGAAAATCACTTATGCTTTATCACACAACAAGTAATACAAACAATTCATGCATACATGCTCATAACCATCCTAAACATCAAAATACGAATACTTCTAATCAAGCGTTAAATTCTTATTTTTTCAAAATCCGTTCTTTCTTACTTTGTGGGAAGTTCTAAACAACATATGCTTATTGAAGTAAAAGTCGGTTATTCAACATTTTAATATCACTATTATCAAAATAAGTTTACTAACTATCATGCATTCTAAACATTATAAAAAATAACCAAACTTTAGATATACTTAGAGAAAGTAAGTAGAGATATTCCACGTATACTTAGAGTCAACGGTTTGAAGTATTCTACCGTTCTTCTTGGTGGTAGGGCTACTACGGAAAAATGAGTTGACGATCAGGCGGAGTGACTTCCTACGGTAAGCTTCCGATAGCTTCGAAAGAGAAAGGTTTCTCTCGAAACTAGATCTTGACTATACTACTAAACTTTTGGATTGAAAAGGTGGCCGAGTGGCGGTTTAGTTGCGGCTTTGGATGAGTTTCTAGAAGAGCTTCAAGAAAAACTCAAAAACACTAAGAACAAGGAAGAACAAAGTAAGAACTCAAGAATTCTAGAGAGAGAAATTGAAGGTTGGAAGGTTAGAAGGTGTGAGTTAAATGGCAAGGATGGGGTGCTATTTATAACCAAAGTCTTGGCTATTACCCAAGGAATAAAATTTTTCCTAGCAAATATTGCCCAATGGTTAAAAGGGCAAATCATGCTTGAAAGCCTTCCATGACTTGTCAAATCCAATCTTTAGGCATAAGGCTATAAAATCAAGTAGGATCTTAGGCTTTCTAGGTAAATCTAGGTGATCATAGTCTAGGTTGGCAAGTCTTACAAGTCTAGGGTAGGGTTTGATTAGGCTAAGGCATAGCCGTTCATGTTTAGTCATTTATAGGTCTAGGTTGTAGTTAATTTCTTAGAATGATTAAAGGCTAGTTTGAAAGCAAATCTAGGATGACTAAGGCTAGGATTCTATGCTTGAAATTGACTAGAAATGGGTTGTCATGTAGCAAAAAAGCTTAAGGCTAATAGGTAGCTTGTGCAAGTATCCGAAACACATGCACACACTCCACCCTCTCCCTCACTCTCTCTCAGCCTCTCTCTCCTCTCCCTCTCTCGGCTCTCTCTCTCTCTCTCTCTCTTGTACTACTTTTATATATATATATATATACCCATGTATATAAGTACACTAAAGTACCTATGTAGCCCTGATAGGTCCATGGAAAAGAATAAGGGCTATGGGCTTTCAAGTGACAATTCAAAGAAAATAACACGATTAAGATTTTCCTAGAAAGTGTACCTATGCTTGTGTAGGCTCATATAGGCATGTATAATATAGCTCATGGAGTACATATATACATATATATATAAGTATATATATGTGTGTCTAGGAAAGTAACCCTAGGATAATTAGGCTTAAGGCTAAAAACTAGGTTTGCATGCATGGCATGGCTAGGCTTGCTTCTTTTGGAAGCAAAATGATGGCTATAACTTGTCTAGTCATGGCAAACCAAATGTTCTATTGTCCAAGGGATAGAAATTTCCCTAGCAAATATTATCCAAGAGACAAAAATTTCCCTAACCATTATTGACCAATGGTTAAAGATGAAATGATGATGGGTATGACTTGAAATGACTAGTCTTTGGCATAATGATTACCTCTAATGGCCTAATGGTTCAATAGGGTTTGGAGGGGTTCATAAGACTCAAAGATGGTCAAAAGAGTCAAATTAGGGTTAGGAGAATGTAATTAGGCGAGATGGTAGTTCAATTTCTCCAACTAATCGGTTGGAAACTAACTCTACTTGCCATGTAGGATTTCTAGTCAAAAAATATAATTTTAAAGGACTAAAATCTAATTATGACGGATTATTAAAGTTAAAAGAAAATTTTATGAGCAAAAATTTAAGTAATCAAAATAAAATTCAAATATTTAACGAAATTTTTATTTACCAAAAATCAGGGTCGTTACACCTTTGCTGCTTTGGTATCAGTACCGAGGCCTTTAGCACTAGCTTCACAGCTCCCAGCAGCTTCCACAATACCAAATAGCTTTCACAGCATCTTATTTCCATTCTCTAAACTTAAGTACAGACTACATTTTAAACATTTCTTTTATATTTTCTTTATTTTAATTTATTTAATGAAAATAAGAAGTGCCCTCCATTTGGAAACAATGGCATTACCAGAATTTTGATATTTTAATACAATCAAAATGTTGACCCCTAACTTTTAGTGTAAAACTAAAAACAACACGCTTTTCTATAGAAGAAATGGCTCAAAACATGATCTTACTCTTCGAATAAAACCTTGCAAATTTGAGTTGCTTTTAGAAAAATCCAATGATTAATTACCGCCATTTTTTATCTCAATAATCGGTACTTTTTTGAAAAGTCATTTTTTCATATTTAGACAAATTTTTAGGGGCTGACAGGGTCTTCATTGGTTCCTCAGGTATTTGGATGCACTCAAGCTATCCATGATGTCAAAACTTGCCTTATTCACACGATTTACCTAAAAACACTACAAACATATCTTACGTGCAATATCAAATAAAAATGACCAATTTAACGACGAAATTAAACTAAACTAAGGACCTAGTGCACCTTTAATGGCATTGTCGGGTGCTTATCAGTGGTGGTGGTGAAGGTTGTGGTGGTGCTAGTGTTGGTGGAGTGGTGATGTGGTTGTGGGAGTCGTGGTGTTGGTGGTCGTAATGGGGCGGTAGAAGCAGCAACATAGTATTTGTGGCAGTGGCGGAGTGGTGATGATAATGTCGACGACAATGATGGTGCACTACAAGAAAATGCACTATTAGCGACTAAATTTGCCGACGCAGCACATGAAATTTCTTGGTAAATGTAGGCTTTTGGCAATGACAAATTGATTGCGTCGGCAAAGAATCCAAGTAGTTAAACTTTTTGGCGACGTTTGCTCTTTTCGTTGGCAAAAGCTATTGGGAAAAGTCAGCTCTTGGAGGGAAATATTTTGCCAACACCGGCCAATTATTCTTTGGCAACCCATTATGCATGCATAGTTAAAAGATGAAACCTTTTGGCGACGAGCTCTCCACGTTGGGAAAAAGCTAGACCCATACATTTTATACATGGACCTTTTTTCTAGCATAATTTGACTTATAAGACATTTGAATATTTTTTTGTTTTAAATGAACATTTTTTGGCTTGTGATTGGAACGTTTAATATTTTTTATTCCTCTTTCAGAAAAGTGAAAAAATATGCAAAATTTTGATTTTTTACTTTAAAAGAAGAAATTAAGAGAAGCAATACCAAAAATGTGGACTCTATTTTTTTTTTTTGTCAAACTATCACGTGATTTACTCATAAAAATTTGACCAAAGAATAAAAAAAATAAAAAAAAAGCAATTTTATAAAAGAGTAAATCACGTAATACAAAGAAGATTGGGGGAATTACATTTCAGTGAAGAGAGGGGCAAAAAATGCCCAACTCATGGACCACTTTTTTGAAAATTCATCTAAATATGAAAAAGAGAAAAGTAATTCCCAATGCATGGAAATGGCTATGTAAGAGGACTAATATACCCACACATATTTGAAACCCTAAAAATTAAGTCCTTACTTTGTGTTTTTTTCCCCTGACACCCCACCCCCGACCCCACAACCCCATTTCCACATTTACCCCCCAGTTTGCCTGTTTTTTTTTGTTCTCTTTATTTCTTTTTCTTTCTTTCCTGTTTGAATTTTTTTTCTTTTTTTTTCTCTTTATTTCCTTTTCTTTCTTTCCAGTTTGAATCTTTTTTTTTCTCTTTATTTCCTTTTCTCTCTTTCTATCCACTGTTTTTTTTTTCCTTTTTTTTCCTTTACAGATTAAAAAATATAGTTACAAAAATAAATGTTTCAATTTTTAATCTGTTTAAACCGGTGCAAAGATATTATTTTTCTAATCATTTCATCCTAAATGGTCGTAATAAATTTTTCGCTCTAAGGCCTTTCAATGTGTACCCTAAGAGAACTCTAAAACTAAATTAGGAATCTTAGGGTGTTCGTTAAGAGGCCTTAGAGCCAAAAATTTACTACGACCATTTAGGATGAAATGGTAAGAAAAAGAATATCTTTGAACCGGTTCAAACGGATTGAAATTTGAAACATTTATTTTCTTACACCATTTATATATTAAAAATATAGTTAAAAATTATGTATTTCAATTTTTTAGTTAAAAAATATATTTGAAACACAAAGTCCTTCTTTTGTAGCCTTCAAAAATAATATTTTTGGCACATGAATCAACATTTTATGACGTGTAAGTATTGCCTCTAATGAATCCGACTGTTTTTCTTTTCCTTTTTTTCCTATATACATATTAAAAAATATAGTTAAAAAATAAGTGTTTCAATTTTCAATCCATTTGAGCAGGTGCAAAGATGTTATTTTTCTGATCATGTCATCCAAAATGGTCGTAATAAATTTTTGACGCCAATGCCTTTCAATGGACATTCTAAGAGAGCCTTGAAATTAAATAATGAGTCTTAGGGTATTTGTTGAAAGGTCTTACAGCAAAAAATTCATTATGACCATTTAGAATAAAATGATCAAACAAAATATAATCTTCGCCCCGGTTCAACTGAATTGAAAATTGAAATACTTAATTCTTAAATTATATATTTTTAAATAGATAGGGTGTATTTATAGAAATTAAATAAATAAAATAAAAGTAATTAAATAAAGAAAAAAATTAAAAAGTTTTTTTTTTTTTTTTTTTGGGGGGGGGGGGGGGGGGGGGGGGCATTCCGTAGCCAACGCTGCTCTTTCTGCGTTCTACACTGTTGACACCATCTCCGCTGTGGGCCAGAACCACCAACCACCCAGGCCGCACATGGCCGTCCAAATTAATATGTAAGCCGTTCCCCCCCCCCCCCCGCGGAACATGGATTGCTGGAGGAGGTCGTCGGCGACGGGCTTATCTTCGAATGCGGGAGTCCAAATGTGGATGAGGGGCAGGAGGTTGTCGACGGCATCAAGAAAGGCATCGACATCAGCAGAAATTTAAACCCCTTCTTCCCCACGAAAGTTTCGAAATTAAGTTGCTTTAGGAGGTGACGGAGTCCAGATCTGAGCTGCTTATGGAGGGAGGGAGAGAGAGAGGGTTCTGGATTACTGTTTTGGTTCAGTCCCACATCAGGAAAGTGAAACAAGAAAAGGAGTTAAGTTGCTCTTTTAATGAAAATAAGATGCACCTTGTATCAAGGAATCAAGGTGTGTTAATTTAAGTTGCCCCATGTATGAATCTAAGTTACCCCGTGTATAAACCTAAGTTGCCCCGTGTATGAACCTAAGTTGTCCTCTAAGTTGCCCCGCGTATGAATCTAAATTGCCCTATGTATAAACCTAAGTTGTTCCGTGTATGAACCTAAGTTGCCCCGTGTATGAGCCTAAATTGCCCTCTAAGTTAATGCAACGCCCCGAAATTTGGGAACGTTAAAGAGACAATTTCATTGAAAATCTAAATAGAGTTTGACTCATTATTACATCATAATCCCCATAATTACACAGAAGGGAGGGAACTAAAGTTCCTAACTACAGTTCCGCCTGCTCTTCCATCCTAGCCAGTTCTTCGGCTCTAAAGGTCCCCAAGGTGTACAGCTCACCCTGTTTATCTACAGAGTCTGACACATTATACCGGCGTCGCCACCAATATAATATGTCAGGGTCACCAAAGGTAACACCATGAGCTTACAAAAGCTCAATAGAATATCCAAACCCACTAACCCTTAACTTACAAACAATATATCATAAAATCAACAGAGTACAAGCAGGTTTAACAAAAACGATTAACGATAGCACATCCATATTCACTATTCAAGTATCATTGGTGTCTATATTTTTCTGTGTTTCTCCTACACGACTCATCGTAGACTGTGTCACCATTTTTCCACTGTTCATTGTCCATATCAACATTTCGAAAATCCGTCGTTAACACACCCAACCTCGGTTCCGCTGCTCCGGGTTCCCGAGTATCTGCACAATGGTTCCGTCGCTCCAGGTTCCCATTGGCACACAATTGCATTGGCACCTCTCCACGGTAACCAAGCCAAGCCACACACCCTACCTCGGTTCCGCTGCTCCGGGTTCCTGGGTATCCGCACAATGGTTCCGCCGCTCCGGGTTTCCATTGGCACACATACACACACCCTACCTCGGTTCCGCCGCTCCGGGTTCCCGGGTATCCGCACAATGGTTCCGTCGCTCCGGGTTCCCATTGGCGCACACACACACACCCTACCTCGGTTCTGCCGCTCCGGGTTCCCGGGTATCCACACAATGATTCCGCCACTCCGGGTTCCCATTGGCACGCACAGACACACATCTCACATAATGCCATCAAAATCGGTCATTATGTAGTTTCAAAAATATTTCCTCGTTTGAAACACATTTTTCTTGTTAATCACACCCTAGGTGTCATGTTTCTATTTTCTCGATTTTCGTGTCTCGTTCTCATACATAGACTCCGCAGTAGGACTTTTTACAAATATAAATCATTCATTATAATCTTGAAACTAAATTAGCAAGACCATCCAACTCAATATCATACCACAAGTAATACAAGCAATTTATGTATGCATGCTCATAACTCCTTTAAATATCAAAATACGAATACTTTAAATCAAATGGTAAAGTTTTAACCTTCGAAAACCGTTCTTTTCTCCTTTGTGGGAAGTTCAAAAGATCATATGTTTATTCAAGGTAATAAGTCGATTATTCAAACATGCTCATGCTTCCATTAGCATAATAAGTTTTCTAGCGATTATGCATTTCAACAATTTAAGGAGTAGATAACCTTATATACTTTTTAACATACGGTTCTATGCTATATGTTGAGTTAGTGGACGAAGGATTCTACCTTTCTTCTTGGCGATAGGGCGGCTACGGAGAGTACATCGGTGATCGGGCGGAGTAACTTCCTACGGAATGCTTGCGGTAGCTTCGAAAGAGAAAGGATTTCTCTCGTCCTAGGATGAGTTTCTTGAAGAACTTAGGAAGAACCTCAAAAACAAAGAAGAACTAAACAAGAACAAGCAAGAACTCTTAAGTTTTCTAGAGAGAAGGTGGAGGAAGGATTGGTGTGAGTTGAAATGAAGTATGGGAGGGCTATTTATAGCCAAAGTCTTGGCTATTACCTAATGAATAAAATTTTTCCTAGCGAATATTGTCCAATGGACAAAGGAATATTGGTAATAATTTGATATGACTAGTCATGGGAATCTATTGTCCAAGGGATGATATTTTCCTAACATTTATTGTCCAATGGACAAAGAATAGTAATAATTTTGAAATGACTAGTCATGAGAATCTATTGTCCAAGGGATAATATCTTCCCTAACATTTATGGACCAATGGGTAAAAGATTATTGGTGAAAATTATGGCTTGAAATGACTAAACATGGGAATAAAAATGATTACTCCTATGGTATGACTAGTCTTGTCAAGTTTATGTACACCTTGGCAAGTCTAGCCTCCATGATCCAAGGGGTAAAAATTCTCCTAACAATTATTATCCAGGGAATATTGATGGTAAGTAAGGCTGATGTGACTAGGCTTAGGCTTACTTCTTTTGGAAGCAAAATAAGGGTTTCTCATGGTCCAAGATTCCTATATGACTTGTCAGGTCCAATGTCACGCCCCGCCCCGCGCACGGTGCTCTAAACGAGCCCGAGCCGGTGCGGCCGCATGCCCCCGACGATCCCATCCATCTTTGTACAATATTGTCCGCTTTGGACGCCCAAAGCCCATAGACTTCCCAGTAGGTCACCCATCACTGGACTACCCCAGGATGAGCACGCTTAACTGTGAAGCTCCTATGCGCTTTGGCCCGCCCTCACGGCTTTAAAAGGCCTTGTACAAGTAGGAGGGATCTTTCCTTATAAACTATGACTTGCCCCCTCCCGTCTGGACGGAGTCTGCTTCCTGCAGTACCGCCGGCCACCGGAAAGCGGGGTGTCACAATCTACCCCCCTTAGGGATGCAACGTCCTCGTTGCACAGGCCCAGCAACCTCCCCTGGGGTCCGTGGTAGCAGAGCGCATCCTACTCACCATTTTGCCCAGGGCGGGGCTCTGATACCATTTGTCACGCCCCGCCCCGCGCACGGCGCTCTAAACGAGCCCGAGCCGGTGCGGCCGCATGCCCACGACGATCCCATCCATCTTTGTACAATATTGTCCGCTTTAGACGCCCAAAGCCCATAGACTTCCCAGTAGGTCACCCATCACTGGACTACCCTAGGATGAGCACGCTTAACTGTGAAGCTCTTATGCGCTTTGGCCCGCCCTCACGGCTTTAAAAGGCCTTGTACAAGTAGGAGGGATCTTTCCTTATAAACTATGACTTGCCCCCTCTCGTCTGGACGGAGTCTGCTTCCTGCAGTACCGCCGGCCACCGGAAAGCGGAGTGTCACATCCAATCTAGGCTTTCATTGGCAAGACTAACTTCTATTACCCAAGGGGTACAAATTTCCCTAGCAATTATCAACCAAAGGGTAAAAGGTGATGGTGATGTCAAGATTGTTCTAGATAGGACAACACATAGATTTGGGAAAGCATACTGTCCTATAAGTTGGGAAAAGTACACTGGCACATGGGTCGGGATAAGTACAGTGATACACATACTTCTGATTACCTCATGAACTAATGGGTAATAATTTCCCTACTTTCTATTACCCAATGGATAAACAATCATGTCATACTATTCATGACATGACAAGTCAAAGGTACTATGATGTCATGGCTTTAACTAATGGTCACTAACTTTCCTAGGTTTTATTATCCACTGGATACATAATCATGTCACACTATTCATGACAAGTCTAAAGTACAACGATGGGTAGTCAAGTCATGCTATTATCCAATGGACCATAATTTTCCTAGTTTCTATTACTCAATGGATAAAGAATAAAAGAGGTAGGTACCGACTTGAATAGTCTTGTCAACCTTGGCAAGTCAAAGGTCTATTAACCAAGGGATAAAAATTTTCCTAACAATTATGGACCAAGAGGTAAAGGAATATTGGTAATAATTAGGGTTTGAAATGACTTGTCATGGGAGTAAAATGATTACTCCTATGGTCTAATGGTCCTATAGGGTTTGGAGGAGTTCATAAGGTTCAAAGATGGTCTAAAAGGTCCAATTAGGGTTAGGGTAATGTAACTAAGTGAATCAGTGGTCTGGTTCCTCCAACTAATCGGTTGAAAACTAACTCTACTTGCCAAGTAGGGTTTCTAGCCAAGAAATATAATTTAAAGATTTTATCTAACTCGTTAGAAAAATATACAAGTGCTTTTATAAGCATACTTGTTTTTAGAAAATGACTAGATTGCTCGGCGTGAAAGATATAATTTTATAAGTCTCAAATCTAATTATGACGGATTATAAAAATTAAAAAGAAATTTTTAGTAGCAAATCCAAGTAATTAAAATAAAATTTAAATATTTAACGAAATTTTTATTTACCAAAAATTAGGATCGTTACAGTTAAGTTGCCCTCTAAGTTGCCCCGTGTATGAATCTAAATTGCCCTATGTATGAATCTAAGTTGCCCTCTAAGTTGTCCTGTGTATGAGCCTAAGTTGTTCTCTAAGTTGCCTCGTGTATGAATTTAAATTGCCCCATGTATGAACCTAAGTTACCCTCTAAGTTGCCCCGTGTATGAGCCTAAGTTGTCCTCTAAGTTGCCCCGTGTATGAATCTAAATTGTCCCATGTATGAATCTAAGTTGCCATCTAAGTTGCCCCGTGTATGAGCGTAAGTTACCCTCTAAGTTGCCCCGTGTATGAATCTAAATTGTCCTATGTATGAACCTAAGTTGCCTTCTAAATTGCCCCGTGTATAAACCTAAGTCGCCCTCTAAGTTGCCCCGTGTATGAATTTAAATTGCCCCGTGTATAAACCTAAGTTGCCCCTGATTCATGACAGAAGGGAGAGGTATTTTTGTCTTCAATTCCATGTCTTGGGATTATTGTTTTCCTTCCCATGACTGAGCAATTCCAAAAACATGGTCCATGAGTTGGACATTTTTTGCCCCACTCTCCACTGAAATGCAATTCCCCCAAGAAGATTCATGAGTAACTAAAAAGCAGAACCCAACGGAAAATAATTGAGCCCTGCTATGGTTACACCAAATGTACACCGCATTTAATGGGACTCATTTTGGGATTCCACATAAATGATCGGAGACACTCAAATTTTTTAAAATATTTTCAAAGGTTTCCGCAAAAAGTGAGCTCATCTAAATATCGGTAAAAGCTTGATCAGTTCTTTGCTCAATTTCGTATTAGTAAATTGAGCATAGAATTGATTAAGCCCTTACCGATATCCGACTAAGCTAATCATTTGCGAAGCCCCTTAAAAATGTGTTTAAAAATTGAGCGACTCTGATAATTTGTATAGGATGTCAAAGTGCGTCCCATAAAACGCAAGATACATTTTGGTGTGCAACGGTATTACTTAAGATCTGTTCCTCTTTCTTCTTTCAATAGTTTGAAGGTTTATTCTAGGGCTCTTTTACGAGAAGCAGACTATAAAGGTTAATATTCTACTCTAAGTTTTGTGTGTTCTGTGAAGACCTACATGTTGATTGCGCATAACTTAGATGATCTCCCTCTCTCTGTGGTTTAAGCCTTGTAATCGGAGAGTGATTCCACCCAATGGATGAACGATTAAGACTTATGTGATGCTAGTTGTTGACAATTCTTACAGATCCTAGACTCATCCCATGCGTTATATGTGGGTTTGTCTTGATTTATGCCCTAATAGTTTGATTAATAGTATTTCCCAATACAGTTACCATATCACTTACCAATTCATGGATTCATTACATATTCTGAGCACTAGTCAGTGATTCTCCAAGATCGATCTGTTGGGACATAGTGCAATTTTCTCAGTTTTATAGAGGATCACACAAGATTGATTTGGGTATGTTGATTTCTATGAGGTTTGCAGTCATTTATCAATTACGAGGGGTGATGTAATCAGTTATTAGATTTCCTTTTTCTTTTTTTTAGTTTCTTGTGCTTGCAATTGTTTGTTTGTTCAAATCCCAATGGGCTGGCCTAGTGGTCAAGGCCTGCCGCCTGAGACTTAAGAGGTTTGCTTCCTCCTAAGGTCTTAGGTTCGTAACCTCTTAAGTGCTGTCAACTCTTTTGGGCCAGTCCATATAGAGCTTTCCTCTCGCTTTAATTGGGATCAGTGAGGAGTAGGATTGTTCCCCAGGATTAGTCGAAGTGCACTTGAGCAAATCTGGATGCCTGAATTATAAAAAATAATTTTTTGTTTGTTTCTTTTTTGTTAGTGTTATTATTCATTGCTCGTTTCTCCATTTTGCCTCGTGTCGTTATTGCAGGGTAAATGTGAATCTCATGCGCATTATAGTTGGACATGAGTTGGGTATTGCTTTTTGATAAATTTAGTCAACCATTTATGGATGGGGTGAACTCCTTTATCGAACTTGCAAAGGCGCATTCGGGAGGGGCCATGGAGATTAAGTGCCCATGTGTCAATTGTTTTAACTTCTACAAGCAAGAGTACGATGTTGTGCAAAGTCATTTAACATCTTCGTTGTAGTGCAAAGTCATTTAACGTCTTGAGGATGTATTCAATAAAACTCAAATTCGATAGATGAGAGCTATATAATATTTCTAGAATTAAACTTTATAAAAGGAAAAAGATATGCATTCTTTTTCAATTTTGGGTTTATTAGGATTTTTTCTTTTTCCTGCATATATATGCTGAATTGAATTGTTTTAACTACCTGTTTCCTTGCTTCCGTTCTTGAGTGAGGTGAGGATGCATATTTAGTTTTGTTTGATGCTTGCTTTAGTTAATATTCATTTAATCTCCTCGTTTGTCATTTATATGTGGTTTTGCCAAAGATGCCCAAAGTTCAGAGAAATTTTGTCAAGCTTGGGTGTATTTCCTAGAGGCTGACAAAATATGAGATGGACAGACAGAAACATTGAACGAAACTCAGCAGTGCTATCTGCTTTGGGATTAAAGACCATGTCAAAGGCATTATTTGGTTGAAATCTGACAACCAAGAAAAAACCTATAAAGGAGGGAAAGAGCAAGATGGATTGTTGCAATGATGATGAGTATCAATTGTGCGAGGATGAGGAAGGGATGAGCTCTCGCGAAGATGTTGCATCTTCGAGGTTTCAGGCAAATAAGGTAATATGTTTGTGCAAAATATTTGGACTTAGTCATCAACCAAGGGTCATTTTAACAGTTCTAATCATTAGGAATCAAACATTTGAAAGATTATAGTCCTTTCCTCTTTGGGGCATGTTTGCAGGTTATCCTTTTAATATGGCGACTGTTGTGTTCGCTTGGTTTCATTTATTATATCCATCGTCATTTTGCTGCTGTCAGACTGTGTGCCTAATATGCCTAATATCGTCAGTGGGATTAGCTATAGCTTTCTAAAAAATATTTTATGGCAATTTGCTTTCATTTATATCCATTTTCCTTTCCTCTTTGCACACATTTTTTTAGTTGGTATGTCTACGTAAATATATCATAAGCTAACAATTTTAAGATTTACAGGCTGAACTTGAAGCTAAGCTTAAAGAACAATCACAAGCCAATGTCAATGATATGTTGTCCAAAGAACATGTTTCTGTCAATGTGCTTGGGAAGCAATCGGCTTTTTTGAAGGAATACACGAGTCCCAAGGACACCCTCTCATCGGTTATGTGAACTGTGTATTATTGGGGCTACGTGAACTGTGTGCTATGTGAACTGGCCTATGTGAACTGTGCGCTATGTAAACTAGCTATGTGAATTGGGCGCTATATGAACTGTGTTATGTGAACTGTAGAGGGTATTTTTGTTCGAAATAATGAGTCAAAACTATATTGGGTAAAAATAATATAGGAGGAGATTATTCAAGGTTGAGATGAAACCGAAGCTAAAAAAAGGACCTGCCTCCAAAAATTCCAACTACAAAATATTTAAAGGAAGAGGTAGAAAATCTTCCCAAGGCTAGTCGCTAGCTGGATTTAACAGGGTACATGACGTTGCCTCTCACAATCCCCATATATGAACATCACAAGGACTCCTATTCCAAGAGGGAAGTTGGATTAACTAATATAACTAACACAAGAGGAAAGTTTGGTGGTTTATATATCAGGAGCTAATCAAATGGTAGTCAAAAATTGCAATCAAACAACAGAAATAGATACTTGATAGGCAAAAAGAAATTTTTATATATCTTTGAAGATGATAACGAATATTAAAAAAGATCACGGACACACCGGCAAAAGCCTGCTAGAAATTACACCCAAAGAAAGGCAAGAAGCCGACCAAAAACATCACAAGAAACATGAAAGCCGCAAAGAAACCCAACACCCTTAGCACCAAAACAGCCACAATCCTCGACTTCTAAACAATTAAACATCCATTACCCTTAATTTTGTTTACCTCAGTACGGCCTCAGCTACAGCACGATTACGAGGTATTTGGAAGTGATCGGTTAAGCCAAAATGTGCCATGAGAAGCCAGAGATGAGTGAGATACTCTCCTCCTCGTCTCAACTGTTGAGCATGTTGTCGTCCATTACGTTCCATATACGTTCCTGATCGTCGTGTTTTCCTTGTTCCTGCTCGTACTTTCCGAGTTGTGACGCGAGCTTACAGCCGTCAAATATCACAGAATAACTCATGTCCCCTCCTCCAACAACCATGTTCTCTTCGTTCACCGTGCCCATCAACAACCTCGCAGCTTCTTTTTCCGTCACGTTTTTAAGCGACTTGGATGTATGCATTTCTATGAAGTTCGCAAGGTCGGAATATAGATCTCTGAACTTGATTTGTCCCATCCCAACTGGCAACATTTCCGGATGCTTAACTAGGAGGTATAGCATATAGCGCAAAATGCACTTGCCCCTGTCGTGGAAGTATGATGGGGTATTACTAACATCCAGCTTCATTATGAAATCAAGGTGGTAACGTATCTCTGTAGCAAGGTGCCAGACAAGAACACTCCGCTCAAACGCCATCTCCTCCACGCTCCACTGAGATGGCGTTCGAGCTTCATTATGTTCTCTTTACGGTTGTACATTTCGAGCACAAGGCCTCCCCGACGGCCGTACAAGGACTTTAGATCTGTGCCTTTGTTGTTCTTTCTTGCCCAAGACATAACATCGTTGAGCTGTTTAAAGATTTGTTTTGGTAAATCTTCGGCTCTATCGAGATAAAGTGGGTCTGGAGGAGTAATGTTCCTGTACCAAAAAATCTCGGCAACTTCCTCAATGTGTAAGAGCTTTAGGATTCCGAGGCAAAACAAGGGGTTTATTCTTGTGGCAAAGCAGAACTTTAGCAGACTGAATTGTTCCACGGTTCTCGACCACCTCTTGCGCTTTCGACTCCAGTTTGTCGGTATCATGGTACGGATATGATTGATGGTTGCTAACATTGCATAGTTCCTACGCTTAATCAACCAATGAGCAGTTTGGTCGGAGAGCAATAGTTCCCCAAATGCACATAAATCCAGAATCAAAGCAACTACCAACAACACCAGAGTTATGGTCAGGTCAGTCTTAGAGGAGTTTTTTACCACCAGTGCACCGTCCAGTGATACCATCAGCAATACACCTAGGATCAGAAAACTTCCGACGATTCGTAGAGTGACCCCCCAAGCCGAATAGACTACCGTTGCTTTGGTGTACATAACATCGTACATCAATCCGAGTTCAATCTCGACTACCTTTAAAGCCTTCTCAGGGCTCATCGCGCTGCTTTCAAAGATTGCCCTACTGGCATCCCGATCTTGGAAGCCAAGTATGAGGTCGGCGAAGAGACGCTTGACCATCTCAAAGAAGCCATTGGCCAAAAGTATTTCCTTTGCATCGTTGGATTCGGGAATCCGATCATCGACCACCGGGACCTCAGCCTCAAGAACTTGATGCGCGGTGACATGGTACCCCTGCAACTACTTCATCTTACATTCCTCCATTATCTTGGACTCGCTAGTCAGGATTTGAGGAATCGAGTCCCTAAACCTTTTCTCGCTCGCTGAGAAGAGAGACCAAACTCGTTCGCAATACTTGATCAGGCCAACAAAGAAGACCACGACAAATAGTGGCGAAAGACGAGACGACGTTGACCACGACAAGAGCATGATGTACGTGGTCGTCCCTGCTTGGGCAATGACGCTGAAAGAATGCATCAGCCATAGCTCATTGTCTTCCAACGAGTAGGCGGTGATGGTGTCCATCCCACCCAAGTGCAAGAGCAAAAAAGACGCCCAAATGCCGTTAATTGGTTATTCGAAGAGCGAGGATTCCTGTTCTTACCGTTCCAGTAGACTTCCCCGATATCATCCGAGAGGAACCAATGGCCATTGTGGCTACAGAGTCGGCAAGCAAGTAGAAGAACCAGACAATGGTTCTGACCCAAGTTTTGGCGATGTACTTTCGGCGGTTTCCGAGACCTACGAGGACGATTTGGGCAGTGAGGCTGAGCAAGATCAATCCTCGTGGCTCCCATTCCCTCCACGGCGGCTCCACGGCTCGTCCAACTCGATGGAATGAGTTGGCGGGTCTGTCTTCTGCTGATCAAAATCACACTGCCAACAACTAATCATACAGCTATTTCAATATGTGAAATCATGTCGAATGCTAGTTTATAGCAGTAGGAAAGTAAATTAACGGATTGAACTTTCTAATTCTACGCTCCATATGTTGTTCCGGTGATAAACTTTTCAAGGGAAAACAATTTATTGTGTATCGTAACAATTGGTTTTTAATCTGAACCGTCCAAAACACTATTGGACATGTGCTATTGAACGTCGTAAACTTTATTTATGGGTTGCTCTGTAAAGAAGTTTTTCTCTTCATTGCAATCGTGAAAAGGATGGTGCTAGCTAGTGACTATGGTAATGACGATGGTCAAGGACGAATTGGACATTTTCATTTTTCGAGTGAATATGTACGGAACAAAAATATTGTTGTATTAAGAAACTTTTAAAAATGAAAAGAATATCATGAATTAATTCTACTGTAACAATCATCGTTACCATATGTACCTCCCTGGTCCATTTTCTTATTGTTTGGTGCATGGCGGACTAGGAAATTACTCTCTTCATTCCAATTTATTTGTTCACTTTTTAAATTTTACATATCCCAAAATATTTGTCCAATTTTAAATTGACTTAAAAAAAAGTCCTCTTAATACCCTTTCTCTTTAATTATGCCTAAAAGAATGTGCAATATCATGCAGTATCAAAATAATGAGGGGTATTGTTGGATACTTAACGCCTTTTGGTAGTAATCATTCTTTGTCTCGTTAAAAAGTTGGAATCTCAAAACTAGACAAACATATTGGGACGCAAACTAGACAAACATATTGGGACGCATGAAGTGACATAAGAGTTGTTTGTTAACATAAATTCAATACTTAAAATTGAATCAATTAAGTAATAAGTGATTAAGTAAAATTGATAATAATATTTCACATTGCTTAACAAATTAAGTGTCTTAAAATGTAGACTAAAAAGTTTTTAAAAAATGTGTTTTCATTCAACCACCACCACCACAATCACTCCCGCCACCATCACTCCACCACCACTACTACTCCACTATCACCACCACCACCGCCATCACCACTCCACCACCACCATCACTCCACCACCATTACTACACCACCACTATCACTCCACGACCACCACCACCACTGTCGCTATCACTACACCACCACTTCACCCCTATCGCTACACCACCACAATCACTACTCCATTAATACCACTACCACTTCACCACTATCATCATGCCATCACTACACCACAACCACTACTCCACACCACCACCACCACCACCACCATTACCACGCCACCACCACCACTCCACCGCTACCAATACACAGCCACTGCCACCATTACGCCGCCAGCCCCCCCAGCGCCCGCCCGCCCGCACCCCCCCCCCCCCCGCCCATTGTACTGCCACCATTACACCACCACCCCCCCATTGTACTGCCACCATTACACCACCACCACTCCATCGCCACCATTACACAACCACCGCCACCATTACGCCGCCGCCACCACCACCCTCACTCCATCAACACCAGCCCACCACCCCCACCACAATCACCACTGCACTATTATCACAAATACATTGTGACCATTAGTAAAATTAAGAGAGAATCGAAACTAAAGTTATTTATCATTTTCTTAATTCAGTACTTAATACATTTATCAAACTTTTCAACTTAAAAAATTCAGTATTCAGTATTTAATTTTTTAGCTTTCAATTTTTAATTTTATAAAACAGTGGCATCCATTATTCTTAACCTTACAAATCATTTGCCATCAACCTCAATATGTGAAACTAAACTTATATATTCATTATTCATTAAGTAAAAATGAAATCTGAAGTTCTGAACTAAAATACTGAAAAATTCTAACTAAACTTATATATTCATTATTCATTAAGTAAAAATAAAATCTGAAGTTCTGAACTAAAATACTGAAAAATTCTAACTAAACGAAAACACAAAAATGTGAGCATTCATTGGTAAGTGTTCCCATTTTTAATGGATGACCATGAAATTAAGTTTTGCATGAAAACATCATCGGTACTATACGCACGTCCATCAAGAATATCTTGCAAACAAAATCACTAATTTGCCCAAATAATCAAAGATACATCAAAACTTACAAAGACCGGATTAAAGCCCTAATTTCACAATTCATAGAGAATAATCAGCTCGGTTCCTAATTCGGTGTCAAAACCTCCAAACACCAAAAAATCATTTGAATTTGTTTCACATTCTTCTGCTTCAGTCCGCCCCAGTCACTGATCATATTGGATAATGATGTGGTGGTAAGAAAACGGATAATTTTCTTGGGATAAGTTCGGTTCTTTGTTGAATTATTGACAATTAACATTTGCTTTGGCTTTTTACCTCTATCGCAACAAACACCAAAAAAATGTGTAATTTATGTATCGGAAAACATTAATAACCGAGGTACACTATTTGTGTCTTGAAGGATGGTGTTGAAATTAAAGAAGCTAGTCAAATGTCATTCAAATCATGTATTCGACAATCGGGTCCCGGTGAAGCACGATTTTCCATATCTTAAACATGAAAAGAGAACCAACGGCCATGCTATCAATAAACAACTCAATTGCACGCAATTTATATTATATTTATTTGTCAAGGATAATTAATTAAAAAAGTTAAAATTGAGAAATGAGTACCAAGAGGATGATGTGGGGTGCAAACCTCAAATGAGAGTCAATTGCAAACCACATTCAAAAGAAGAATTTGCTCAAACAAGAATAAAAAGAGTTAAAGCCGTCTTCATCGCAAAACAACTTTTAACGGGGTGACTTGACGCACTTGAATTCAATGTTACGTGGCAACTCTGGTTTTCAAATAAAAGCCTGAGTCCAAGCTGCAAATTCAAAATTAATAATTCGTCGTATTTAAAAGTTGGGATTTTAAAAGCCCGAAGTGGGTAGGCGACTATCAGTAAAAATCGGAGCGTGACAGAACTCACTTCTTTTTTGACTTGGTACAAAATGGCTAGAACCTTATCCATATTCATACTACTTCATGGAAGGTCCTATATATCTTCTTACAAGATAATATATAGGTAGTTTCTAGATTTACACATGTGATTTTTACTTACAACTTGTATGGATTTCTCAAGGATGTTCTAGATCTCTTCTAGAAGCTAGATATTCTAGAACTTCTGGAACTATATATTTATATCTCCGTCAATTATATCTTCAATCTTGGGCTTATTTATTGGGTTTGACTTGAGCTTTATTCATTTGGTCAAAATACTAAATCTAGCCAGTTTATATTCTTCAACATATTTTAATTGCAGAGTTTTTGTTAGCTTACAATCTGAACAACTCTTTGCAAAGAAGGAACCATAATAGTACTATTCAATTAGGAATGAGAAAAACAGTTTAATTACTCCCTTCGTCCCAAAATATTGTGCATGTTTCCATTTTTAGACATCTCAAAAATTGTCTATATCTTTTAATGTATAATATTTTATATATTCAATATAGATCTTGTTTGATAGATCTCAATTAATTCTTTTAAAAAAGATTTTGAAATCGTAAAAACATTATAGATTGTGAGATGAAGATAATTTTTTGTGACGTTCCAAAAAGAAAATAGGCACAACAAATTGAGACGGAGGGAGCAATACATGGTTACACTCACCCCCCTCTCTCTCTCTCTCTCTCTCTCTCTCTCAGATCTCTCCCCCTGAACTCGATGTGTTCCGCATTGATTTTGTCTATGGGACGCTGATGGCAAGTGACAGTGGCTTCTTCCGATCTTCCTCATCAAAGCAGTCCACCTGCATACTCCTCATTTAGATCTTTCTCACTACGTACTTTTCTGTCTGATCTTTCTGTAGTTCCATTGTTATCAGGTCGGCCCCTTTCTCATTGCTCTAGGCGGCGCATAGATTCACGCCCTGATAAGGTCGAAGTTTAATGGGACGGAGGTAGCAGTTGATGTCGTCATATAGTACTGGGGTGTGCATGGCTGCTATGATGATTGAGGTTCCGGGCCGCGGTCTCAAGTGACGTTTTTGAGCAGCTGATTTTAAGGATGTGGGTTTGCTATAGGTTTTTTATTTGTTGATGTTTTCGTTTCTTCCTATTTTCTCTCCCGTTGTGGGGGCTTCCCTCACCTCTACATGGGTGTTTTGTTGGTCATTTATTTGGTGTTGTGCTGATTAGAGATATGCTCTATCTACTTTGCGCATTTGGTTGTGTGAGGTCCTGGATGTTCTGTGTGGTGTTTAGACCTCCTTTGTGGTTGCTATATCCCCTCTCTTGAGATGGCTTCCCGTTCTATCCTATCATTTGGTAAAAGGAAAAAGATATATATGCATTTATTCCCCCCCTCCCTTTCTCTCTCTTTCATCATCGCACTCCCTCTCTTTCTCCACCCAATTTTAAGAATTTAAAGAAAATATGAAAAATCTAGAAAATTAAGATTGAGAATTTGGAAGCTTGAACGCACAAATACAATTGCAACATCTCCAATGGAATAGTTAAATTATGATCACTAAAAGGTAGTTTTTGATATAAATAGGATCCACTTATAGATTCATAAGTGGTCATTAGTTTATTGAGTGAATGGTCACCCCAATGGACTAGCTAAGTCTTATTGTATAAAACAAAACAAAAACAAAAAATTAGCTACGGCAATATTAGAATTGGGATTAAGAAATGGTCAACATCCTATATTTGAGCAAAGCTGCAACGTGATTTAGGCTTAAGCAATGGGCCCACAAAACTTATTGACTACATATATAGATGGCCAAATTTAGAGGGCGAGCTATTGATTTATAAGATTATGCGTCAATTTAACTAGTTTATTAGAGCTAATTTTTGAACACTCACTGCTAAAAGTTTGGCTATTCATACTAATGAGTGTCTTATAAGGTTCATTAGAGATGCTTAAAGAAAAACTTTTTAATGGACCCGTAAATGAAGTTTATGGATGCTAATCTCGGCCATCCAATAATGTATTGGACAATCCAGATTAAAGACAAACTATTAACGGTGTGGGCTCGCCGCCCGGAAAAATGATTTTTTTTCTTTTATGGCTCTTTTTTTTGTATTTTTAGTTTACAAAAAGGAAAAAATGCTTGTTTGTTTGAGAGTCATCACCCGCATTTTGAAAAGGATTGTCCCCAAGAAACCGTTTATTGAAAAATGTGACACTTTTGCCCTTGATTTTAGAAAAGGTTTTGGTCTTTCGAAAATAGAGAACTTTGGGTTCAGGAGCCAGGTTACGAAAGGGGAAGGTTTTGTTTGGAAAAACACCCCCCCTCGCCACTACAACACGAACGACCTTTTGCGAGGAAAATTAGTGAGGAAATTTTATTTTGTCGCTAAAGAGTGACAATTTGCGAGAAAAACCAAATTTCCTCGCAGAAACCATTTGACAAGGTAATAATAGGCGAGGACAACAGTTTTTGTCGCCAAAAATCGTTTATGGCGAGGAATTTACATTTTCCTTGCAAAAGGAAATCTAAGGCGAGGAAAATTTTTCGTCGCTAAATTTTCCCCAACTTTTTGGAGCCAGTCGGGGGGAAAAATGCTGATGGGTTGGCGGGACTCGGAATTTCCGTACGAGGGAAAAAATTGCCCCTAAAATTAAAAAAGTCCTAAACGACGTCGTTTGGGAGGGGTTAAGTTCAGTGAATGAAATTCCAGACTCACAATTCCTCTCTTCCCCTCTTCGCAGTTCGCACATCTCTGTTCTTCTCTCTCCGAAGTCGACGATGATTCTGAAGTCCACGTTCTGAGCTCCACTAGCCGAACAATCTCAGAAATACAGGTATAATCCACTCCCTCTCTTATCCTATGCGAAGGTGGGTTTTTTCTTTTGTAGATAGAAATCGTTTTGGGATGATTCCGAAATCGACGATATGGGTAGTGGGTTTTTTTCTTTTTTAAAAATTGCATGGTCTTCGTTGTTCTCCCTCTCTTATCCTGTGCCAAGGTGAGTTTTTTCTTTTGTAGAAATCGTTTTGTTGGACGATGATTCCGAAGTCGAAGATGGGTAGTGGGTTTTTTTCTTTTTTAAAAATTGGTCTTCGTTGTTCTTGATAGATCGGAGGTGGAACTAGTTTCAAAGAAGAAGATTTGGCTGATTTGGGTACTGAAGAAACAATATTTTTACTTTAAAACCTAAATCCCCAAAAAAGGGTGCCGACAGCTCTGTGTTATTGTTCTCGAGGGAGTTGGAACTAGCTGCAAAGAAGTTTAGGCCGAATTGGGTAGTGAAGAAACCATTTTTTTTAGTTTAAAACCCAAATCCCAAAAAAAATGGGGTCAATTGCTTCGCTTCGCTTCGAACTCAACTACTAGGGGTCAGAACACACTGTCACGGAACTATAAAATCAAACACTTCTAGGAATGAGTATTTTATTAGATATGTTTGTGCTATTGTTTTGTTTGTGTCATTCTCACAACTCTGCGGCTAAGGAATCTTCAAAGGAGGGACCACTAGAGTATAAACAAGTACCAGTAGTAATATTATGTTAGAAAATCGGCCCTTATTGTCCACCATAAGTTATAATATATTACATGTTTAGTTTATTGCCTTTCAACTTTTAACTCCTGTTTCGTATTGTATTCATCTTTAGCCAAAGAAAAAAAGAAGAGGGGGTGATTTGGTTATGACTTTTGGACTCACCAATGCCCCTACCACGTTCTGCACCCTACCTGGCTGTTTTGGCTGTCGCTCGAATTGGAACCTTTGTATGCATTGGTAGGCTTTTGCTCTGTAACCAAAAAGTGACCTCTTTATATTTGTCGAAGAAAAGCTAACCAAGGGAATACAACTCCCACTCTTTGTCACCCTCCTTCTTTTCATAGTTATTAACTATAAGTTAGATATGCGTGTTTTGTAAATGAAAATACTGATAATATAAAAAGAAAGGGGCGTAAAAAGAAAAGAGTTAAGAAAAAACTATGCAAACCTGACAAGTATTGCTTCTTAAAAAATATTTGCAACTCAACGTCTTTTATCGGAGAAGCAGAGGACTAAAGGCTAACTTTTAGTTGTACGAAAAAAGGGAGAAAGAAATGGTAGTTCAACAATATCCTCATGCATGATGTGTTAGTAGATAAGTATTGTCATATTAAAGTTCTTGAATTCTGAATCAGAAAGTTACTTGGGACATCAAATATATCTCAACTTTGACAAGTCAAACCACGAATGTCCTGCTTGTTTACTTTCATGTTAAAGCTTGCAATGCTGGGCCTACGAATCATATTTAGATCCACTTGATGTTGTGATGCAAAACTAGGGCAATGTTCACATCAGCCAAAGTTCATTGCACCGAGCCTTTAACTCTTATTTGGTTCGTTATAGTTTGTTTTGCTGTTGTGTTCATTTTGTTTATTATCAGCAACAACAAAAGAATACGGAGTATTTCAAAGAGGAGGAAGACAAGTGTAAGAGTTTCTGAGGACAAGAAGTCCACCCAAAACAAGTGCAAGAGAAACCTTACAAAACAGAACAAAACTGTTGACTGCATGGCAAACCTCCATGAATTTATGTAATAGATGTCCTTCCTTGGGTGTTAACTGTAGGTTCTCTTTTGACAGCTAAGGTCATTTTCGTAGGTTCTATAAGGACTGCTGATTCTGCTTGCTGCTGATTCTGTTTGATGCTGTTTGCTGCTGCTGCTGGCAGCAGACAGCTGCTGTTCTGTGGTTGCTTGTCGTCCTCTACTGCTGTTGTTTTGCTTGGTGTAGCTACTTCAAATGGTTGCTGCCTGTACTGAATGTAGCTAACTGTGATGACTGTGTTCCCTCATCTGCTGTTGTAGCTTTATGGCTGCCCTTTCTGTGTATTCCTTCTTTTGGCATGTGTTTCCGTCCCATCTCTAAGATGGAATGGAAACACGTGGATTTAAATCGGCCTAGCTTTATAGTGTAGTTGGTATTACTTGGGTTAGATGGCTGCTTGCCTCTTTGGCTCAATTGGTTCATTTTCCTTTTAGCCCTTGGCTTAGATCAATGTAGCCACTTGGCTTAGCTCATTTTTCTCAATCTTTGTTTTTCTTTTTTTTTTCCTCTTAGGGTATGCCCTTGTAGGCTGTACATTTGCTTAGCCTCTTTTTCTATTTCAAGCTATTTTACCCAAAAAATAAAATAAAAAGCTTTGACAACACATCTTTGACCAAAAGGCCCAAATAAGGAGAGAGAGGATCTCCTTGCCGAAGATCCCTTTCTGGAGAGACTTTGGTTCTCGATTCGCCATTGGCCTGCACCTCAAACTTAACTGTAGCAACACATTCAATTGTCCATTGTACCCATTTTTTGTCGAAACCCATCTTCAACATCACAGCTTCTAAAAGTCCCATTCTACCCTGTCATAGGCTTTGTTAAACTTAACTGTAGCAACACATTCAATTGTCCATTGTTCTGCTGTTGTTTTGTTGCTACTGACCAGTTAGGATGCTGTTGTGCTGCCTTATTATGCAGCTAGTTGCTGCTGTTCTTGTCTGTTACCTCAGGCAACAATCAAGCTGCCTTATTCAGCCTTGTGTTCTTGTGTGGCTTTGGAAAATATTGTAAAATCCAAGTGTTGCTGTCCAGTTTGAAAGGCCTAGTTTGTGTTCTTTTGATGCTGTCCAGGTCGTATTGGCTTATGGCATATTCATGTATAATTTGGTTTTGTATAGGCCTGTGGCTTATTTGTTTTAGTTCTTCTCGAGAATGAATGATCTCATAAACTTTGTCCATATGCTGAGGAAAGCTACGGGTAGGATTTCGTACAAGTGGTTTTGTATGATGCACTCACCGAGTTTCTAGCAGTTTGGACCACGGACAATTCACTTTACCGTAGTAATCGGATTGGTTAGAATGTAAAGACAAGATCAGATGATGTTCGGTACGGTTTGACTAAGTTCTTTATTTCATTTACTTCAACATTTGCATTGCTGAAGTGATCTGAGCGGGATTTTTGTATATTACCCGTATATAGATGCTAATGTGGTTGTGGCTTCCCATGTAATAATTTGAATTATAGACATTTTTCCCTTTTGTTTTCCTGTCTTTCTTCATTATAATTTCTGCAGCTTTGCTCATTAAAAAATATGATCTGGTTGCTCTACGGAGAGAGCTTTCTTTTTCCTTGATAGCTTATGGAAGATGTCAGGCCTCGAATCATAGTTCCTAGATGAGGAAGTAGAAGCCGGAATCATCAGGTGGACGAGGAAAAACAATGCGCATGATATAGGGGGAATGGGAAGCTGGGAAAAACTTTTACCATTCTATATTGTACTTGTTTCAATGTTTGGGCACTCATGATAGTTAAAGAACACTCTAAAACTTGAATCAAGTATCAGGCCTTGAGAGTTGACCATGGAGTGACTATGCACTTAGACTTGGATAACATACCACAATATTTTGTAGTTGATCTTTAAGAAAAACTGTCATCTTATTCTTACCTTTGGCTGGCTTGCCTTGTTGTAGCTTGGTTTGTACTAGTTTTCCTTTACGTGTACGTTCATGTCCTCATTAGGTTCCTACCATTTAAGCATGGGCTCATTTCTATGTTTCAAGTACCGAGTTTTCTTATTTTTGTTGGTTGTTGGTGCTTGTAGCTTCGATCAGAGAAAAATATAGAAAATAGACGCAGTAACAAGACAAAGCACAGATGCGGGACCACGAAGTCTCTAGCAGTTTGAGTACATGAACATGTGCGTTTTTTTGTTTCTCTCTTTACGTTTGATAAGCTCATTGGCATGCTAAATTAACCTCTTGAATATGAAATAACATCTCAGGCTCTAAAAAATGGGGGTCAACTGCCTAAATTGCCGGAGTTCTATGAATCCACTCACTATAATGAGGGCACGGGCGAGTGGATTGCTCCAAAATGCCAGACTAACTATGTACGTATATCAAGTAATTTGTGTGGATAGAAAATCAACGATTCAATTTACTTATGTTGTTTCAATTCATAAAAAATGGCAGGAGGAAATGGTCCGAGTAGATGCTACACTTAATCAGGAAGGTGCTACCCCATTAACAGGGGAGCAGATGTCCGCCACGGCGCTGAAACAGAGACCAGGTTATGTGAAAGGACTTGGCTTGAGGCCTTCACCATCTATTAGGACCACATCTGAAACTGCGCTGAAAACTCACTTGGCTTGAGGCCTTCCTCCTCTGCCACGACCCATGAATACGTGTCATGCCTCGAGATGAAAATAGAGGCACAAAATGAGACCATCGAGAAGCTTTTAGAGGCAAATAGGCAGCAGCAGAAGATAAATGCTAGCATGATGGAGTTTCTCATTGAAAAAGGGTACACTGGACATGTTGGGAGTGCTGAAACATCATCTAATGATTGACTGGTCAGTAGAATTCATTAATCCTTTTCAAACTCTTTTCAGATTGGTATGTTGGCTATTATAGTTTGCTGTTATAGATTCTGCTTTTATAGTTTCTGCTTTTCCAGATTGGTCCAAAACCTACTTCGTCCTCGAACTATCCATATACCACCCTATTTGGTCCAAAACCTAACGCCATCCAAGATTTTGGACAGTAAACCCAGCACATGACAGACACGTGAGTTGTTTAAGGGCACAAATGGGATTTCACCTCCAATACTCCTGAAATCGGATAAAACCCTATTCTCTCTCTCTCTCTCTCTCTCTCTCTCTCTCTCTCTCTCTCTCATACACAACACAGGACGACCTCTCTTCCTTTCAGATCCATAGTAGATGATCGATTGAAGAGCTCAAGGCATGGAGTGCATTTTGTGCAGTTTAGTGTCACCTGTTTGTGCCCAGTTTCAGACCTCTTTGTGCCCAGATTTTCCTTGTTTTTGACTGGTTTTGAAGCAGGTTTGAACTATGTTTGTGGCTGGTTTTGAAGCAAGTTTTCAATTGTGTTTGTGACTGGTTTTCAACTGTATTTGTGACTGCTTTTAACTGCTATAATGACTTGGTTTTTGATAGTTTTGAACCAGAGTTTGACCTTGGTTTGTGACTTGGAAAATAATTGCAATTTGAGTACTCTGTTTTTTGCCCCATGTGTGAGTCAGTGTACTCTGTTTTTTGCCCCATGTGTGATTATATTACAAAGGTGGTTCGATAACTATCAATTAATGTAGTATTTTTTATGCACTTTTTGCTCATTCTTGGAATGCAACTGCAGAGCAGTGGTTGGGTCTTGCCAGTTTCTTCACTATGTTTCTCTACTCGTGGTGTTATTTAGGATTATGCAATGGTGGATTATGAATCTTTTGTGCTATTCATATTGTGCAAAGGTGTATATAAATATATAACTGCATATTTGATGGTTTCTTACTTTCTTTGATATGTTTGCTATTTTTTTTCTTGGCAGCGTGTAAGATCGATGTTCTTTTTGGAGTTCGTGGTTGTGGGAGATGGAATTCAAAGAAGGATACGTTGCAAAAATTGGCCCCGAGGTGGTAGTGTTTTGGAAAGATCCATGATGCTTTTTGAAAATCCTAGAGCATAAGTAGTGGTAAACTTGATATTTTGTTTCCTGGGGCTAAACTTGATATTTTGTTTCTCGATTGTAGTGATAAACTTGATATTTTGTTTCCTGGGGCTAAACTTTGTAGTTGAAAGGATTTGGCTAATGTTTCACAGTAATGACAATTTGTTTACTTGAAAGCTAACAGATTTTTGTTATTTATGGTTATGATTGTCCATGGTTGTATGAGGTGGTGATAGAATCTAAATATGAGCAGGGAATGTATAAAAAATGTTTGCAAGGAGAAGTATTCATTGCTTGCAATAGGCTGTTTTTTTTTGTTGCGTATATGTAACATTAGCGAGGAAAAAATTTGTCTCTGAAAGCCTACAACAGGCCATTTTCTGCTAGGAAATTACTTTGCTAGCGACAAATTTATTCCTCGCCTATTATTTTCATTCATGTCATGTCTAGTGTTTGTGCGAGGAATTTTGCTTTTTGGCGAGGACTTTTTTTCGTCACAGATCATTTTTGGCGAGGAATTTTTTCCTCGCCTATTACTTTCATTCATGTCCTGTCTACGGTTTGGGCGAGGAATTTTGTGTATTTGGCGAGGACTCTTTTCCTCGCAAACCATTTTTGGCGAGGAATTTTTTCCTCGCAAATTGTCAACAATTTGCGAGGAAATTATTTTCCTTGCTGAGAGCTTCTGCGACAACGTTTTAGCGAGGAAACTTGGCGACAAAAATATTCCTCGCTAATACATTCAGCGAGGAAATTTATGATTTAGCAACGAAAATATTTTCCTCGCAATAGGCTATTCGTGTTGTAGCGCACCCAATAAAATCGGTCTCTACTAATTCTCGTGGGATTTAAAAATTATTTTCTTGCTCAACTTTTATACCACATAAACAGATATATATAGCATGTAAACAGTTAATTGCAGAAAACATAGACATTAATAAGCATGCTTGGAATCAAAACATTTAATTGAAGTAAATAACAGAAATTAACATACTGTTCCACGACAGACTCCACCGCACGGTAGAGAGGTGTGTCGTGCGGTACATGGCCTTGTGGTATACAGTTCATAAACAAGATTATTTGGCATGTGACAATCTAAAAGTAGGCATGCATGCTTACATACTACATGAACAGCGTAATTCTAGACTTTAACATGTTTTGCAAATTTCAACAAATGGTTTAGCATGGCATGAAACATCTTTAATTTATATAATAGAAAGGGAACTACTCTGATCATATGATTTTAACAAAACAAGGGAAGGAAAAGCGACTGTTACTAAACTGTCCCCTGGAGGGTCTCTGCCGTGCGGCAATAAAGTGTGCCGAACGGAAGAGATTTGCAGGGTTCCAACTTCATTTGCTTGTTATATAGCAAACCATTTAAAACCAGAACTAGTATGAAGAACCAGTCTAAGCTTAATGGTTCCCCTCAGAATACAAAGACAGAAATTTTATACCTTTGGAATGAAATCCTTCCTTTGGAGAGTTGTGATTGATGTGGTGGCCCTTCTTGTGAATTTGGATGAGCGGAGGAAGCTTAGGTACACCGTAGTGACAAGGTATGAGACTTGGCTTTGGATTTGGATTACTTTTGAAATGGTTTTGGACTTGGTTTTGAAGTGTTTTGGTGTTTCAAGGTGAGGGAGCGTGAAAAATGACTTTTCTTTGAATGGGGAGTGAAAAATGGCCTGTCTTTGGATTTTTGGTGGTTTATGAATTAGGGTTTCGGTTTGGCTTTTGAAGTGATTTTGTGTTTTGAAGGTTAAAAGGAGTGAAAAATGGCTTGTGTTTTGAAATGGGAATCGGTAAGGGTATTTATAGAGTGAAAATGGCTTAGGAATCAAGCAAACTTGGTGTGCACACAAAGCATTTAGGCCCTCAACTGATTGCCGTTAGCTTTGACACTTTTGACCAAGATTTGGACCACCGTACGGCACTGTATAGCACTAAAGATCCCTCGTACGGCACTTATGGGTCCACCGTACGGTACTAGGATCCTTTATTATGGCGGTTTGTTGGGTCAACATGGCAGTGAAATTTTTTTACTACCGTACGGTACATATATGTCCACCATACGACACAGTTCACCCCCGAATGGCACAATTGACTGCCATGTGACTGCTCAACAGGCCAAACTTCGCAAGGCCTCCCCAACACTCCCGAACTCGGTTTTGGGTGTTCTTCAAACCATTGGAAAGCTTGTCAAGTCTACTTTCTAACCCAAGTGGTTTGGATCAAAGACAATTTGTACATCAAAAGATATGACGATTCTACCCTCAGGTGGTCGAAAAAGAAGTTGTTTAGGCAAAATTCTTGTATCTCCCTCATTTCAAATCGGATTAGGCCTTATCATATATCGATAAAGAGGGTTTTGAATGTACTAAAAGTTGCACTACAAACATAAAAATAAGGAAGTTTGATTTATGAAAAATGGGCTGAAAACAGATTAAACCGAAGACCATTATATTGGTGCCACATCGGCCAAAACACGTACTCACTCATTCTAAGTGTCACTTGGCACGCTCATACCTAGTTCTAAGCTGTTTCCTCACTCCTTTGAGTAGAAAGAGCATTGTTTGAAGCTTTCAAGACACGTTTTCATTATTGGGAACCTTATCGGTCACTTGTCTACGGTTTTCAAAGAATAGTGCTCCAAAATGTTTAGATCAATCCAAAGGTTTAAATCATATTTTGTTTATCATCATTGCGGACTTAAAAGGCGTTTGGAATTTCCAAAGTGGGGTGTCTACAAACGGTAAGAAATATATATTATCAGTAATAGATTAAAAAAGTATCTCAACTGTTGATTGTCGAAACGGACGAATGAGATTGCGCAAAGCCGTAAATAAGTTTCTCTCCTTATAGTATAGTATAGATTCTAATGCATAAAGGGGAGTACCTTTTGGTATGTATAACTTTTTGAGGTCGACTCACATTTTTTTCTTCTAAAATTGCCAATACCCAAAATTATATTTTACATTTTAAATAGCCTTTACACCTAATAACTAAAGGTCAGAATAGTAAAAACCCGAACCCTACCCCACGTTCGCTATAAGGAACTAACTCAGTTTTGGTTCCCACTTTCCCACAAAGTATTCTATTTCTTCTATCTCCACCACGGCAGATGCAAGCTGTATCTATTTAATTTTCCTTACGCGGAGGTTCTTTGATTCCGGAAATGGCGAGGCAATCTGGCGATCTCAGGATGGTGGGGCGATCGATTTTCCGACCGTATATGGTCCTGACTGCTCCGCTCGCACTCTGTATTGTGGCTTTGATAGTTTATTATTTTGACAGTGGCGACCCATTTCCTACAGTCCCAACTGCAGCGCTCAAACTCTACCGTTCCCAACGGTGGCAGTTCCGTTTCTTCTTAATTGTATGTATAAGGTGTGTCAATTTTTTTTGAAGTAATCCATCATGAAACAGTTGAAAAACCTGAGAATCACATTTTGGAGCCTCTCTCTCTCTCTCTCTCTCTCTCTCTCTCTCTTCCTGCAAATTCAACTAACTTGAAGCATGATGTTAAAATTCCGCATCCAGCCTTAAAAAACTGAGAATCACTGATTGAATTCAACAGGAAAAGAATGAATCACCAGTAACCATTATAAAGAAAAGGAAAAGAAGAAGTTGAATTCTCCATTATTGGATGAAGTTCCCTTTGTCCTCTATTGTCTTCTCTCTCTATCACGCACACACTGTTCGAAATCCTATACAGAGGATTGAACTTGAACAGGTCGCTGTATGTATTCCTTAGGAATATCGCATGTGCTTCTTGATCGGCTTGTGTAATGAATTTTAGTTTGAAATTTATTCACGATTGATTTGTGAAATTTGATAAAGTACTACTCCTATTTTGGTTATTAGGCAGTGGCGGTGGAGGCGCGCTGGACATTAATTAGCATGGTAGCGCGTGTGCAAATTAAAATTTGACAAAATAGCTAGGCAAAGATAACGGATAAATGAACCAGTACGATCCACGGAATAACTCGCATGTGCCCCGGCCTCAAGCATATATTATATATTATAGTTTCATTTAATGATCACGGCATATGTCACATAATAACCTATATGGTAAGTGAAATATATATCACCACAGTACATCAATTATGCATTACATGATACTCAAAATATGATACCAATTATTGTAAACAACCACATAAATTCGACGAATTCTTGCGTACCCATTGCCATGGATTATCGCGTATCATAATCTGCCATTAGATTAAACCTCACTTCATGTCTCCCAAATGCTCTCCAAACCGGGCCTCCACGCGCTGCCACACCCCCGCCGCCCGTCCCTCGGCCTCGGCACCCTTCCCGACAAAATCTCCTTCAAATACCGATCATTACTGTTACCGGGGATTGCCCTTTGCTTCTTCCTCATCGACCGAGACTTGGCTGGCATCAGGAAGTATATCTTGCCACGTTGAAGCTCTGCCTCCGGCGGCACGGACACGATTTTCCGGCGAACGCCGTCGGGGGTAGGCGTTAACAAGGGTGTTTTCAAGACGTGGTTTGGGTGAGAGTCCATCAAATCGGCTGCTTGGATTGACGTGCCATGTATCTCTTGCAGGCGGCCGTTGGAGTGTACGATTCGGATTACCTCGAGCGATCCGAATGGGAGAATGCACGACATGCACCTCCTCATGGTGTTGATCTTCATGGCTCTCTCTCTCTCTCTCTCTCTCTCTCTGAGAGAAGAAACATGGAGGAGATCGAGGAGGGAATGGGGTGGAGAGAGAAGTACTCAAGGGAGAGTTTTTCCCATTTCAGTATTGCATATATAAGTGGGAACTATTGGGCAATGATGTTTACTTTTCCCTCATAGTAAACCCATGTAGGGCTCTTAATTAGTTAAGGAAAGCTCTAAGTACAAAAATAACCTACTTTCATGTATAATTGTTTGCATTTTTTCACCAAATTAAAGTACTCAACCAACGCAACGGTTGTTTAAGTAGCATTTTTATACTTTAAATTGGCCCCACTGTATTCAACAATTGCTTAGAAATTAAATGTTTCTCTGTTCCTATACAAAAATGTTAGGATACAGTAAAGATATCCATGAAAGTGTACATGAAAGAGAAATTGACAGTTCAGATACATTATTTGGAACCAGTCTACTTGCACAGCAGATCTGTGCACAGATTGTGCACAGATTTTTATGTGGGGCCCACTACGGGTCCCACACAAGTGATCCGAGCCATTCATTATGTTTAAAACATTTTTTAAGGGCCTCCGTGAAAAATCAACTCAATCCGATACTTATAAATGCTTGATTTAATCATCTAACTTTTCATTCAAGTTTTTAGAGAATGAAAAGTTAGACAATTAGATCAAGTACTTATAAGTATCAGATTGAGCTGATTTTTCGCGGAGACCCTTGAAAAAATGTTTTAAATGTAATAAACGGCTCGGATCACTTGTGTGGGACCCTTAGTGGGCCCCACATAAAAATCTGTGCACAATATGTGCATAAATTTGCTGTGCAATTAGACTTTCTGCATTATTTGAGCCGTTCATTTCTCTTTTATGTATACTTTCATGGATATCTTTCTTGTACCGTATCAATCTTCGTTCCTAAAAATTACGGTTATTAAAAGAAGTTCTAATATGATTGATTTGATGATGCCTCGTTTGTATTCATGATTCAGAACTAATCTGGTTGGTGGGCCAAAATAAATTAGCTAAAATTGGGTTTTATTTTTATCAATAAAATAGAGTCGGGATTCAAATAACTGGATGATTTGTTAACCTCGAGAGATTTGGTCAAGTGAGCATGAGAAAACAGATTAAGTGCTTGTCCGCATGAAGTCGTATATTCAAATCCCACAGAGGTCAAGATTTGCCCGATCGTTAATTTCAAGGCTCCGGTATTAGTCGAAGTATGCGTAAATTGGATCAGACATCTGGTCATAAAAATATAACTCTATAATTTGTTAGAACTGCTTATGAGTTTAGGTCATGTCTAATGTCCACGTCTCATAGATAGCCCCCACCCATTAAATGGCTGAGAAAGTAGATGCAAGTGGGCAATTACATGTGAAGTAGGTGGGGAGGGTCCATATGTAGGAGAAGGTACAATGATAATTGAACCTTTATCATAAAATCTACCGACTAGAACCAGCAGGATTTTGGTGAATGATGTGTTGAATCCTTCCTCAAGAGGTTTTGGGTTGGAATATGGAGTAGAAGACCAATACTAGTCTACAGTTATGGACGAAATACATACCGTGTGTAAACTAGGACCCAAAACAAGAAAAAGTAACGTGTAGAAAAAAAAAAAAATTTCCCATAGCTTAAAGTCAGTAATTTACAAAAAAAAAGAAGAAGAGCCATAATGGAATAAAGTTGTCACTAAAAGTGTGTAGGTAAAAATATTTAATGACAGTTTTTCACCTATAGTGACAACATTTATTTTGTAATATGTAGCATTGTTAGAATAGTTAAGACATACATTGGAAGAAGAGTATAAGCATGCGCAACTTGGCAACTTCGAAAAATAGTTGAACTTCTAACGTCCTTTCTTCCAATACCTAAGTGCACCCCTTCATGTCATTGGGTCAAATGTCTCTTCACTCCATGGATAGATCGTGTACTGTTGGGCTGGGGTGTGGTTAGGAATGCCCTTTGCATTCTCTGTATTACTGTTAAAGATGCCATTGTGCCTTGGACAACTGTCAAGCCCCAGTTCTGATAATAGGCAGATCTGCAATTTGTGGAATGTGCCTTGTAGTATATTCAAGGCCCCTCTGTTGTCATTCGGTTTGCTGCAATGTTCTGAGCCTGCTGTCTGTTTTTCTTTGCTTTCCTATTGTTGTAGTGATGCTCTTTGTAAGCTTGGTTTTGCTTGTATTTATGATTATTTTTTACTTGTTTCACTAAAAGAAAATTAATCAGCCAATAACAGTGGTCAAAAACGCGGCTAAAGGTACCAAAAAAAATACTTCTAGAGAACTCGTGAGTTTATACCAACACTTTTGAAAAAGCGAAAGGAAATCCTCATCGTAAATGAAATGTACATTTACTAAGGGAAAAAAAAATTAGTAAGCACAAAGCTACAAAGAAAAATATGAAACTAAGAAATCATTTATATTATCTGACTCAATTTTGAGCAGTGGGAACCACATCCACAATGTATTCCATTTCTAAAAATTGGAAAGAGTATTGTTGACTTATATGAAAGACCGATGTGAGCCGATGATCGATGTGTGGTAGAATTGTGCGATAAGCGTAGACTGATAGGAAATTTTGTATGGTTTCGATCTTTGGATGATAGCAGTTGAGAAGCCAACTACACCTTCGAAGTTAGTCATTTTTGAGGCTCATGCCTGGAGCATTTGATAAACACACAACATCAACAATGTAATTGATTCATTTTATTTAAGATAAAATTCTTCAATGATGCATGTATTGATCGGTATTCAATGAATATGATTTTTGGCAAGGTTAATTTTTTTAACGAACTCTATAAAGTGAATAGTTCCTATCATTAAAATGAGCCCTACATTAGCTCAAAAAATCACTAGCTACACCTGGGGTCCTAATCTTTTCTTGTCACCGTCACCAGCTACTTGTCATTTTGATTGGCTTTCTGTCTAGAAGTATTAGTTCTAAGCAAATACAGTAATGTCTTCCCAAGTAAGTAACCTTTTAATACATAAAGATGAAAAAGATAAGGGATCGACATATCACATGGCTGTTTATATATATATATATAGTCCGTCTCCCGTAAGGACCACCTCATTTTAATAAAATACGGACCTCCCTTTCCCGATTGAATTTTGATGATCCGAGCCGCTCAATGTATTTAGAACGTGATTTTAAGGATACCCGCTTGAAATCAACAAAAAAAATGACCGGAAATGGCTTCATCCGAGCAGTTTTTATTTGTTTTTTATCGAACGGTTCAAACAAAACCTGCTCGGATGAAGCCCTTCCCGGTCATTTTTTTTGCCGATTTCTCGCGGGTACCCTTAAAATCACGTTCTGAACATATTGAGCGACTCGGATCATCGAAATTCGATAGGAAAATGGGAGAAATAAGGATGTCCGCATTTTAACTAAAATAAGGACTCCCTCATTTGAGACTGACTGTATATATATACATATCGGGGCGATTCTCGGGACACCTAAAAAAACACCTCATAGTTCCCGATTAAATTTTGATGATTTGAGCCGCTCAATATGATCAGAACGTGATTTTAAGGATACCCGCGAGAAATCAGCAAAAAAAATGATCGGAAAAGGCTTGATCCGAGCAGTTTTAAACAGTTTTCTATTGAACGGTTTAAATAAAAACTGCTCAAATCAAGCCTTTACCGGTCAGTTTTTTTGCTAATTTCCTAATGGGCACCCTTAAAATCATATTCTGCACACATTGAACGGTTCGGATCATAAAAATTTGATCGGGAACTATGAGATTGAGATTTGGGGTGTTTTTTTGGGTGTCCCTTAAACCGTCCCCCATATATATATATACATATATATATATATTTCTTTTTTTTTTCGCTGATATGAATATTTGCTATGTACACACGAAAAGTTGTGGTCCGGAGCCCACTAGATTAACAAAAATACTACGCCCAAATGTTTTGGTGTTGAAACATTTGGTTTTATATATGGTTTTCATAGGGCTCTTCAACGAGAGCCCTAGAGCTAAAATTAATTACGACTCTTTATGATAAAATGATCAGAAAAATAAAATCTTTGCACGGGTTCAAACAGATTAAAAATTGGAACACTTAATTTTTTTCATTTGATTTTATGGTTCTTTTAGGGCTCATTAACGGAAGTCCTAGAGCTAAAAAGTAATTATGAACCTTTAGGATAAAATGATTAAAAAAATAAGATCTTTGCACCGATTCAAACGAATTGAAAATTGAAATAATTAAATTTTTTTCATTTGTTTTATGGTTCTCTTAGTGGTTTATATATTTAAAAGTATAATTAAAAGTTAGTTGTTTCAATTTTCAATCCATTTTAACCGGTGCAAAGATCTTATTTTTCTAATCATTTTAACCTAAAGAGTTATAATTAATTTTTAGTTCTAGGGCTCTCATTGAAGAGCCCTAAGAGAACCAAAAAATCAAATATTTCAACACCATAAAACCTGTTGTTAAAGGGAGAAAGAAGTGTATAGGGTGTTAATTAACCCTAACACACACATACTTTATTTATATAATGAGATACTCATTACAATGACTCAATTAGCCAATGTGGGACTAACATAAGCCTGACAATATTTTAACACCCCCCCTCAAGCTGGAGAGTAAATATCATAAAGTCCCAGCTTGTTACATAAAAATTCTAAACGAGGTTTAAATAGTGATTTGGTAAAAATATTTGCGATCTGAGCTCCTGTGGACACAAAAGGCGTAACCAACACACCATTGTCAACCTTCTCTCGAACAAGGTGACAATCTACCTCAATATGTTTGGTTCTCTCATGAAACACTGGGTTCGAGGAAATATATATCACTACTTGATTGTCAGAATACATACGAATGTGTAACTGCACCTGAAATCCCAGCTCCTCAAGAAAGGATTTCAGCCAAACAATCTCGCATGTGGTATGAGCTATAGCACGGTACTCTGCCTCTGCGCTAGACCTTGCAACAACAATTTGCTTCTTACTCTTCCAAGTAACTACATTACCACCAACAAACGTACAGTAACCAGTCGTTGAACGTCTGTCAAAAGGTGACCCTGTCCAATCTGCATCCGTAAATGCCTCAACACAAAAATGACCATTAGAACGATAAAACAAACCACGTCCAAGATAAGTCTTAAGGTACTTGACAATGTGAATACAAGCTTCCCAATATGGAAGACGAGGAGCAGACATAAATTGACTTACCACACTAACAGCAAATGAGATATCAGGACGTGAATTGGTAAGATAATTCAACTTACCAACCAATCGACGATACTAGTCTAGATGAGAAAATACCTCCCCCTGATCAATGCAGAGTTTCACATTAAGATCCATTGGAGTCTCCATAGGTCTAGCTCCTAATAAATCTGTCTCTTCTAGAATATCCAACACATATTTCCTCTGGAACAGACTAATCCCATCCTTGGACCTAGCTACCTCAATGCCTAAGAAATATCGTAGCTTACCCAAGTCTTTAGTGTGGAACTGACTATGTAGGAACTGTTTCAACTCATCAATCCCTTTTTGATCATCTCCAGTAATAATAATGTCATCTACATAAACAATGAGCAATATTTTCCCTCGAGCCGACATAAGGGAGAATACAGAGTGGCCTGACTGACTTTGACCCATGCCAAATCTCATAACTGCATCACTAAACTTGCTAAACCATGCTTTAGGAGATTGCTTAAGTCCATTGAGTGCTTTGCGAAGACGACATACCTTATGACTCTCCCTCTGAGCAACAAACCCAGGTGGTTGCTTCATATAGACTCCTCCTGGAGATTGCCATGGAGAGAGGTATTTTTGACGTCGAGCTGGAACAACGGTCAACCAAGATTGGCAGCAAGAGAAATAAGAATTCGCACAGAACCAAGCTTGGCAACGGGAGAGAATGTTTCTGAATAATCAACACCATAAGTCTGGGTGTATCCTTTGGCAACTAGACGAGCTTTGTGGCGCTCAATAGTGTCATCAGTAAGGTACTTAACAGTATAGATCCAACGACAGCCAATAGTAGTTTGACTAGCAGGAAGAGTAACCAACTCCCACGTGTCATTATTATGAAGAGCAGACATTTCATCCTCCATAACTTTCCGCCACTTAGACAGTGATAATGCCTCCTAAACAGTGTTAGGAACAAATACAGAGGAGACAGTAGTAGTGAAAGCACGGAGAGATTGAGAGAAATGGTCATATGAGATAACCTAAGAAAGAGGATGAGAAGTGCGAGAACAATTAGAAAAACCATATTTTACCGGTGGGTGGCTATTCTCACGAGTCGGATAGCGAGGAGCAGGCGGATCTGGCGATGGGGGGGAAGACGGAGGTACTGGCGAAGATGGTTCGGCAGGCTGAGAGGGTTCTATAGGTAAAGGCAGGGTTGGTGCCGGAGGCTGGGGTGGTGCCGGTGCGTGGGAATGCCGAACATAAACCGGTAAAGGGTTTAGTAGAACAGTGCTAGGTGGAACAGCCATAGGTAACACAGACTCTAGGGTAAGGAGATCATTGGTAGTAACAGGATCTGAGTAATATGGCAAGGACTCAATGAACATGACATCAACACAGACAAAGTGACGATGTAAAGTAGGAGAGTAACATCGATACCCTTTCTGGGTGTGGGAGTACCCTAGAAAAATACACCGAAAAGACTGAGGATCAAATTTACTCTTATTAGGATCAAGAGCATGACATAACAGGTACAACTAAAAACTCAAGGGGGTAATGAATGGAGAGGCCGATCGGGAAATAAGACCATATGGGGAACCTGACCACCTAAGACCGTAGAGGGCATGCGGTTGATTAAGTAACAGGCAGTGAGGACAGTATCACTCCAATATGACTTAGGAACCTGCATTTGAAATAATAAGACACGCATAACCTCAGACAAATGTCGAATCTTACGCTCAATAACTCCATTTTGTTGTGGAGTCCAAGAACACGACGATTGGTGAACAATGCCATGATCAGCAAAAAATTGAGACAATGTACTATAAAAAATATTCACGGGCATTATCTGAACGAAATATTTTAATGCAGGTATCAAACTGATTTTGAATCTCCATGTAAAAGGATTTAAAAATAGATTTCAATTCAAATTGCTTTTTCATTGGATAAAGATATGTAATACGAGAAAAATCATCCACAAAGATAACATAATACTAAAAACTAGAAATACTGGGCACATGAATAGACCCTCAAATGTCTGAATGAACTAACTGAAAAGGACGCGACCGACGATGCTCAGCCTTAGGATAAAAACTAACTTGACGGTGTTTACTAAACTCATAGACTTCACAAACCAACTTATTAATGGAACGACACGAGGGCACAAGATGCTTCAAGCTCTGAAGAAAGGGATGACCAAGACGACAATGCTGTTGATATGGAGACTCTGATGTCTGAAGGGCAACGAGTTGAGACACTGTTAAGTAATATAGGCCACCTCGCTCAATACCCCCACCAATCTTCCTCCCCGTCGTGAGATTCTGAAAAACACAGCCATGAGGAAGAAATATAACAGAACAATTTAAAGATTTTGTAAGACGGCTCACAGACATAAGATTAAACGGGAAATGAGAAACATGTAATACAGATTTCAATGTAAGAGAGGAAGAGACAGAAACTGAACTCAAACCAATAACAACAGTGGCAGATCCATCAGCTAAGGTAACATGAGATGATCTACCAACTAGATGTCGATCACAAAGGAAAGTAGGTGTATCGGTCATATGATCTGTAGCTCCTGAGTCAATAACCCAAGGAGAGGAAGAAGAGGAGACAACACAAGCAATAGATGGACCGGTCTGAGCAAGCATAGCAGTGGAAGATCCTATTGCAATCTGAAATGACAATAAGCGCTGGTACTCATCAGCTGAAACAACCACACTATCAGCATAAGCTTGTGCAAACTGTCCAGTATCCTCAAATATAGTGGCCTGATGAGCCTGAGGGAAGCCATACAACTCATAACATGTGTCCTCCCAAGGATTGGTTCCCCCACAGTAAGTACACAACCGAGCACCACTGCCACGACCGCGGCCTCCCTTTATCATGCGGCCATCACGACTAAATGTACGATCACCTCGACCACCAATAACAGTGTCTGTACGACCACCAGAACCACGGCCAGTCATCCCAAAATCGCGACCACGGCCTCAAAATCCAAAATCACGGCTGCGACCACGACCACGACTGACTGAGAACACAGAGCTTTCTGAAACAGCAGAAGTCAAAACAGAACGATCAGGAGCCGATGTACCAGAAATAGATGATGACTACCGGAGACGACTGAATACCTTGCTGAGAGGAGGTAAGTCACGATCTCCCAAAATCTGATTACCCACAGGTTTGAAAGTGGATGATGCACCAGATAAGAAACGAGTAACCTTCATGCGCTCACGCTGGTGTCGTATAACCTGAATATCAACAGAAAGTGGTTCACAAATATCCAACTCATTACAAATTCGCCAGAACTTAGCATAATAATCATCAAAAGAATCATCACCTTGAGATATATTAAAGAAAACTGATGAAGATCATACGTACGACAGAGATTGTCAACACCTGAATATAACTCTTTTGCATGTGTCCACACTTCTCTAGCTGTATCACAAAACATTAGCGTACTAGCAACCTGTTCCGTCATACTCTTCCATAACTCTGAACGAATATGGGCATCAACAAGTTTCAAGGCCCCATATGTGGGTGCATCTGCAGCAGGGGCTCACCAGTCAAATAAGAGTCCTCCGATTGACCCATATAATACACCTCAATAGCTTTCGCCCAAAGAATATAATTGCCCCCATTTAATGGTGTGGAGGTAATAGAGTGCCGCTCACGAGACCGAGAGCCACTAAAAAGACTACCAATACCAGTAGAATTAGAACCAGAAATAGTACCAACTACTGTAGAAAGAGGGCTTGAACCTATTTTCTCCTCAGACATTTTCCCAAACACGTAAGGAGCACAAACACAATAATCAACAACGACCAACTAATCCAACCACGTATAATAAACCAAAAAATAACTAACACCAGATCAAACGACCAATACCAATGTGTATGAACCTGCTACTGCTCAAACCCAACATGACCAACTGTAACGCAACATCCCCAAAGAAGAAACAATGGCAGAAACTATAATCCACACGATAGGAGTAAAAAATAACATAAACCAGCAATCTCCAACTAACTGCAACATGATCTAGCCACACTAACAGACTGCAATGTTAATCAATGGAGCTCTGAACAACATCAACACTCACAGGGACCATAAACCAGGTATACTAACACCATAGATTGATCTAATGTACTGAAACTCACATGAATCAGCAGCTAGGAGGGTTGCCGTAGGGATGTCGGAGATAGAAGAGGGCCAGCGTGGATCGCCAGTGACTGGGCAGGTCAGGCGAGGGTTACCGGAACAGGACAAAGGCGGTCAGACTTGGAACAGAAGTTCTAAGCGTCGAACAGTGTGCGATTTAGGGGTTTTTTTTTTTATATAGGTGTCGGAAGTGGGTTTCAGAAGTGGGTAGTTCGATTTAGGGTGGCTCGGTAGTTGGCAAAGGCTATGATGCTCCCAAGTGGTATGGGAGCATCATACTCCCAATGAATTACAGGCAACACTTACCATTCACTAAGGCAACACTTACCATTCACTAAGGCAGAACTTACCACACAATGAATGGTAAGTTCTGCTTTAGTGAATGGTAAGTGTTGCCTTAGTGAATGGTAAGTGTTGCCTGTTTTGTGGTAAGTAATCCTCCGTTTTTTAGATCAAAACCGCCTCATTTTTAACAAAACCACCCTATTTTTAGTTTTTGGTTTTGATCTAAAGGCTGTGATTTATCTATTTTCAATCCAAGGGCTGTAATTCATTGGGAGTATGATGCTCCCATACCACTTGAGAGCATCACAGAAGTTTTGTCGGTAGTTTGAACAGTGTGATGATGGGTGACGTCGGTCGATATGAGGATGGGTGACGTAGGTGGGCTAGGATTTTAGTCTTATAACTGCCAAAGATGATGTACAGAAGTTATAGTGGTCAAGAAGTACGGCAGTGGTGGTGGTAGGTTAGGATTTCGACAGATAATTTAGGGTTGTGGTGGTTTAGAGTTAGGATTAAGGTGGGGCTCTGATACCATGTTGTTAGAGGGAGAAAGAAGTGTATAGGATAATCAATCATAACACACACATACTTCATTTATATTATGAGATACCAATTACAATGACTCAATTTGCCAATGTGGAACTAACATAAGCCTGATAATATTCTAACACACCCAAAATGACGTCGTAGGCTGTTCGGTGGAAGTTCACCGACTCCCATGGTCGATGGGCGTAGTTTTACTCCTAGATTAAACCCTTTTTGAATTTAAACCCGCACCAATCAACTAAAGTTTCTTCTTTAATTCAGAGAGTCAGAGTAACCTTATGGACGACTGAGTAACAGAATTATATACAGTATATGGATATTTGCTATCCAGATAGGCCATTATTTTCTATTCGTAATCCTTTTTTTTTTTTGGAAATTATTTGTAATCGTTAATAATTATTAGGAGAGTGATTTTCGCACTCCTTTTCTTTTTTATCCACACTCCTTCTTTTTCTTTTTTAGTGTTGAAAGTGTATGTATTTTTTGTTAAAAGACAAAAAAAAATGTGTAGAATATAAAAAGGGGAATGTAAAAATCAATTCCATATTTAATGTTTTGCTTTTGTTAGCATATATGAAAGCAACTTCCGTCTCGTTGGATATATTTGTTTGCATGACCTTTTTTGAAGTGCCATTGATATTTATTTTCACAATTCCTAAATGCATCCCCGCCCCAGCATGTCAAAAACATTAATCGGTTGAAACAAGCTCAGTTTATCACTCTTTTTTATTTACTCTTTAATGCGGGAGGTCATGGGATCCTTAGATTAGACTCTTAAATCGTGATTTTAAGACCTATATGTGGGCACTGAAATGGTTTCGAAATTCCAAAAGAAAATAACTTTATAATTGAAGAATGCGCTTCGCGCCCCTTGACCGCGTCGTTACGTGTCAAAAAATAAATTCATAAAAATTTGTCGTTAACTACTACTCCATAGAATAGTGGTCATGATCGAGTGTCGATTCGCAGAGATAAATTGGTCAAGTTACTATAATTTCGATCAACTTCTAAATTAATTCAAAAAAGAAAAGATTGATTGATTGGATTGTTTGAAGAGCTAATTAAATTAAAGAGCAATTTAATTAAAAGGTTTGCAAACGATGGAGGAAAGATCTAGGGTTTAGAATCCACCCAACTGCATAACCGTGTATCACATAGATTGGGTTAACACTCGAATCGCAAATCACTATCGCTAGGGCTTACAATCCCTATCGATAGTGGCCAAGTAAATTTCTACAATCCGCCAACCGGCATGGACTGTCCCACTGAACAAACCGTCTCACTAGCACAATCTAGCCACCTAACGGCACAGTTCGTCTCACGAGCATAACCCATCTTAGTCACTCAGATTGAGAACAATGAAAACCACTATATGAATGGTATTTGAAAACCATGGATACAAATACTCAACCGATAAAAAGATTTAAAATCATTCCATTGATATCATAGAATGAGTTCTTGAATACATAATCCGATTCGAATAAAAATCCTAATCTATGCAAATACAAAGTTACTCAGTACGGGGCTTCATGTTCCCCTTAGAGAATGGAGTTAGCTGTACGGGGCTTCATCTTCCCCTTAGAGAATGGAGTTAGCCAGCCATGAGGTCTGAAGTCTTGCTCTATGATGAAATTTCGTCCACGGTCGAGAGCCCGGTTTTCCCCGTCCAAAGCTGACTGCCAAAGGCAATGAGTTTCAATTGTTTATATAGAGTTTAGTCATTAATTACATAAGAGGTCCTTGAACTTTGTGCAATAACCAATTGTAAGGACCTGCCATTTTAAATTCCATTTCTTTAATTAATTTGAATGTGGACGATCGTATTTCGAATAGAATATCATTTTTCTTAACATGGTGTTATGGAGGCATCGTTATGTAACGGAAGTTGAGTTTGTTGTTGAAAAATGTGTTTCGTTGTTGTGAGGGTGTTTGGGGGTGTTGTGAGTGTGTGGGTGGTGATCGGAGGTTGATTCGTTGAACATCGAGCGAGTTTGCAAAATTTCCATATTGGTTCCGAAACCCCTATTTTTGCCAGTTCCAGAACACTTGTTTGCAGATCAGTTCCGGAACCCACATCGAATTTTCGGAAAATTGGGTCGTGTGTTGGAGCACCATATAATTAAGCACCACCTTTACTCTTTTCACACTCCATAACCACGAAAATCAACCCTAGAGCTCTCTCTCTCTCTCCCTTTGTACTTCTCTCTTCGATTTCATCTCTTTAGAGTGAGATTTCGAAAAAAATCCAAGAATTAAAGTTGCTCTATGAAGCAAGAGCTTTATATCTATCCAAGAAAATTCACCATCAAGTCACTTTGAAACCCCTTACCTTTTCGGTTTGCTTAATTGGGCGACCAAGCACTTGAGGAATTGTGAGACCAAGCTTGGAAGAGATCGTTCTTGGTGAGTTTAGCCGAAATCAAGTTGGAATTGAAGAACATAGGGTTTGCTTAGATTTTGGGGTTTTGCTCAAAACCCATGAGGTAGGGATTTCTCACTTGCTTTATGTGTTTATGAGTAGTTTGGGTGCCTAGATCTTGTTGTTGATCGTTGTTTGGGTTTGGGTTAAAATCCATCATGGTTGTGTTCTTCGCGTTGAAATTCCAAATTGGTTCCTGAACTCCCCTTTTGCCTAGTTCCGGAACCCTTTGTCCAGTGGTAAATCTTCAAGTTTCTCGGGTTGAGTTCCGAAACCCCTATTTTTGCCAATTCTAAAACTTAAGACAGTTTTTCGTAAAATTTTCCTCTTTCATATTCCAAGGCCGTGGTTCCTTCTATGGGGTTGGTTTATTCTTATTTAAGAGTTTATGAACATAATTAGACATTGGACGCATAGTGTATCACCTTAGGTTTTGAAGGAATTAATTATCGTTGAAATGAAATTTAAAGACTTGTCAAAAGCCGTTGAGAATTGAAATAGGATACTTGAACCCTAATCATGAAGTAATGACAATCATAGAGGATGTGATGTGAAACGGTTACTCGATATATTAAAACAATGTGGATAGTTTAAGTATTCAAAATCCAAAGTTATGTTAATGCCATTATTCTGTGGTAGAGTTCTCATAGTACATCTTTGACACCCAATGAATGGTTACGTTGATTTGAGGGTAAGTTTAGGAATGAATTATGAACGCACATAGTGTAATGAATGATGTTTGATAGGAATTGGAATGTGAGTCCGTTTCTAGCTATCTATATGGCATTGAGCTCGTGAGCGATTAGTTGACACTTGTAGTACAATCACTAGATTGATGATAAGGTTAATGATGAAATGGGACCACAAGTTGTAATATGGATATTTCACTTAGAATAGATTATTTGACATATTTCCTTGGGTTTGAGTTCAGAAAGTGTAGGGGGATGAAAACAATTGATACTTCTGTTCAACTGGATTGCAACGGCTTATTCGTGCCTCTTCACCGGAACCCTAATTCGTCGTCTGAACCCTAATCTGCAAAATAGACAGGGGGTGAGTGCACCTTTGCCTCTCTTGGCAAAAGCCCTCCGATGCCTTTGTTAGTATCACGTACTAAGAACTAAACCCTAATTATCAGTAGGAAAGCAATAATAATGCAATGTATTGCGTACCTTTTTCCTCTAAGTTTACATCGTATTTATAGATTCATAGGTGCTTGCTGCCCAAGCATCCCTGTTGCCCTAGGATTCCTATCTCGTAAAGGAAACCTAGGATATCAAGGATTCTCCTTTCCTTTATAAGTTTGCTACCTTAATCCTTTTAGGATTCTGTTCCATAACTGGCCGAACATTCCATTCTTATTGGGTATCTTTCTCAGATCCTATACTCTCGGGATCTTATTCCTTAACGGAATATCATTCTTTCTGGATTCTTCCAAAAAGTTTCCCATGCTCCAACAATTGATTGGAGTTCTTTCCTTGTTCGGCCATCTCGTTGCCGAACAGACTGCCTGGACCAATGACTTCACATGTAACTTGGTCCAAACGTAATCAGAATGTCTCCGTCTGTCGAACAGATAGTTTACACCACTGACTTCTCATGTCATTGGCCTATAATTAGCCGATCAGACTGCATGGACCAAGGACTTCCCATACCATTGGTCCATATCGCTGTTCTCCATACTACCCGGCGATAAGTCCCGTCGTATTCACCACGTGCTCCCAAACATCACGTGTTTGGCAACCAAATGTATCTGCTCGGGAATACCTCCCTACAATTGCTCCCCAGCTTCATCTATTTACCACTGTTCGGGGGCAATATATGATGCTTAGAAACAGAATTTTATTTAGACCAGACTCTTCTGATCCCGTGTAGTCATTATTTCAATATTTCATTGATGCCTTTTGGCGCCTCTGTCATTATACCATCTCGAGGTAATGACTCCACGTGGCACATGTCGTACGCTTTATATTAAATGTGAACTGACGCTTTATCCAAACGACGTCAATACGTCGTTAATTGAATCCCTTCATCCCGTTACTTTTTAAGTAACGGTGTGAGACGCGACGTTTCGTCTCCGTCTCTGGCACCTAAACCCCTGAAAAGGCTTTCTTTTGGGTTTTGTAATCCAAAAACTCGAACCCTCAGCTGTTTCTCTCTCTAAGTTTTCCGCCATAACCACTGTCTCGAAGCTTTTGGTTGCACTCTGTAGCCGCTGCAAAACATCGTAAGATCCCTATTCCTTTCTTGCATCTCGTACTAGGATTTCTTTGTTTTGGTTCACCTATTCCCTAGGGCTTCAATCGTACCCCCTTTTTTCCAGATTTTTCTTTTGAAAATCAGGTATATCTATGGCGGAGGAAGGTGAGAACCCTTTGAGACCCAGTAAATTTAGGAAATTATGTGAAACCCCTACTGCCATGGCGGCATTTAGGACGGAATATAACATTCCAGAAAACGTTGGTCTTGAACTCGCCCCCTTAGGTGCAGATAGAGACGGAGGCTCATGGGATAGAATGTGTATCCCTATAGTGGCCATTGTTGAAGGAGGAGTTCGATTCCCCCTTCACCCATTACTCCGTCAAATCCTGAACTGGTATCGACTCACACCGATGCAGGTTTCGACCAATTTCTTTAGGTTAGTGATGGGAGTAGTGGCTTTAAATAGAATTTTGGGGACCCAACTGGGGATCTGGGACATCCAGTGGTGGTATAGCATCGTGCTAAACCCCGATTACAATACATATTACTTCAAGGTCAGAAGAGCAGACAAGCGTTTCGTGCTCAACTTGCCGGACTCTGCTCGTGACCATGAAACTGATTTTCTCTACGTAACGGGAGCGTTTCGAGCCAATAGGGGAGGACGGCCAGGTGGTGGGCCTTCACTGCCCCCACATATGGGGATACCCACGTATGCTTCTCATATTTTTGATCTTTTGCAATTTTTGTTGTTTACTGCTTTCTCATAGCTTTTCTATGTATCTAATTGTGCTGTTTCAATTTCGATCTTGCAGCTGAAAATGCAAACAAGCGTCCTAGACGGGAGCCTAGCTACGTCCGAACAGAAGATATCAACAAGCTTTTAAAATATAAAGGTGAACCTGGTACCCGAACAGCAGGTCGGGGTCGAAACGCTGAAGTGCTGCTGGATTACGATCCTTCGTACAGGGGGGTTATCGATAGAAGGCTCGCTCACCCCAGCAACAGCACTGCTTCTACATCCACTGCTCCCTAACCACGAAATTCAAGGCTACAAGCTGGTGTCACTCTTGCCGGTCAGTCAGGCAAAGTTGCTATTCCTGAAGGTGTACCTCAAACACGCGTGGTACTCAGAAGATCTGTGCGTAGGCCAGTAATTGCCGAACAACAACCCGTTCCTCTTTGCATTACCAGTCAGTCGTCCTCCTCCGGCTACTCACGATCCCCCCCCCCCCCTACACCAGGTACGATGACTCGTCAACCAGTAGATCTTAGCACTCTACTCACTGTCTCTACATGGGGACGTGGTGGTGCCAGCAGGGTAGCTTCAACCGGTGCTCCCCCCCCCCCCCCCCCCCCCCCCCCCCACGATCACATCGCAATAGGGGGGATCTGCAAGATCATCATCGTCTCCTCGGGAACAGGATAGTTCCCTTGAGGCTACAGACGCTCATCGGGATAAACGACCTAGGTTTGAGGACCTAATTGGTACTGCTTCTCAAGCAGATACTGAGACTCATCCTCCTACTTCTCCAACTACACAAATGCTTCCCCAAACATGTACTCTTGCATTTATTAGAGGAGACCGTCCTGTACATGTCGGAGATAGTGCTAGTTCATCAGAGACTGCACTAGCTCTGGCTCAAGGGTTAATGCTCCCTGTTGATTTGCATAAGGAATTCTCGTCTTCTCCTGATCGGCTTGTGTCCACTGGTCTCATCAGTGGAATTAAGGTAACAAAAACTTCTTCTTTGTTTTTCAAGCCCCCTTTAGGTATTGGTTAAAAATATTGCAACGTACATGTGGTATTTCTGCAGTTCATCCAAAAGATGGTTACCCTGGGCAAAAAGTACCAAGAAGCTACTAAAAGGGTCAAGCTAATGAATGACAACACCAGGTTGCTTCGAACAATCTCTAGGTTGGAAAGGGAAAGGGATAAAGCCAAGTCTGACTTTGAAGGGGCCAAGGGCAAACTCGAAATTGCCGAAGAGAGCCTCAACCAGGCTTTATCAGAAATTGACAGTGCCAAGAAAGCTGCATATGAAGAAGGGTACCAGAAGGGTTTTGATACTACAACTGCTAACTACGTCGAACAGATGCCTGCCATTCAAGATCAGATTTGGATTGCTTGCTGGGAAACATGTTTAACAAAAGTTGGCGTTGCAGACGACTCCCCTCTCTGGACTGAGAATGAATTACCGAGCAACCGGGCTGCAGCTCCCCAAGAGCACGAAGTGTCCCTGGAAGATGATTTTGAGCAGCAAATTGAAGATTTTACTGGAACAGAGGATGATATTCCATCTGGATCGCAGCCCGGCCGGTCTCTTGCTCGTGACCCAGTTGAGGAACCTATCAACCTTGAAGAGAATCCAACTAGCAGTGTTGCCACCGCTGAAGTTCATACAGAGATCTCGGATGAAACTGCTCCTGAAGTTCAGAATCTAAACTAACAGGTTAGTGTTTGGTACAAATAGTTTGACTGGTCCTGCATGACCATAAACATTGGCCCTACGTGGCACTAGTACTTTCAAAAACATTTGTTTTGATACAGGTATTCGGCCCTTCGTGGCACAACGATATGATCTGTTCGGCTTCCTTTATGTTGCATCAATTCGGATGCAATTTTGGTTTAATCTCCAGTATTTCGTACTTTTGATCATCTTACGTTATGCAAGTTTCTCGTACTTAAGAACAAACATACAATTTGTTTCCTAAGTCTCACGTACTTAAGATCAAACATACAATTTGTTTCCTAAGTCTCACGTACTTAAGATCAAACATAAAGATGCAACAGAATTTGTTAAGTTCCATGTACTTAACTATGTTAAGCAAAGCCAATTATTTTATTTATAAACTTTTTAATTGTCATGTACTTAAAAAGACGTACAAGTGTTTTCGTACTTGTTATAATTTGTAAGTGTCATGTACTGTACAAGTGTTTGTAGTCGTTAAGTTTCACGTACTTAAATGTTTGAAAAGCACACAAGTGTTTCATACTTGTGTTTAAGTTTCACGTACTTAAAGTGTATATTTGAAAAGCACACAAGTGTTTCATACTTGTGTTTAAGTTTCACGTACTTAAAGTGTATACCTTGCTCCCCAATACGAATGAGGGAAACTAATCTCGTAGTTCGTATTTAAAACAAATACCACAGCAGTTATACTAAGAAGTGATTTTATTCATAATCTTGAAAACTTAAGAGGGTGTTATTCGTACCCCTTGCAACAAAAATAATCAAAAACTAGAACAAGGGGATTATACTCGTAATTCCCACACAATCACGTAGTGCAAATCTAAGACAGATTTTAATACTTCTAAACAAAGAACTTTTGTAGATTATGAACATTCCAAGGCCTCGGAATTGGATCACCATCCAGATCTGCCAATCTATAGGCTCCTATGCCTACAATCTCGGTTACTCTATACGGGCCTTCCCAGTTGGCCCCCAGCTTGCCTTCGTTGGCCACCTTGGTGTTGCCGAGCACTTTTCGAAGTACGAGGTCTCCAACACCAAACTCTCAAGGATGAATATGTTTGTTATAGCTTTTCATCAGCTGTTCTTGGTAAGAAGCCAGATGTACAAAGGCCTTTTCTCTCCTCTCCTCGGTGAGATCAAGCTCGATTTCAAGGGCCCTGTCATTGCCTCCACTTTCAACCAAAGCGGTCCTGTTAGTCGGCAAACCCAATTCCAGAGGTATGACAGCCTCTGTTCCAAATGCCAATGAATATGGGGTCTCCCCCATAGACCTCCTAGGCGTTGTTCGGTGAGCCCACAGAACCAATGGTAGCTCATTAGGTCATTTCCCCTTGGCTTTGTCCAGTCTCTTCTTGATCCCATCTAGGATAGTTTTGTTGGACGCCTGTAAGGACCCGTATTTTTCGGATATTATTTAAACGTTTTATAACTACAAATAAAAATAAATAAATAAATAAAATAAAATGTGAAATTGATTGAGTTTATTTTAGTTGTGGGTCAATGTGCAAGAGTTTGAAATATGTGGGTGTTAGTGTGATAAGGTGCATGTGTGTATAAGTGTGTGTGTGCCAGGGGAAAATTAATTCCCAAAACCCCATCCCATTCTCTCTCCCGTTCTCTCTCTCGGCTCTCTCTACCTCTCTCACTCCCTCACCCAAAAACTCACCTCCAAATTCAAAACTCACAACAAATAACCTCCATTCCATCTTCTACTCGTGTATTGTGGTCCGTATCGCACTGGTTCGAGTCCGGAGAAGTTGTATTCCGGTTGGAACAAGGTTTTCGGAAAGCTAGGGCTTGTAACTTCTTGGGTTTCGTGCTCCGACTTCGAGGTAGGGAATTTTACCTCACTTTATATGTTATTTGGGTGTTTTTATGCCTTATTCGAGTTGGTATTGGTTGTTATTGAGATTGGATCGAAACTTAAAATTTTCTGTCGAAATCTGTTGAAATCGTCTGTAAGTAACTCCTCCTACCGGTAGGAACTTTTCACCTACCGGTAGAACGATTGAGAAATTCCGTCAACCAGCTCAAACGTATAGCAGCAGCTCAAAAGCTGCTCAATGTATCGAACTTCTACCGGTAGGAATTTCTTACCTACCGGTAGGTCAAGCATGTATCGAACTTCTACCGGTAGGAATTCCTTACCTACCGGTAGGTCAGCCTCGAATTTGAATGTTGACCTTTCTGTTTCCAAGTTCTACCGGTAGGACTTGCTTGCCTACCGGTAGGTTGCGTGAATTGGAGTTTCTACCGGTAGGACTTGTTCACCTACCGGTAGGTCTAGGTTTTACCGGAATGTTGGCCTTTCTGTCTTCGAGTTCTACCGGTAGGATTTGCCTGCCTACCGGTAGGAGAGTAGGAGCTTGAGCTGCTTTCACCTGCTTCTTTGAGCTGCTTTCACCTGCTTCTTTGAGCTGCTTTCACCTGCTTCTTTGAGCTGTTGCAGTATCTTTCAGCTGCTTCCCTATATCTTTCAACTCTCATGCCGAAACTTTTCATTGACTCTAATGAGTTTGTTTATGCATCCTTCCAAGTGTTTTGGTGAGTGTTACTTGTTCCTCACTTAGAGTGGCATCCAATGGACTAGAGTGAACATGTCTAGGGATTCGACGAGTAGTATTGCAATCCGTTTTCTCTCTTGACTCGTAAGATTCTCAGATTCCTTTAGTACATGCTTTTACGGACTTCGAGTATAGAAACTAGATAATCAGGCATTGTAGAGTCCAGTCGCGGGTTAATATGTGGCTTGTGAAGGTACGGAAAATGTACTTAGGGGTACGGTGAGGACGTGTGAGATTATGGTGTACTTAAAGGAAGAAGGCGTGTATTAATTAATTAGTCCGAGTTTTGATATGGATGACAGTTAGGAACGGTTTGAGATGTAATCAACGTGGTGGATTGGTAGATTGTTTGGAATACTTGAATTGAAAATTGATGTGAGAAAGAATTGTTTGAAATGATGAAATAACTTGCGTCTTCTCGACTCGTCAAGCCTTTTAATCCTTTTGACACTCTCTCTATGAGGCTCAAGTGTAGAAACTAACAGATGAAGTATGGTAGGATTATACGTACGGGCTTGATATGCTATGTCTGATGCAAAAGGGTAAACTAGTGAAAAGGCATGAACACGTATATCTGTGGAGTCACGTAATGGTTAATTAAAATTCAGCTGTATGACCGTTAAAGGGATGATGAAATTGATTATGAAATGCTGTTGATTGTGAAAAGTGTGAAAGGTGACCCAAGTGGTCGTTATTGAGGGAAAAGACTCGGGGTGACCCTGCGCTCGAGGGAACTAGACCCGAGGTGACCCAACTGATTCATATTATTGGAGGAAAAGACTTGGGGTGACCCTGCGCTCGAGGGAACTAGACCCAAGGTGACCCCACCTGATTATTGTTATTGAGGGAAAAGACTCGGGGTGACCCTGCGCTCGAGGGAACTAGACCCGAGGTGACCCTAGTGATTATTTGATGGGAAATACCGGATTAAAGGAAAAGAAAGGTTTTGCAATAAAGGGATTTAATAAAGATCAATGTGGACACGAGAAAGATTGTACTACCGTACGAAGAATAATAAAATGTTTTGATTTGATTATAGACAAATGTGGAACGACGTGAGTTTAATAACATAACTAGTTAAAGAAGTAAACGGCTAGTGACATTGATGTGAAGTCTAGGACTCTTAGGCGATAATTCGCAGTTTGTTGGTAGTCATTTGTGGTATAGGCGTATCTGTCAGTACTCATTCATTCTCGGTGCATGGTTCATTCAAATTACATATAGCTTGAGTTTAGAATTTTCTACTGGGCTAGTGTAGCTCAACAAATCTTTCTTTTCAGGTTCTGATGCCGGGCAATAGATTGCATGCATTGTGTGCTTGACAGTAAAAGACTTTTGGGAAGCTGACATCGCTGGTTATTCGTCATCTTTGTGAAGATCTCATTTTGTTAAAGATGGTTTTGTAACTAATTATTACTGAATTTTCTTTTGACTAAAGTTGTAATTACCTAAACTTAAGGACTTGTTTGTAAATTAAACAGGTGGAAAACTCTTTTGGGTAACGTATATGATATGCGAAATTTCTCTTTTATTGAAATGTATTATTTAATTATGTTGAAAATCGAGGGCGTGACAAATTGGTATCAGAGCATAAGTTTAGAATACCTTGAGACCGTGGGGAGACTTTTAGTCTCATGGGTTCAAAAATCGATGCATCTTTTTACAAAATCACATGTGTGCTTGCATGAAGAGTCAGTATATCGATGTGACATTGCATATATATATCACAATAGAGTGGCGCAAAGTTGTTGACTTTGGTTGGAAAGGTTAGAGACCTGTAGCACATAATTAGGTGGCTAATGTTGATGATTTCATTTCTTATGCTTCCATAGTAGGATGTCTTCGAGACGTGGAGATAAGTGTGGTGAGACCGGGGATCGTGAGCACCAGGGCTATAGTGCAAACGGGGAGAATGAAGTGAGTCAATGTACCAGGGATGAAGCGATGTTTCCTGAGATTGTTGAGTGTGAAAAAGGCGTCGAGACACTGGAAGGTGCGCAAGGTGGTGTTAATGTGGGAGAAACTAGGCATCGAGTCGTTAGTACCAGATCATCTTCAGAGAGTGTTGAGGGTTCAGGAAGGAAGAAACCTAGAGTATCAGATCACTTTATTCAGGACCAGCAGGGCTTTAAGCGACCTCTTTATATCGGGACTCCAAGAGCTCTTCTCAAGTGTCAGACTGTGTGTTATCGATATCGTCAGTTTGGTCATATTCGTCCTCAATGTCCATGGCGTGGGGGATCTTGTTATACTTGCGGTGAACGTGGCCATATGGCAAGGAATTGTCCTCGGGGATTGGGAGTACCTGGTGAGTCGAGCTCAATGCAGCAGGATACACAAACGTCAAAACAACAACAGATGTAGTTCCGTAGCTAAACTACCACTTCGTACTATTCACTAGCTCTTAGAAGCGTCACTTGTTTGAGGTATCATTTATTCCTAGTTGTTCTACTCATTCTCTACAATACTTTTGATTGGGAAGCATATCACTCATTGAGAATCCTATTCTTGTCCATATTTGGAATAAAAAAAATGATAATAAGAAATTTTAGTCCACGTGTGTTGAGAAATATCGATAGATCATATTTGCCGAGATTCGGGGTTAATCGTTCCATATAGAAGTGTTGTCTTTGACTTGGTGATGATTGATATAATTTGAGGTGGAGACTGGTTGTAACCATGGTAGTTGTTGATATTCCGAACCCGATCTCATGAGAGTTGTTTCTTTATTTACCCTCTTTTTGCTGGCCTGGCTAAATCTTGTTCAAATTCTATTGTAAGTCATCGTGAAGTCTGCTATATTGTTGACCTGCCAAAATTCTTGATATTTGAGTTAATCATTACGCAATCCATTCTTGGCTTTTCTCGGATATATTCAAATTCTTATGGTGAAGTACCTTTTAACACTTTTACCGTTGAGAGAAATTGATGAATGTTCCTCGTTTTCCATTCGAAGTTTTATATTGACATCATCATGTTTGGGGATAAGCTTTCGTTGGTCATTTTAGGTTCCTCTGTCGCAACTTTCATTTTCATCGTTAGCCTGTAACATTCAGTCTATGGGAATGTTTATTTTGCAACTTCAACCTATTAAACCAATTTATGGTCACATACTTTATGATATATAAATCCATTGATATTGTTCAATTCAGACTTTGATGCTACCGCTACCAACTTGGTGCTACCATTTGTTTTGATTCCTTAACTATGAAATCGAGTGATTTGAACTTGTATCCTCTCTATATTCATTTGTTTACATAGATCCATTTGGTTGGTTTGAACTTCATTGCTGCAATTACTAGTCTATCTATTGAAATTTGTTACCCTAGTTGAGTTCTTATGTCGCAATTGGCGCAAAATCTTGTGGTAACATATTTATTGAAATCTATTGGCTGGTGTCGATCAATCTGAATTCACTTGTTGAGGTTTCTCTCGGTGTCATTCAACTCTATTATGGTTTTTCAACTCTGGAGACACATGATGATTCATTCCGTAACACTCAGCCTTAACTTGTTGGAAGGTTTTACCATTCCCGGTATTGGACAAATTTTTGATCTTGTATCAGTTAACTTACTAGAGATCTGTTTCACTTCTTGTATTTGTCCTTAGTTCGACATTGTTTAGTTGCTAAAGGTTATTCACTGACTCTGTTGACTCGTAAAGCAATAAGAAAGTCATGATCAACCATTTCAAATTTCTTGGGTTAGCATAAAAAGGTATTTTGAATTGTTGCCAAACCGCCCTGAAGATTCCGCGTGTTCTTTGAATTTCGGATGCCTTGTTACCATCCTTCCGATTCTTAATTAACGCTGCTTGGGTTTTGTAGCTTACTCGTTTCGTTTGAGATGACAAATCGAATCCTTCTCGTAATATAGAATGACCCAACTTAGAGTGAAAATTTGGTGCGGCTTTTAGAAGAATTGGCTTGTGTTATGGACCCGTTAAAACAATTAATTTAATTTGCCGACGATATTTGGAAGCTCGAGTGAGAATGACCAAAAAGAGGAGGGTGAAAATCGTCAAAGATTACTAACCGTGTAGGGCCGATCAAAGAATCATGTTGACCGTTGTCCTCACCCAATGTCATTTGAAGAAGGGAAATCATGTATTTTGCAAATCATCACCGCGTTGGAGTTTGTCTCGTCTTGGGTGGAAAATGAGGCTTTAATCGCTAGAAAGATAGGTTAAGTATCGGATACGACGTGTGTCTTTTGGATAACCAGGCGACACCCGATGAAATCCAGTTGGAAGAGGCGCTTGATCTCCGCACCTTCTAGATGGAAGTCTCGGGAAGTCAATTGGACTATCGAGTTACGTTTAGAGGCAAGACCTTTGTGCTTGGATAGATAATCGTCTATAGAAATTTTGCAATAAATAGAGGCTTCGAAATTGTGTACCGTTTGGCATTGCTGCTGAAATTTTCAGGTATTTGTGATTTGTGATTTGCTCTATGTGTAAATATTAAGGAGTTACGAATCAAATCCATTGCATATGTTAGAACGGTCCGAATTTGAGTTGGAAGCTGGCGTGTCTCATGGTGAGAATCCGACACGTATCCTAAATTGAGTAGTCAAGTGTTAAGAGGTAAGCCGATGCCGTTAGCGCGAGTTGGCATGGGAAGGGAGAACGAAGTTAGAAAGATACACTCGTGCTTGTTGTGGTTTGACTTATATGAATCATTGATGTAGATATTCTTGATTATCAAAATGTTCCATGATGAATACCGTTACGATTGAGGTGTATCTATGTGTTACTTGTTTGATTGAGCTAGGTTTAGCAAATTTCGAGGACGAAATTTCTTTAAGGAGGGTAGGGTGTAAGGACCCGTATTTTTTCGGATATTATTTAAACGTTTTATAAATACAAATAAAAATAAATAAATAAATAAAATAAAATGTGAAATTGATTGAGTTTATTTTAGTTGTGGGTCAATGTGCAAGAGTTTGAAATATGTGGGTGTTAGTGTGATAAGGTGCATGTGTGTATAAGTGTGTGTGTGCCAGGGGAAAATTAATTCCCAAAACCCCATCCCATTCTCTCTCCCGTTCTCTGTCTCGGCTCTCTCTACCTCTCTCACTCCCTCACCCAAAAACTCACCTCCAAATTCAAAACCCACAACAAATAACCTCCATTCCATCTTCTACTCGTGTATTGTGGTCCGTATCGCACTGGTTCGAGTCCGGAGAAGTTGTATTCCGGTTGGAACAAGGTTTTCGGAAAGCTAGGGCTTGTAACTTCTTGGGTTTTCGTGCTCCGACTTCGAGGTAGGGAATTTTACCTCACTTTATATGTTATTTGGGTGTTTTTATGCCTTATTCGAGTTGGTATTGGTTGTTATTGAGATTGGATCGAAACTTAAAATTTTCTGTCGAAATCTGTTGAAATCGTCTGTAAGTAACTCCTCCTACCGGTAGGAACTTTTCACCTACCGGTAGAACGATTGAGAAATTCCGTCAACCAGCTCAAACGTATAGCAGCAGCTTTTGAGCTGCTCAATGTATCGAACTTCTACCGGTAGGAATTTCTTACCTACCGGTAGGTCAAGCATGTATCGAACTTCTACCGGTAGGAATTCCTTACCTACCGGTAGGTCAGCCTCGAATTTGAATGTTGACCTTTCTGTTTCCAAGTTCTACCGGTAGGACTTGCTTGCCTACCGGTAGGTTGCGTGAATTGGAGTTTCTACCGGTAGGACTTGTTCACCTACCGGTAGGTCTAGGTTTTACCGGAATGTTGGCCTTTCTGTCTTCGAGTTCTCCCGGTAGGACTTGCCTGCCTACCGGTAGGAGAGTAGGAGCTTGAGCTGCTTTCACCTGCTTCTTTGAGCTGCTGCACTATCTTTCAGCTGCTTCCCTATATCTTTCAACTCTCATGTCGAAACTTTTCATTGACTCTAATGAGTTTGTTTATGCATCCTTCCAAGTGTTTTGGTGAGTGTTACTTGTTCCTCACTTAGAGTGGCATCCAATGGACTAGAGTGAACATGTCTAGGGATTCGACGAGTAGTATTGCAATCCGTTTTCTCTCTTGACTCGTAAGATTCTCAGATTCCTTTAGTACATGCTTTTATGGACTTCGAGTATAGAAACTAGATAATCAGGCATTGTAGAGTCCAGTCGCGGGTTAATATGTGGCTTGTGAAGGTACGGAAAATGTACTTAGGGGTACGGTGAGGACGTGTGAGATTATGGTGTACTTAAAGGAAGAAGACGTGTATTAATTAATTAGTCCGAGTTTTGATATGGATGACAGTTAGGAACGGTTTGAGATGTAATCAACGTGGTGGATTGGTAGATTGTTTGGAATACTTGAATTGAAAATTGATGTGAGAAAGAATTGTTTGAAATGATGAAATAACTTGTGTCTTCTCGACTCGTCAAGCCTTTTAATCCTTTTGACACTCTCTCTATGAGGCTCAAGTGTAGAAACTAACAGATGAAGTATGGTAGGATTATACGTACGGGCTTGATATGCTATGTCTGATGCAAAAGGGTAAACTAGTGAAAAGGCATGAACACGTATATCTGTGGAGTCACGTAATGGTTAATTAAAATTCAGCTGTATGACCGTTAAAGGGATGATGAAATTGATTATGAAATGCTGTTGATTGTGAAAAGTGTGAAAGGTGACCCAAGTGGTCGTTATTGAGGGAAAAGACTCGGGGTGACCCTGCGCTCGAGGGAACTAGACCCGAGGTGACCCAACTGATTCATATTATTGGAGGAAAAGACTTGGGGTGACCCTGCGCTCGAGGGAACTAGACCCAAGGTGACCCCACCTGATTATTGTTATTGAGGGAAAAGACTCGGGGTGACCCTGCGCTCGAGGGAACTAGACCCGAGGTGACCCTAGTGATTATTTGATGGGAAATACCGGATTAAAGGAAAAGAAAGGTTTTGCAATAAAGGGATTTAATAAAGATCAATGTGGACACGAGAAAGATTGTACTACCGTACGAAGAATAATAAAATGTTTTGATTTGATTATAGACAAATGTGGAACGACGTGAGTTTAATAACATAACTAGTTAAAGAAGTAAACGGCTAGTGACATTGATGTGAAGTCTAGGACTCTTAGGCGATAATTCGCAGTTTGTTGGTAGTCATTTGTGGTATAGGCGTATCTGTCAGTACTCATTCATTCTCGGTGCATGGTTCATTCAAATTGCATATAGCTTGAGTTTAGAATTTTCTACTGGGCTAGTGTAGCTCAACAAAATCTTTCTTTTCAGGTTCTGATGCCGGGCAATAGATTGCATGCATTGTGTGCTTGACAGTAAAAGACTTTTGGGAAGCTGACATCACTGGTTATTCGTCATCTTTGTGAAGATCTCATTTTGTTAAAGATGGTTTTGTAACTAATTATTACTGAATTTTCTTTTGACTAAAGTTGTAATTACCTAAACTTAAGGACTTGTTTGTAAATTAAACAGTTGGGAAACTCTTTTGGGTAACGTATATGATATGCGAAATTTCTCTTTTATTGAAATGTATTATTTAATTATGTTGAAAATCGAGGGCGTGACAACGCCTCTGCTTGCCCATTACTCTGAGGGTAGGCTGGGGTGGAATAATAGTTTCGTATTTCGTACTGGGCACAAAAGGCCTTGAATTTCTTCTGAAATTGGGATCCATTATCTGTAATCAATGAGTAAGGGACCCCAAAGCGAGTGATGATGCTTTTCCACACGAACCTTTCTATCATAGGTTCAGTGATTTTGGCCAGTGGTTCTGCCTCAATCCACTTTGTAAAATAGTCAGTTGCCACAAGCAGGAATTTTCGGTTCCCAATTGCTTTGTGCAATGGACCCACGATATCCATCCCCCATTGAGCAAAAGGCCAGGGACTTGTCAAAGGCACCAGATCCTCGGCGGGTGTTCGAATCATTGGTGAGAATTTTTTACACTTCTCACAAATTCTTCACATACACTTTTGCATCTTCTTACATGTGTGGCCACCATTAACCTTGAGTAATTGCTCAGTGGGCAATAGATCTCCCTCCAGCATGGCTCTCACATGTTCCCTCGTGGATTTCATGAAGAAACTTTTGTACCATCTCGGGATGTACACATAGTAAATATGGGCCTGTAAAGGATTTCCTGTATAACTTACCCTCTGGGGATAGCCAAAATCTGGCAGATTTGACCCTTATCTTGTGGGCCTCCTTTTTGTCAAAAGGGAGTATCTCGTCTCGTAAGAACTCCATGATTGAGTCCATCCAACTTGGTTCTTGGTTCACGTCCAAGACTAAGTCTACACTCCTCCCAATGCTCGGCTCATTCAGATATTCGACTGTCACCTTTCTTTTGAACTCGGTTGGTACAGCTGCAGCCAACCAAGCTAAAGAATCTGCATGAGCATTCTGTCCAGAACTAATTTGCTCAATATATACCCTCTCGAATGTATCAAGCAAGTCCTTGGCTGCCTGCATGTAGACCACCATCTTTTCATTTCGAGTTTTATACTCGTCGGACAGCTGATTCACCACAAGCTGGGAATCACAATACACCATAACCCGTTCTGCTTTAAGGGTTTTTGCACTCCTCAATCCAGCCAGGAGTGCCTCATATTCAGCCACATTATTCGATGCACTGAATCCAAGCCGAACATATAGTTCAATCAGAACTCCTTGAGGAGGAAACAAAACTACCCCAATTCCAGAACCAGTATTACATGCTGATCCGTCAACGAATAGCTTTCACTCCGTGGGATCCTGTTCGGCTGAAGGCTGATCCTTCATGGATGATGTCTTAGTCACCTGTTCCTTTCTCGTAGGAGGTAGGGGAGCCATAGTGGGTGAAAATTCTGCCACAAAATCAGCCAACACTTGGCCTTTGATTGCTGTGCGTGGCTGATATTCAAGATCGTACTAGCTTAACTCCACGGATCATGTCGAGATCCTTCCTGAAAAGTCTGCCTTTCGTAACAACGATTTTAATGGAAACTCAGTATAAACCACAACCTTGTGGCTTTGGAAGTAGTGTGGTAGTTTCCTAGTGGCTGTCCTAAGTGCCAGGACGAGTTTTTCTAAGGGCAGATATCTCGTCTCTGCATCTAGCAATGTTTTACTAACATAATATATAGGGATTTGTTCGTTTCCCAAATCCCTTAACAGGACTGCACTCATTGCATGCTCGGAAATAGCTAAGTACAAAATTAAAGACTCACCAGGCTGTGGAGTTAACAGAAGTGGGGGTTCTGCCAGGTACTTCTTCAAGTCTTGGAAGGCTTGCTCACATTCTGCTCCCCATTCGAATCCCTCCCTCTTTTTTATTAACTAAAAAAAGGGTTTGCACTTGTCACTTGACCTGCTGATGAATCTGTTAAGTGCTGTTGCCATTCCAGTCAGCCTCTGGACTTCCTTGGTAGTTTTTGGACTCTGTAGTTTCTGTAAGGCATCAATCTGATCAGGATTTGCCTCTATCCCTCTCATGGTTACCAAATGGCCCAGGAACTTTCCTGAACCAATTCTAAACGCACACTTCGAGGCGTTGAGTTTTAGTTTATACTTCCTTAGGATTTTGAACACTTCTTTTAAGTCAGTAATATGCCCTCCTTTTTCTCGACTCTTTACCACCATATCATCTATGTAAACTTCCAAAGTTTTTCCAATGAGCTTCTTGAACATAATGGTTGCAAGTCTTTGGTATGTTTCCCCCAGCATTCTTCAGCCCAAACGACATAACACTGTAGCAGTACAACCCTTGAGGTGTGATAAACGAAGTCTTCTCTTGATCAGGTTCAAACATAGCAATCTGATGATATCCTCGATATGCATCGAGAAAACTCATTCGCTCGTAACCAGAGGTTGCATCAACCAATTGGTCAATCCTGGGCAAAGGAAAACTATCCTTAGGGCACGCTTTGTTTAGGTCTGTGAAGTCCACACAGACACGCCACTTCCCATTCTTTTTCTTCACCACAACGGTGTTGGATAACCATTCTGGGTAGTAGACTTCACGTATTGCTTTGGCCTCCAGTAAGCGATCGACCTCCTCAATTACTGCATCTACATGCTGCACGGCTGCCCTTTGTTTTTTCTGAATGATAGGCTTGTGCTGAGGGTCAATGTTTAAATGGTGACAGATCACATCTGCATCCACCCCGGGCATTTCCTCTGGCACCCATGCAAAAACATCAATATATTCCTTTAGAAATCTTATCGACTCAGCCTTTTCGTCTGCTAGTAGTGATTCTCCAATTAAAAAATATCTTTCAGGATCAGTCTCGTTGATCTGAATCTTCTCCAAGCCTTTAACCACTTTTTCAGCCGGACTTCTTCCAACATCCTCGATAGTTGGTTGATCTGGTACTTCTAATGTATGAACATGGTGAACCTTTGGGGCTGTTTTGATGATGGAAATCAAACATTGTTGTGCCACCTTCTGGTTGCCTTTAAGTACCTCAATCCCATTTGATCCTGGGAATTTTACCATCTGGTGATAAGTCGAGGAGACTGCTCTCATCTTATGCAATCATGTCCTCCTTATAATTGCATTATAGGAAGAAGGGACATCGACCACTAGGAAATCTATTCTCAACACCACTGATCCAGCCCGAACAGGTAACGTTACCTTTCTAAGGGGCCAGACTGCTCCTGCACCGAATCCAATGAGAGGCGTTGTAGACTGCTCTAAGTCTGTTTGGGACAGTCCCAGCTTCTTGAACGCATCGTAGTACAATACCTCTGTACAACTCCCTGAGTCTACTAGAATTCTCTCAATGTCATATTCCTCAACTCGTAGGGTTACGACCAACGCATCGTTGTGGGGTATTTGAACCTCCCCCAAGTCATCATCAGTGAATGCTATGCTCTCTTTGCGCACATCATTCTCTCGCCCTCTCTTGTTTCCCAATCGCATCACATGCTGATCATGCTTAACCTGCCTTTGCAACAGCCTAACCTCATTCCTCGTATAAGGTGTGGCCAACCCATGTATCATATGGATTACGCCTTTAGGGTTTTGCTCGTAACCCAGCTCCATAGTTTTTCCTTTCTCCTTTGGATCCTCTGGATAAACTCCTTGAGATAGCCCCGAGAGACCAAATCATCAAGGTGCCTCTTGTACATCTCACAATCCTCGGTCATATGGCCCCAATCTTTATGGTAACTATAGTGCTGATTCGTAGCACGTTTTGCATCTTTATCTCCGCCTAGACTTGGTGGCCATTTGAAATATGGCTGATTCTTTATTCGATAAAGAATTCTATAAATTGGCTCTTCCAAACTGTAGTAATAGAAAAGAAGGATTTAGGGTCAGGAGCTTGCTTATCCTTGTACGGCTCTTTCTTAGCCTGCCCGTACTCCCTTCTTTCTCTATAAGTCTTGGGCTCTGGCTTATCCACTTTTTTGGTAGGTGCCTTCGGCTGTTCGGCAACCGTCCTGCCATCCTCACGGAGTATGTCATCCTCCATTCTGGCGTGTTGCTCTATCCGTTCCATCAATTTAGCCAGGGTGGCTACCGGATGTTTATTCAATGAGCGGCGCAGCTCTCCTCGAACAGGCAAACCAGTCTTGAAGGTAGCAATTGCGTACTCCTCGCTACAACTTTCAATCTCGTTGAAAGTCTCCAAGTACTTCTTTGCATAATCCCTGATCTGCTCATTCTCCTCCTGTTTCATGGTGGAAAGACTCTCAAAGGTCTTTGGGGCTTTTCTGCTTGTCAAGAACCGAGCAGTGAATTCCTCGGCCAACTGCCTCCATCCTCGTATGGATCGTGGGGCCAGTTTATGAAACCAGGATAAAGCCACCTTGCCAAGACTGGAGGGGAACATCTTGCACAAGATGTAATCATCCCCTTCATGCATAAACATAGCCTATTGATAATGCTGTATGTGAGCCACGGGATCCGTATTTGTCTCGTAAAGTACGAATGCACCGTGCTTAACTCTGCTCGGCAATCTAGCTTCTTGTAGCCTCTTTGTAAAGGGTGAGGCTGCAATATTACTCAGGGCCTTGCGTGCTACTTCTCGTGCAGTCACTGTCCCATCCTCTAGCTCCTTTGACTTGTGAGCCGTAGCTTTGACCCAATCAGCATCAGGTCTCTCGTACCTATCTCGATGGTGTTTCCTAGTTTCCTCCTCTTCGGGGGTGGAACTTCGGTCTCCGCTCCTCCTTTTCCGTGAAGAAACCCTTCTCTCGGGTGTTCGGCTTCTACTTCTTCTTTCCATTTTTCGTGGAGAAGCCTTATGATGCCCTATAACATGACTTCTGCTCCCTCTTCGTCTTGAATGGGTCTGCCTATGGACTACCAGAGTCCGTTCGTCTCTCTGGGAATTCCTTCGAGAAAGTCCAGAATCTTCTGGATGGTCTCGTATCCGTTGCAACTCTTGTATCTCGTATTCTCGTTTTTTAATCAAACGAGCATACTCCTCTATTTCCCTTTTCTTTTTATCGAGAACATCGTTATCACTGTGAATATTTCTCGAATGGGTAACTGATTCATCTCTTCGATGAGACCTACTCCTTCTCGTGGAGCCTGTAGCAGTTTTATCCCCTTTTTCTTTGGAGTTATCTCGGTCATGTCTACCAGTGGGCTTTCTCGGAGCTCCTGGTGGGGATTTATCTCTTCCCCCACCCAACTGGTCCTTCGGATTGAATGGAGTGACTGGATCTTCTTCCATCATATTTATTTTTTCAGAAAAATTGATTCGCTTCCCGCAGACGGCGCCAATTGCAGGGGGATGAAAACAATTGATGCTTCTGTTCAACTGGATTGCAACGACTTATTCATGCCTCTTCACCGGAACCCTAATTCGTCGTCTGAACCCTAATCTGCAAAATAGACAGGGGGTGAGTGCACCTTTGCCTCTCGTGGCAAAGGCCCTCCGATGCCTTTGTTAGTATCACGTACTAAGAACTAAACCCTAATTATCAGTATGAAAGTAATAATAATGCAATGTATTGCGTACCTTTTTCCTCTAAGTTTACCTCGTATTTATAGATTCATAGGTGTTTGCTGCCCAAGCATCCCTGTTGCCCTAGGATTCTTATCTCGTAAAGGAAACCTAGGATATCAAGGATTCTCCTTTCCTTTATAAGTTTGCTACCTTAATCCTTTTAGGACTCTTTTCCATAGCTGGCCGAACATCCCATTCTCATTGGGTATCTTTCTCAGATCCTATACTCTCGGGATCTTATTCCTTAACGGAATATCATTCTTTCTGGATTCTTCCAGAAAGTTCCCCATGCTCCAACAATTGATTGGAGTTCTTTCCTTGTTCGGCCATCTCGTTGCCGAACAGACTGCCTGGACCAATGACTTCACATGTAACTTGGTCCAAACGTAATCAGAATGTCTCCGTCTGTCGAACAGATAGTTTACACCACTGACTTCTCATGTCATTGGCCTATAATTAGCCGATCAGACTGCATGGACCAAGGATTTCCCATACCATTGGTCCATATCGCTGTTCTCCATACTGCCCGGCGATAAGTCCCGTCGTATTCACCACATGCTCCCAAACATCACGTGTTCGGCAACCAAATGTATCTGCTCGGGAATACCTCCCTACAGAAAGGATTAATTGACTTGCCGGGATACGTTATTGATTAATGTGAAACAAATGGTTGATCTACTACGTTAAAGATATGGAATTTTGTATCTTTCTTACTGAAATTGTTAAGGAAGTTTCTTTACATGTGCTCGATCCATGAACCCAGTTGGTTGGCGTGTTTTGTTATGTATTAAGATTATAGAATGAGCCTAATGATGAATTGGTTACCAAGATGGGATTATTTACGCGTAAGTGAATCTAAGTATTGATGTGAGAGACATATTTTACTATGTATGGGAATTAGAGAAACGGCGGATAAAGAGATTGCTCACTTAGTGAGAATATGTGACACTAATTGAATGATTTAACGATTAAGAAAGCCACGAATCCATCATAAGGTGAGCTGCCGGAATCAAAGCCATGGTTCCACCGAAAGGTGTGATGCCGGAATGAATATAAGACGCACGGGGTCCTTAATGCCCGGAAGTGCACAAGAAAGCCATGGATCCACAGAAAGGTGTGATTCCAGCATGAATATAGGATGCACGAGGTCTCTAATGCCCGAAAGTGCACAAGAAAGCCACGGATGTAGGGAGGTATTCCCGAACAGGCCCAAGGAGGGCCCGAACACATTGTAAAGGGGAGTCATCTGGGATGGTATAGTATTCGGCAATATGGACCAGTGATATGAAAAGTCATTGGTCAGAGAATGTTATACGGAGTCTTGGTTCAGAAAACATAAGAAGTTATTGAACCAAAAGGAAAGTGACATGTGAAGCCACTAGTTAAGTAATTTGTTCTGCAATGAGAAAGCCGAACATGAGGAGAACTCTTAATAAGGCAATGGTCCAAATAGTTGATAAAAGACCAGTTACACGTGAAGTGACTGGTCCAGGCCGTCTGTTCGGCCATGAGATGGCCGAACAAAGAGAGAAGTCCTACAAATTGTTAAAGTAGAGGGAACATTCTGGAAGAATGTTCAAACAGTGGTATTCCAATAATTAATAAGATCCCAAGAAAGTAGGATCTGGAAAGGATACCCAACAGGAATGAGATGTTCGGCTTGTTATGGAAGAGAGTCCTAAAAAGGACTAAGGTAATGAATTGATAAGGGAAACGAGAATCCTTGATATCCTGGGGTTCCTATACGAGATGGGAATCCTAGGGCAACAGGGGTGCTTGGGCAGCAAGCATACGCAAATCTATAAATATGAGGTAAACCTAGAGGCAAAAGGTACGCAATACATTGCATTCATATGTGACTTCCTATTGATATTTATGGTTTATCATCAGTACGAGAAACTAACAAAGGCATCGGAGGGCCTCTGCCACGAGAGGCAAAGGTGCACTCACTCCTTGTCTGTTTTGCAGATCAGGGGCTCCAACAACGAATTAGGATTCCGGTCAAGAGGCACGAGGAGCCGTTATAATCTAGTGTTGATCAAAGCACTACTTGAATTTGTCCACCTACAATTGGCGTCGTCTGTGGGAAACCAAAGAGTTCCCTTTGAAATACGACCATGGTGGAAGTAGATCCAGCAACACCGCACGACCCAAAGAATGTGCTAGATGGAGGAAGGGATAAATCTCCACCTGGGGCTCCGAGAAAGCTCGAGGGTGGACACAAGAGGACCACGAGTAAGGGCCGCCCCTTTACCGTCCATGATAACTCCAAAAATCGGGAGGGAGAGACGGCTTCGAGATCCACGAGAAAGAGTAAATCCCATCGAAGGGATGAATCGGTCACACACTCCAGGAGTGTTCACCGTAGCGAAGGCGTTCTTGATAAAAAGAGGCAAGAAATTGAGGAGTACGCTCGTCTGATTAAAAAATGAGAGCATGAGATCAGAGAACTAGAGGGAATCAGGGAACATCCGGAGGATTCCGGACTGTCTTGAAGAAATTCTAGAGGCAATGACTATGCTATAATAAAATACAGAAAAGCTCCTTCACGAGGAAGAAAGAGCAGAAGCAGAAGTCCAACCCCAAGGCGACACAAAGCTTCTCCACGAAAAGAGAGGAGCAAAAGCCGAACACCGGAACGAAGGAGGGTTTCTCCAAGAAGGAGGAGAAGCAGAGGTCAAAGTTCTACCCCTGAGGAGGAAGGGAACAGGAAACATCATAGGGACAGGTACGAAAGACCTGATTCCGATTGGGAAAGAACTAGACCCAACAAAACTAAAGGACCAGAGGATGAAACCATGACTGCACGAGAGGCAGCACGGAAAGCACTTAAGAATATAGCATCCTCCCCTTTTGCAAGAAAGTTACAGGAGGCTAGGTTACCGACCAGAGTGAAACACGGAACGTTCATCCTCTACGAGATAGATGCTGATCCCGTGGCACATATATAGCATTACCAGCAGGCAATGTTTATGCATGAAGGAGATGATGCAATTATATGCAAGATGTTCCCGTCAAGTTTAGGGAAGGTAGCTTTATCTTGGTTTCATAGGTTGGGTTCACGTTCCATCCGAACATGGGTGCAGTTGGCCGAAGAATTTACTGCACAGTTTTTGACAAGCAGAAGAGCTCCAAAAACTTTTGAAAGCCTCTCCTTTATGATACAAGGCAAGGACAAGCCGATCAGGAACTACGTAAAAAAGTACTGAGAAACCTTCAACGAGATTGAAGGTTGCAGCGAGGAATACGCGATAGCCACGTTCAAAACCGGTTTACCTGTTCGAGGGAAACTGCGTAAATCCCTGAACATGAGTCCAGTGCAGACACTGGCAAATTTGAAGGAGCAAATTGAGCAGCACGCCAGGAACGAGGATGACATACTTCGGGAAGATGGTAAGGTGGCGGCCGAGCAAGTAAAGGGGCCTGTAAAGAAAACAGACAAGCCAGAGCCCAAAACTTATCATGAAAGGAAACATTATGGGCAGGCAAAGAAAGAGCCGTACAAGGACAAACAAGCTCTGGATCCCAAGTCATTCTTCTCAATAAATACAGTCTAGAAAGAACCCATCTACAGGATTCTTTATCGAATAAAGAATCAACATTATTTCAAATGGCCTCCAAGCCTAGGTGGGAATAAAGATGCAAAACGTGCTACGAATCAGCACTGCAACTACCATAAGGATTAGGGCCACATGACTGAGGATTATGAGATGTTTAAAAGGCATCTTGATGATTTGGTCTCGCGAGGTTATCTCAAAGAACTTATCCAGGAGGATCCTAAGGATAAAGAAAAAGCAATAGAATTGGATTACGAGCAGAATTCAAAGGGAGTAATCCATATGATACACGGATTAGCCGAACCTTATACGAGAAATGAGGTGAGATTACTTCAGAGACAGATCAAACATAACCAACATGTGATGCAGTTGGGAAGGAAAAGAGGGCATAACGAAGATGCATGCAACGAGGGCATAGTTTTTACAGATGAAGATCTGGGAGGAGTCCAGGTACCTCATAATGATGCTTTAGTTATAACCCTACGAGTAGGGGAATATGACATGGAAAGAATCCTGGTGGACTCAGGGAGTTGCACCGAAGTGCTATATTACGATGCATTCAAGAAACTGGGACTAACTCAAGAAGATTTGGTACAATCAGTAACCCCTTTGGTTGGATTTGGAGCAGGAGCAGTATGGCCGTTGGGAAAGGTAACTTTACCTGTTCGGGCTGGGACAGTGGTACTACGAACCGACTTCCTGGTGGTGGATGTACCGTCCTTCTATAACGTGATTATAGGGAGAACATGGTTACACAAGTTGAGGGCAGTCTCTTCTACTTTCCATCAAATGTTAAAATTTCCAGGATCCAATGGGATTGAACAGGTCAAGGGTAACCAAAAGGTAGCTCAACAATGTTTGGTATCCATCATAAAAAGAATCCATAACGCCCACCATGTCAATACAGTGGAAATTTCAGATCAGCCGACCATTGAGGATATCGGAAAGGACCCAACCGAGAGGGTAGTTGAGGGTTTGAAGAAAACACAGATCAACGAGACTGATCCAGATAGGTATTTTTTAATTGGGGAATCACTGCCAGCAGAGGAAGAGATTGAATTGATAAGTTTCTTAAAGACTTATGCCGACGTATTTGTCTGGACACCAGAAGAAATGCCTGGGGTGAGTGCAGACGTTATTTGCCATCATTTGAATGTAGATCCACAGTATAAGCCAGTCATTTAGAAGAAAAGAAGGGCAGCCATATAGCACATTGACGCTGTAATTGAAGAAGTAGACCGTTTGTTGGAAGCCAAGGCAATAAGAGAAGTTTACTATCCAGAATGGTTATCCAATACTATTGTTGTCAAGAAAAAGAATGGAAAATGGTGTGTTTGTGTAGACTTCACAGATTTAAACAAGTCATGCCCAAAGGACAGTTTCCCTTTCCAAGGATAGACCAGCTAGTTGATGCAAGTGCAGGATACGAACGAATGAGTTTTCTGGATGCATATCGAGGATATCATCAAATTGCCATGTTCGGGCCAGATCGAGAGAAGACTTCTTTTATTACACCACGAGGGTTGTACTGTTACAATGTTATGCCATTTGGATTGAAGAATGCAGGGGCAACATATCAGAGATTGGCAACCATCATGTTCAAAAAATTGCTCGGCAAAACTATGGAGGTTTATATAGACGACATGGTGGTAAAAAGTAAAACTGAGCAAGGCCATATAGCAGATTTGAAGGAGGCTTTTGAAATCTTGAGGAAATACAAACTGAAACTCAATGCCTCGAAGTGTGCATTTGGAGTCGGTTCTAGAAAGTTTTTGGGCCACCTTGTGACCTTAAAGGGGATTGAGGCGAACCTCGATCAGATAAAGGCCTTACAGAATCTGCAAAGTCCTCGAACAACAAAAGAAGTCCAACGATTGACTGGGATGGCAGCGGCTCTTAATCGATTTATTAGCCGGTCAAGTGATAAGTGCAGACCCTTCTTTCAGCTGTTAGAGAAAAGGGAAGGATTCAAATGGGGAGCAGAGTGCGAACAAGCCTTCCAAAATCTGAAAGGCTATTGGCCTCCGCACCACTTCTTTCAACTCTAGAACCAGGTGAATCCCTAGCTTTGTACTTAGTTGTATCTGAGCATGCTGTGAGTGCAGTCTTCTTAAAAAATAAGGAATCCGAGCAAATCCCTATTTATTATGTGAGCAAAACGTTATTGGATGCTGAAACAAGGTATTTACCCCTCGAGAAATTAATCCTGGCATTAAGGACAACAACCAGAAAATTGCCACATTATTTTCAGAGCCATGAAGTTATAGTCTATACTGAATTTCCATTGAAATCGCTGCTACGAAAAGCAGACTTCTCAGGAAGGATCTCAGCTTGGTCCGTTGAGCTTAGCCAATATGATATTAATTATCAATCGCGCACTGCAATCAAAGGCCAAGTGTTGGCTGATTTTGTGGCAGAATTCTCACCCACAGTAGCACCTATGCCTCCTACGAGAAAGGAGTAGGAAGCAAAACCACCTGTAACGAAGAAACAGGCACCAGCCGAACAAGATCCCCAGGAATGGAAGCTGTTCGTTGATGGGTCAGCTTGCAACACTGGATCAGGAATCGGGGTTGTGCTTTTACCCCCTGAAGGGCCAATGTTAGAACTATCTGTTCGGCTAGGGTTTAATGCATCAAATAACGTGGCGGAATATGAGGCACTTTTAGTTGGCTTGAGAAGTGCAAAAAACCTAAAAGCAGAACGGGTTAGGGTATATTGTGATTCACAGCTTGTAGTCCATCAACTGTCCGGGCAATATGAAACCCGGAACGAGAAGATGACGGCCTATGTACAAGCAGTCAGAGATCTGCTTGATACCTTCGAGAGGGTGTATATTGAACAGATAAGTTCAGGAAAGAATGCTCACGCGGATTCATTAGCATGGTTAGCCGCAGTTGTACCAACTAAGTTTAAAAGAAAGAAAGCCGTAGAGTATCTGACTGAGCCGAGCATTGGAAGACATGAGGAGATGGTCCTGGACGTGAACTAGGGACCAAGTTGGATGGACCCAATTGTGGAGTTTTTACAAGATGAAATACTCCCTTTAGACAAAAAGGAGGTTCATAAAATAAGGACCAAATCTGCTCGATTCTGGTTATCTCCAGAGGAAAAATTGTATAGGAAGTCTTTTACAAGACCTTATTTGGTTTGTGTACATCCTAAATTGGTGCAGAAGTTCCTCCATGAGATTCACGAGGGAACATGTGGAAGCCACGCTTGGGGCAGGTCCATAGCCCATCGAGCAATCACCCAAGGTTACTGGTGGCCGTACATGCAAGAAGATGCTAAGGTATACGTTAAAATTTGTGAGAAGTGTCAGAAGTTCTCACCAATGATACGAATGCCAGCAGAAGATTTGGTACCACTAACGAGTCCCTGGCCATTTGCCCAATGGGGCATGTACATCGTAGGTCCATTACACAAAGCAACTGGGAATCAAAAATTTCTGTTAGTTGCAACAAACTATTTCACTAAGTGGATTGAGGCAGAACCATTGGCCAAAATCACTGAACTTATGATAGAAAAGTTCATGTGGAAGAGCATCATCACTCGTTTTGGGGTCCCTTACTCATTGATTACAGACAATGGATCCCAATTTCAGTAAAAGTTCAAAGCTTTCTGTGTCCAGTATAGGATAAGGAACTACTACTCGACTCCAGCCTACCCACAAAGTAACGGACAAGCCGAAGCTTCCAACAAAATAATTCTTGATGGGATTAAGAAGAGGTTGGATAAAGCAAAGGGGAAGTGGCCTGATGAATTACCATTGGTTTTATGGGCATACCGAACAACGCCTAGGAGGTCTACGGGAGAGACCCCCTATCCATTAGCATATGGAACAGAGGCTGTTATTCCATTGGAAATAGGTCTGCCGACCAACAAGACCACTTTGGTTGAAAGTGGAGGAAATGACAGAGCCCTGGAAATTGAATTAGACCTTGCCGAGGGACGACGAAAGCGGGCCCTGGTGCATTTGGCCTCATATCAAGAGCAGTTAATAAAAAGCTACAACAAAAGTGTACATCCACGAGAGTTTGGTGTTGGAGATCTTGTGCTTCGACAGGTGCTCGGCAACACTAAGGTGGCCAATGAGGGAAAGTTAGGAGTCAATTGGGAAGGCCCATATCGAGTTACTGAGATCGTGGGCATTGGGGCTTATCGATTGGCAGACTAGGACGGGAACCCGGTGCCAAGGCCTTGGAATGTCCACAACTTGAGGAAGTTCTTTATATAAATATGTTTGAGTATATTTTTTTCTTTATGCACATCGTGATTGTGTGAGAGTTATGAATAAAACTCTCTTGTGTTTTATTAGTTGCAAGGGGTACAAGTAACGCCCCCTTCAGTTTTGCATTTTTTTTCAACTCCAATTCTGAATAATGGCATGTTCTTTAAATTTTTTTTTTTTGAGGGTTACTCGAATATGAAGTCTGCCATCTCTTTTTTCAAACATTCTTCATATTGGGGAGCAGAGAATGGTCTCATACGTTTCTACGTTTTCTTTGCTTTCTTTACATACATACGAGGAATGTAGCTTGCTTACAGTACGAATAAACTTAAGCATATGTCCAAAACATACGAGATATGTAACTAATTGCTTCAAGTACGAGTAAACTTAAGCATGCAACCACACATGAATTACATGTTAAAACGCATACGAGAATATGCAAAACTTGTTCAAAGTACGAAAACACTTGGAAGCATACGAATACATGCATAAGTACGAGAAACTTAAACTACGAAAAAGCTTAGGGATGCATACGAATACATGCACAAAAGTACGAGAAACTTAAATAAGTACGAAACACTTAAGTATCAAAACAGAATTCAAAAGCCATACAAAGGCCACAAATGGCCAAAACAACTATGTTAAAACAAAGTTTGGAAATTGTGCCATGAAGGGCACAATTCAAATCAGGTGGCTACAAGGTTGACTGTTAAAACAAGAAGATTGAATTCATTCGTCTTCGGTGAGATCTTGAACAGTTGCAGGAGCTGTTGGTGCAGTCGTATCTTCCGTGGCATTCTCACCTCCAGGATGACCACCACTGACTTCCTTTTGGCCAGGGTTGGTCACGTTATCACCTGGTTCAACTTCAGCAGCAGGTTGCTCGAACGTGTGAACTTCTTGCTCTTCATCTCCCTCCTCCGTAACGTCTTCCTCATGACCAGCAGCTGAACTTGGTAGTTCAATGTTGGTCCAGAGGGGAGGCGATTCAGGTATCTCAGCTTTTGCAAGGCAAGCTGTCCAGGAGGCAATCGAAATTTGATCTTGTATTCCAGGCATCTAATTCTTGTAGCTTTCCATAGCTACTTTGATTCCTTCATTGTATCCCCATTCGAATGCAGCTTTGGCTTTATTCTGGCTTGCCTCTAGTTCTTTTAGGGATTGGTTCAGACTGTCCTCAGCCCCCTTCAGCTTTCCCTTTAGCACGTCAGCTACCCCCTGGGCTTGGTTCCTCTCCCTCTCAAGCCTAATAATAGTACGTTGTAGTTTGGTGTTTTCACTGACAAGCTTGGCACGTTGGGGCTCGAACTAGCTGAGCTTCTGAGCCATAGCCACCATCTTTTGCATCACCTAAAACATTCAAACAGATAAACACAGATACCAAAGGATATAGTTTACAAAGGGAAATTTTACCTTGGCATTATGGGACATGAACGAGCTCAGAAGGTTGTTAGGAGAGCTTGCCACCTCTTTCTGCATATCTCCAGGCAGCAGGAAGGCTTGGGATAGAGCAAGAGCAGTACCTTCAGACTCAACACTGTCCCGAGTAGTGATAGCTCGGTTCCCGTGAGTAAAAGAAGGAGCCCATGTGGGAGCTGGAGATGAAGAGGCTTGTGGGGGTCTTTCCTGAGATTCCTCCACTCGTTGACGTTTCTCTCGGTGGAGGGCCTCCATTTCTTCTGGGGAAAATCCTGGGGGAGCATTAGTTTGAATCTGGGCATGGTGACCATGACCTTGAGGACCACTTTGGCCCCGAGCAACATTTCGACCCCGACCAGGAATGGTAAGAAGGCTCCCTAAGTCAATTGGCTGGTTCATCTCTAGAGGTGAGGGAGTGTAGCCGCTGGAAGAGGAACTGGATGTGGAACTGGAAGCCTCTTCAACGAGAGGGATTGGCTCGTCGGGAACTGGGGGTGTTCGAAAACGCCTCTCTTCTTGCTCGGGGAAAGGTCTTGAAGGACCAGTTATAACAGGGTTGTCGGCTGCACGGGTACGCCGATCAATAAAACCACCATATGAAGCTTTATAACTAAGCAGTACCTGAGCTGCTCTTGCTCGGCCTGAAATGCATGTCCCTTCGCCGTTGAAAGCAAGTGCATGTCTGATATCTACTACATGAACTTGCGGGGTTATGATGTTATGACCTTGATTGATGTGTGGAGCTGAAACATAACACAATGCACAAATAAATAAAAGCATGAGAAGGTTTTTTCTGAAAAAGAAGAACATATGGATTAGGAGGAAAGCACTAACATGGGCTCTCGAATATGTGAGGAGCATGAAAACCAATCACTTGGCCGTCCTCATCTCTGGGTTTGAAGTTGCCCGCAACAATCAGAAAATCATCATCATCCCCTCGAGCAGAATCAGGGAGTTCAAGGACGAGTTTCTTTCTAGAATCCCTACTTTTTAAGTTATATGTGAGGGCATCCCCAGTTCTGGAGATGCTGTACAAATGGTGGATGTCATATAAACCTAAGGAAGTCCCTAACATTTGATTTAGGGCATTTATACCCATAACCACTCGAAAGAAATTGGCAGAAACTTGCATTGGGGAAAGCCTATAATAAGCCAGGACCTGACGAAGCAGGGGAGCTAAGGGAAACCTAACTTTGGCCTCTACGACGGCCACTACAGGAATGTGAAGGGTGTCAAAGTCAAAACTTTCATGGATGGCATCCTCAGGAGCCAAAGCAGTAGCCACGTTATCAGGAATCTCGTAACGAGATCTGAAACTTGACATGGTTTGAGGAGTATTACAATGCCTCCGAAATCACCCCATAACCAGAAAAATTTTTGGTTATTTGAAATAGAGAGAAAGGGGGACGATGAAACCCTAAAAACGATTGTAAACAATCCATGAGAGAAATGGAGCAAAAAGAAGAATGGTGACTTACGAATTGGTAGATGGAATCCCTAAAGCAGAAAGGAGGAGGCCTTGAGATGGTGAACAAAGTTTTAATGGCGGGTAAAGCTTGAACCTTCTTTTCTGCAGAGGGAGTCTAAGAGAGAGAATGGGATTTTAAAAATAGGACGAAAATCCAAAAATACCCTAAAAAGTGGGGTGGCGTATGTGAAACGTCACCCCAGACGCCGTTTGAGTGTTCCGTTCCCCAAAAACACGTATGTCCGCATTTAATGAAAGCAATACAATGATCAACACATGTAAAGATTAGGACTAAAAGCCTGTCCCGGCCAAACGAAGAGATGTTTTTGCCTTGGCTAAATGATGAGAATTGCACCGATATATGAAATAAAGTGCAGGAACAGAATAAATCTGCTCGATAAATAAGTGTTTTACTCGTCATCTGAGTAAAAACATAACGAGTAAAGCTGGGGTGCAATCGTAGGGAGGTATTCCCGAACAAGCCCAAGGAGGGCCCGAACACGTTGTAAAGGGGAGTCATCGAGGATGGTATAGTATTCGGCAATATGGACTTGTGATATGAGAAGTCATTGGTCAGAGAATGTTGTACGAAGTCTTGGTTCAGAAAACATGAGAAGTTATTGGACCAAAAGGAAAGTGACATGTGAAGCCACTAGTTAAGTAATTTGTTCTCCAATGAGAAAGCCGAACAGGAGGAGAACTCCTAATAAGGCAATGGTCCAAATAATTGATAAAAGACCAGTTACACGTGAAGTGACTGGTCCAGGCCGTCTGTTTGGCCATGAGATGGCCGAACAAAGAGAGAAGTCCTACAAATTGTTAAAATAGAGGGAACATTCTGGAAGACTGTTCAAACAGTGGTATTCCGATAAGGAATAAGATCCCAAGAAAGTAGGATCTAGAAAAGATACCCAATGGGAATGGGATGTTCGGCTTGTTATGGAAGAGAGTCCTAAAAAAGACTAAGGTAATGAATTGATAAGGGAAACGAGAATCCTTGATATCCTGGGGTTCCTATACGAGATGGGAATCCTAGGGCAACAGGGGTGCTTGGGCAGCAAGCATACGCAAATCTATAACTATGAGGTAAATCTAGAGGCAAAAGGTACGCAATACATTGCATTCATATGTGACTTCCTATTGATATTTAGGGTTTATCATCAGTACGAGAAACTAACAAAGGCATCGGAGGGCCTCTGCCACGAGAGGCAAAGGTGCACTCACTCCTTGTCTGTTTTGTAGATCAGGGGCTCCAACGACGAATTAGGATTCCGGTCAAGAGGCACGAGGAGCCGTTATAATCTAGTGTTGATCAAAGCACTACTTGAATTTGTCCACCTACAACGGATCCACCAAAAGGTGTGATGCCAGAATGAACATAGACACACGGGGTCCTTAATGCCTAGAAATGAAATCAAAACATGTGACATAGTGAAAACAGATAATCTTGTTATTGTTTAGTATCATGTTAAAATGGGAATGTGTGGGTTTGATGATGAGGCTAATTGATTAATGACATGAAATGGATGTAATTGAGAAATAGGGAAGCAAAATTTAGAAAGACCAGAGCACTCATGTGAGGAACTATGAATTTTTAACTTGAGTTGGTGCCTTGGATGGTTTGAAGTGTTGATACTTGCTTTCTTCTTTTCTTATAGACTTCCAATTATGGTGACTTGATGTATTGAGATTGGCATGGTAATTTGTTTGGTATAGAGACATGTTGGATACCTTGTGGTGATCCATGGTGGGAGGTTTAAAGTGGTCCTCGTGCCTTAGATTTAAGAAGAAAAACAAATAAAAGGAATTTTGAGGGAATGAGAACTTGAGACTGGAATTAAAGGCACTTGTGAATGCAAATGGGTTAAATCATGATGTGTTGGTGATAAAATGAGAACTTGATAAAGGGGATACAATAAAGGATATAACGGATGTTAATATGACTTTTGAAGGGTTGTTTTGGGAATGAGTGTGAATCCTTTGATGTTGTAATGCGGTATTATTCGATGTATATGTTTTCTCCTTCTTATGTGTGGAGTATAATTTGGATGAGGGGATACCTAGGGAGTTAACCCATAATGTTTCTTAGTTAAAAAAAAATTGTGTAGTAACATGAATTGATATGGGTAAGGGCAAGCCAAAATTTTAAGATAGAGATGCGCATGTGTGTGTGTGTGTAAACAGGTGAGAGTGTTGATGTGAGTGAAAGAGAGTCAATGTTTTCTAAAGTAAGGATAACATAGTAAGTTCTCCTTTTAGTCAAAATGTTTTTGCTCTCATTAAATTGTTTTCTTGGCACTTCTCACCCCATTAGCATATAAAGTTTGTAGAGATTTTCTTATTGGGCACGTGTTTGCTCAGCCCTTCATTTTCAGGTATGAGTGTGGAGCCATAGCATGGAGTGACGTGCATACATTCGAGTAAAAACTTTTGAAAGCTGAGAAAGTGAAGATATTTTGTTTATTTCAAATTCACATTTTGAAGATGTAATGTAAACTCTTATCATCTTTTTAACTCATGTACTTATGGAGTATTGGACCATAGTGCCTCAGGTTGTAATATTTTGAAATTTCAATTCGAGAAGTTGGTAAGAACTTTTTTTTTGGGAAATATTTATGGGTATCAAGTGAGGATATCTTTTATGAAAAATTATCAATACTTATGTTGAAAATCAAGAGCGTGACACAAATCAACAATCAACTTTAAAGCATTCTGTAATGCCCCGAATTTTGGGTACGTTAATGAGGCATTTATTACATAATAAAGAGAGTCTGGCTCATTATTACATCATAAATACATCATAAACAAAGGGTACATGTCCTCAACAAGGAAGGAAACTAGGATTCCTAATACTACTCTGCTTGCTCTTCCATCCTAACAAGCTCCTCTGTTCCAAAAGCTTCCACGGTGAACTATTCGTCTCGAACATCTACAAGGTCTGACACATTATACCAGTGTCGCCACCGATATAATATATCAGGGTCACCAAAAAGGCAACACCGTGAGCTACAACGCTCAATAGGATAAACCTTACCCACCAACCTTAACTTATGACAATAGGTCATAATAAAACATCAATTTCCACATGATACGTATATACAAAGCTAACAATGACACATCCACATTCATTAATCAACAATCGTTGGTGTCCAAGATTCTCTTTGTTTCTCATACGCGACTCATCGTAGATCGTGTCAACATTTTCATATACAAATCCATCTTTTAAAATCATTTGTTGAACTCATACAATTTGCATTGGCTCCGTACCGCGGATAACCAAGCCACACACCCAACCTCGGTTCCACCGCGCCGGGTTCCCGAGTATCCTCACAATGGTTCCGCCGCGCCGGGTTTCCATTGGCACACAATTGCATTGGCTCCGTAACGCGAATAACCAAGCCATACCTCACCATGGTTCCGCTACTCCGGATTCCCATGGGAACGCACACATCCTCACAATGGTTCCATTTTTCCCAGATCCCATTGGAACACATACAAAACACACACCACACAATGGGCTACCACGTCCGGCCATATTGCGGTTTCCAAAACATTTCAAAAATCGTTCGTTTAACTCACCCAATCTCGGTTCCGCTGCGCCGGTCTCCCGAGTATCCTCACAATGGTTCCGCCGCGCCGGGTTCCCATTGGCACACAATTGCATTGGCTCCGTACCGCGGATAACCAAGCTACACACCCAACCTCGGTTCTGCCGCGCCGGTCTCCTGAGTATCCTCACAATGGTTCCGCCGCGCCAAGTTCCCATTGGCACACACACAACCTCACAATGGCTCCGCTGCTCCGGATTTCCATTGGAACACACACACACCTCATACAATGGGCAAGTCCAGCCACATTGCGGATTTCAAAACTTTTCACCCTTTTCAAATATTTCTTTTACACACGCAAACACACAACTCACATTATGCAACCAAAACCGGTCATAATATAGTTTCAAAATATTTCGTTCCTCGAAAAAAAAAACATTTCCTTTCATTAATCACACCCTAGGTGCCATGTTTCTATTTTTTCGGTTCTCGTGTCTCGTTATCATGCAAAGACTCCGTGGTAGGATTTTCCATGTAAACATCCATTGAAATCTTGAAACTAAACTAACAAGATCATCCAATTCTATATTAGTAATCATGCTCATAACCACTTATAGCATAACGCCACATGTACGGACGCCCTTAAAGTGTATCACTTATGCTTATTCAAAGCACAACGCCACATGTACGGACGCCCTTGGAGTGAAATCACTTATGCTTTATCACACCACAAGTAACACAATCAATTCACATATGCAACTCAAACTCTTTGAAAGATCAAAATACGAATACTTCGATTCACATGGTAAATAACCTACGTATTCATCGAGTAAGTATGGGTACCTACATTATACTCAGGAATATAGATAAGAAATTCCTACTTATACTTGGGGTGGATGGTAAAGAGATCCTACCTTACTTCTTGGCAGTAGTAACGGCTATGGAAGGTTAGTCGGTGATCGGACGGAGTAACTTCCTACGGTATGCCTCCGGTAGCTTCAAAAGAGAATGGTTTCTCTCGAAACTTCTTCTTGACTAACACTACTCTACTTTATGGATCGAAGGGTGGTCGAGTGGCGGTTTAGTGGCGGCTTAGGTTGAGTTTCTTGAAGAACTCAAGAACACTCAAGAACAAAGCAAGAACAAAAGAAAGAACAAAGAAAGAACACAATTTTTCTAGAGAGAGAAATTGCTAGGTGAAGGTGTGAGTTGAATGAGAAACATGAGATGCTATTTATAGGAAAAATCTTGGCTCCCTCTCCTTCTCTAATGGCTGGCCCTCTCTCTCTCTCTAAATCCTCTATGGCTTTGCTCCATTAAGTCATCAAATCCAACCTTTCAATCAAGTCATAGCCTTCTCTCCAATCTTAGGCCAAATCTTAGGTGTAAGACTATGAAATCAATAAGATCTTTAACCTTTCTAGGTAATTATAACCTAGGTCTAGCTTGTTGTCAAAATCTTAGGCTACTAAAGGCTAGGATTGTGTCATAATAGCCCATCAATAGGTTGTCATTAGGCAAAATAGACTTAGGCCTATTAGGTAGCTTGTACAACTACACAACACATCACATATCACTCTCTTTCTCTCCCTCTCCAACCGGCCAACTCTCTCTCTCTCCCCTCTATCTCTCACTCGGCCTCTCTCTCCTCTCCTCTCTCTCGGCCTCTCTCCCCTCTCTCTCTCTCTTGCAAAAAAGTACACACACACACACACACATATATATATGTATATATATATATATATATTACAAGAAAGAATAAGAAAGTACCAAGGTACTGGATTTTCTAAATCCCATTAAAGAAATCCAATTAGGCACATGTCCCTTTAAATAAATAAACTAGTGTACTAATGTACTCTAGGAAGATCAACTCCCCAATAAATTAATCCAATTAGGTACAAAACCCCAATATAAAATAATAATAAGGTACCTAGGAAATCTTAGGCTTTTAAGACTACATAATAAAATATAGGTACTTTATCACATGGGCAATTAGGAAAATGACTAGTTTAATAAGCCTATGTACTAGTTGAAAGAATAACTCTTTTACCCAATGGACAATAAATCCCCTAACATTTATTGTCCAATAGACAATAGCTACTAGAAAACTTTTATAATAAAATAATCAAAAAATACTTTAAAGTAATTTTGTAAAAGTCTATAATAGTACTTTTGTTCAAATCTTTCATTAAACCTTTTTAATATAAAAAATTGGGTTTCTATTATCCAATGGATAATAGTTCCCCTAACTTTCATCGTCCAAAGGATAAAGAATATAACCAAAATAATAAAAGAAAATAATTAAATAATTTCTAGTCTAGGGTTTGAAAAGGTTGACTAGTCAAATCAACTTTATTGGAAGGTTCCCTAGTCACATCAAGGTTTGTTAGTCAAAAGACTCTATTACCCAAGGGTCACTAACTTCCCTAACGGGTATTACCCAATGGATAATAATTCCTCTTGCGGTTAATAACCAATGGACGAAAGAGTACAAGTACTTTTTATTTAAAAATAAAATTTTGAAAGACTACATCTACTTTTAGTCAAAAGCTTATTGTCCAATGGACAAAGATTACCCTAACCATTATGGACCAAAGGATAAAGGTAAAAGGTTCAAAAGTTTCAAAAGGTCCAAAAGGTCCATCTAGTAACTAGGTGAGTTGATTGCTCGGTTCCTCCGACTAGTTGGTTAGAAACTAACTAAATTAGTCACGTAGGGTTTCTAGTCGAGAGTTTAACCAATGATCAAATTCTAACTACGACGAAAATTAACAAGAAATCATATAGCCACTCAAGAAAAATAAGTAATTCAAATAAAATTCAAATATTTAACGAAATTTTTATTGACCAAAATTCAGGGGCGTTACACATTCTGCGCTTTAACCCCAAATTACATGGAGACTCCCTCATCTATACGTTTTGGACATGAACACCCCCTAACTTTTAAAAATGCCCACAAACACCCCCTCATGTATTATGCTTCTAATTCCTAGGTTTTCATTTTTAGCAACGCTCCCATGCCTTTTGAATGGAGATTGTCGCTATCTTCGTAGCCCTATCCAAGCCCCACACTCTGTTCCATCTCCACCCTCTGATTAAACCCGAAGGAGTCACTCGATTCAAACGATAGGAATCCCAATTGTGTCATGGATTCCCTATCCAGGATGGCAGTCGCAGCGGTGACGGTAGACTGAACGGGGCAGCGATTGCAACGGGGAGGTGTTGGAGAGGGCGCAGCCAACTGCAGCAGTGGCAACGACCATGTCAGAGCGGTAGGTGTCAGGTGCATCCATGATGGAACAATTGGTGCTAGAAATCACGACTCATGCTCTAACTTACTTAGATTTCCCGAGCTTGTGCCGCCTTTTCGTGACCAATTCGTTGATTAGGGCTGCCAACAATGACAATGCGACTTCTTTTGTGGTAAAATCTGAACTTCTTTCATGGACAGAAAAGCAGTTCGTGTTCCACTCATCTCCATCGAACGGCACTTGCGACCTCGGTACACCTCTGTTGTCGATGGGTCTTGGTGAGTTGAAATCTTCCTTCGAAGTCGCACAAGACTCAACAATCAAAAATGGTTTTGATCAGATTTTTGGGTCTATGATTCTCGAAAAGAACTTAAGCATAGACAGAAAGCAATGGGTGGGGATGGTGGGGGAGTGGAGGGGGTTGAGCAAATTTGGGGTTTGCCAAAAATGGGGCTGGCTGGGGTTGGGGTTGGCCAGAGATGGACGTGTGGAGTGAAGAGGGGAAGGAGGTGAGGTGTGAGCTAGAAGGGAGATAGTGCAAGAAGGAGAGCGAGACGAAATTAGGAGTTTGCAATGTTTTTATCTGTGAGTGTTATTATAACAAGGGTATATTTGTGTGAGTGTTATTATGACAAGGGTATCTTTGTCATTTCAGCCATTCCGTTAATAGAGCTTGTGATTTTTTTGTTTCAAGTAGATGATAGGGTGTCTGTGGCCGTTTTTAAAGGTTATGGGGTGTTTGTGTCCAAAACGTATAGATGAAGAGGTCTCTGTGTAATTTCACCTTTCATTTAACTATTCTTTTTATCCAATATCTTGGACAACGAGCTCGATCAACCTATAAACAAAATATATAGAAGTGAAATAAATATCAAGTAACAAGTATAAATAACTAACGAGCGTAGTTTGGATAACCAAAATATAAATATTTTGGCACTTATCACACCCCCCAACTTACACTTTGCTAGTCCCCAGCAAAGAAAAGAATAAAAAAAAAACTAATGAAGACAAATTAAAATAGATAGTTCTTTTAAACCCCCAGGTAGCCCCGGTAGGACGAGTGAAGTCTCGTGAGGTTTTCAGTAGTGATCACCCACAAAACGTTGTGAACCCTTCCACATCGAATCCGAAACTCGTCATGCAACTCATTGGTTCATCAAGCAAAGAATATGCAACTATGACAAAGATATAAGAAGGCGCAAATAGTTCCAAACGCTATCAAGTCAAGAAATAAACCATGGCACCTAGGCTTAGCACATGTGTGTGATATGGGCCTCAACCAAAAGTGTTCAATGACTAACCGCTCTCTCCGGATCGAGTCTCGACTTTCAATCCTCACCGTGTCATGCACTCACAAAGAAAAACACTCGAAACGAGGTTCATATTATGAACCCTCAAATGTGCGGTTAGAAGTTATATAATGAAAGCAAAGCACTTGTACACTATGACACAAAAAGAATGTTGAATATGGTGGACACACGATCTCATGAATGGAATACCAAGTATTGTAACTCTCTCTCACATCCTTCAATCAACTTCCCATCGCCCCAAGGATCAAATAGGACTTTAATTTCGGTTGTAGCATTAGGGACTGGGTAATGTATCAAGGCTTAGGTTGAAACAAATTCAAATGTCGAAGAAAAGGTAAGTAGTCAAGAAACTGAACGGGGCAAATATGCAATGTGTGCCCTTTAACATTAAATCACTTCCACCTTATCTCTCCTTCTAACCTTTCAACATTCTTCAACCATAAAGCAACGATTCCTCCTTTTCAACTACATTGGTGCCCCTTTTATTTTTTCCTTCTCTCTTTTATTTTTTTTCTGTTGTGTTTTCCTTTTTTTTTTATAAGGGGCACCACCAATTCAAGCACAAAACTTCACAATTCATTCAAAAATTACACCTTTATATTTTTGCCCTTCTCCAAACACAATATGGAAGGTGGATCTAACCAAGAAAAGGCTTAGTATAAAAGGCTCAAAGTGGTTTGCAAGAGATAAATGTGAAAACAAATAAACGAACTGACCCAAATCTCAAGAAAATACCTATAATCCTCTCCCAAGGGTGTAACATCCATGTGGCAAACCAAAACCAAGGGATATTATCATGCGTTTAACTTCTAACACTCAGGCCCCGTTCCGGAAACCTTCTTAAAAAATAAGTACTTAGTTTGGAACTTCGCAAAGAAAAATAAGAAGGGCCATTCCACAAAACCCAAATACAAAGTTTATTTCATATTTTCAAACTCAAAAATAATGTAAATGAAAAAAAAATTCAATTTTTTTTGCACCATATTAAAGATCTCAATGAGATCTATCAAACAAGATTCGTATTGATAAGAAAATTATTTGCGTAAGCACATGATTTTTGAGCTTGAAATTGCCTTCTTAAAAAATAAGGAGTTGTGCTATGAGTAATGGGCGCCGATGAGGGAAATCGTACCGACGGCCGCGCCGGGCCGTCTCCAGCTACTGGACGGCCGATCCGAGCCGTCCAAAAATTCTATAAAAAAAAAAAACCGAGGGGGCCTCCGCAGGAATCAACGGCATCCAAGATGTGTAGAGTGCTTGATCCGAGCACCTTTTTCGTGTGAAATTATATACACAAAAAAGGGGTGCTCGGATCAAGCATCCTACACACCTCAGATGCCGTTGATTCCCGCGTAGACCCCCTCGGTTTTTTTTTTAGAATTTTTGGACGGCTCAGATCGGCCATTTGGTGGCCGGAGACAACCCACCACGGCCGTCGGTACGATTTCCCTCCCCGGCACCCATTGGTACCTATATAAATTCTGAAAAAATAAGTACCTTCTTATTTTTGTGGAACAAGCCTTATTATTGAACAAAAAATAAGTTTTTATTCACGTTTTGGAATGGGCCCTCAGCAATCAAGGATAATGAGACCATCAACAAGTATATTTTTTTTATTGACAAACTGAGAAGTTACGTGACACCACTCCAATAAAAGATAAGGCACAAAAGCTCACTAGGGCATAAGTCTCCACTAATGTTGCCATTGAGAACAGTCAATTCACAACTCACAAGTGATCAAGGCCCAAGTATACGTGAAATGCAAGAGTGTCAAACCAAATTGTTATAATCAACTTCTTAAGACAAGCTAGCAAGTAAAACTACCATGCCAAAAATAGATATCATTACAGTAGGCATACACCTCAACTCAGTTATCTAACAAGTAATCACAACAAGTTCCAAGTCACATGCAAAAGTGCCCCACTTTTTTTTAATTTTTTTAGATTTTAAGACTCTAAATGTGAGCAACTTACCAAATTAACTCCTCTCCCCAACTTGAACTATTCGATGTCCTCATTGAATGCAAAAGAACAAAAACATAGGACATAAAAGAAAAAGAAGGGAAAGGTAACACCTCGCAACGAAGAACAATACAGAAAATAATATGGCGGGAAGGAGATCCCCCCAACTTGAACGGAAGCATTCAGCAATCTTAAACTCACACCAAAAAGGAAAAATGAAAAATAAAATAACTCACCTAAGAAAAAGAGAAGAAAAATAAAAATAAAAATAAATGAAGAAAAAAACTATACAAAAAGTTGACACCATTCACTCCCATCACGTGAAACCCAAGCAGTCATCTCACTGTGAAGCGCAACAAATATTAACACCTCACCCCACTTCAAGCCCTCTGTTAGAAATTGTACGCGACCATGCCACAAAATCAAGTACTTAGAATATCTCAATTATTGTAGCCGCGTTTGAAATTTAGATTTCACCAAGTGCATATTCTAAACCAAATTAATTTCCAAGCTGTTGATGAATTTCAATAAGAATGGGTGGTAAGCCGCATCAAAAAGATCAACACCAAGAAAATCAATTTGTTCTAACTTGATAATCTTTTGTAATGGTAGATGCTCAATAGGAGTGATGGCATCATCTATAACAGGGGGTATTTGATTATCAAGATCAAGTGGACTTTGCACAATTATTGGCAACAACTCCTCAAGAATCATATCATGAAAATTCATCTCAAATGTGCTAGAATGCTTTAGAGAAGATTGTTGCACTGTAGGTTCATCGCTTGGATCACCTATTTCACTAGTTACAAGTGGCTCTGTTGTTTCATCCTCCAATGCACAAGAATTGCTCACTTTGAATTTTTCAACTTGATTGAAAGAAACAGAATCAGCTAATCGATCAAAATAAGCATCAATCTCTTCTGCATCCTTATCTAGAATTTCATAATCACCCCTCTTATCCAAAATTTGACATGTCACAAAATTTATATTGTGGCCAACTGAATAGTGAACATTTAAACCGCCACCAACGTTGAGAAAAAGACTCACTTTGTAGTTGATGAAAATTTGAGATTTCACGTAATAGCATATGAGTCTTGTACCCAAAAGAGAACCTTTTGGTAAATTGTGTATTTATGTCTCCCCAATTACGAATTGATTCTTGGCTTAAAGAATGAAACCAATGCTTAGGACCGTCCCTTAGAGACAAAGGAAACAATCTAGACAGAGCCACTTCATCATCACCACAAATCTCCTCAAATTTGTCTAAATGTATGTACAGATTTTCTCCATCTATACCATAAAATTTTGGAACAGTATCATCTAGCACATGTTGCCAATAATTGGGTAAAGTTGACACTAACCGATCAAATTGATTTTCATACACTCCATAGCACCTTGCAAAATAAGCCATCTTTTTTTCTTTTAGTATTTGTAAAAGAGACAAAAATAAGAAGAAGAAAAAATAGTAATTAAATAAAAAAAAACTCTAGTATAGGTCTCTCAACTTATGCAAGTAAAAAAAAAAAACTTACAACACTGTGTTAAGAATTTCTCCCACCACAAAGTAGCAGTTGCCAGCTTCCATTTATTTTCTTGTAAAATCAATAGTCCTGCACTAGAAAAAGTGATACAAAAAACAAGAATAATGGGAATAAAGAAAAAAAAAACCTAAACTAAGAATTAAAATAAAAATTAATCGAAACAATGTAACCGTGCTGATCGACTGTCCCCGACAACGGCGCCAAAATTTGACCACGTCGTTACGTGTCAAAAAATAAATTTATAAAAGCTTGGAGTTAACTACTACTCCGTAGAATAGTGGTCAAAACCGAGTGTCGATCTGCAGGGACAAATTGGCTAAGTTACTATAATTTCGATCAACTTCTAAATTAATTCGGAAAAGAAAAGATTGATTGATTGGATTGCTTGAAGAGCTAATTAAGCTAAAGAGCAATTTAATTAAAAGGTTTGAAAACGATAGAGGAAAGGTTTAGAGTTTAGAATCCACCCCAACTGCATAACCGTGTATCACAGAGACTGGGTTAACACTCGAATTGTAAATCACTATCGCTAGGGCTTGCAATCCCTATCGATAGTGGCCAAGTAAATTTCTACAATCCGCCAACCGGCATGGACTATCCCACACAGCACGAACTGTCTAACTAGTACGGTCTAGCCGCCTAGTAGCACGGTCCGTCTCATAAGCATAACCCATCTCAGTCACCCGGATTGAAAACAATGAAAACCATTATATGAACGGTATTTGAAAACCATGGATACAAATACTCAATCGATAAAAAGAATTAAAACCATTCCATTGATATCATAGAATGAGTTCTTGAACGCATAATCCGATTCAAATAAAAATCCTAATCTATGCAAATACAAAGTTACTCAGTATGGGGCTTCATCTTCCCCTTAGAGAATAGAGTTAGCCAGCCATGGGCTCTAAAGTCTTGCTCTCTGATGTAATTTCGTCCACGGTCGAGAGCCCTATTTTCCACGTCCAAAGTTGACTGCCGAAGGCAGTGAGTTTCAATTGTTTATATAGAGTTTAGTCATTAATTAGACAAGAGGTCTTTGAACTTTGTGCTATAACAAATTAACAATCAACTTTGAAGCATTCAACACTATAACCCCAAATTTCATTAAACTCTTCTTTTTATCTAATATCTTGGATAACGAGCTTGAGCAACCTATAAACAAAATAGAGACAAAATAAATATCAAGTAACAAATATAAATGACTAACGAGTGTAGTTTGGAGGGCCAAAATATCAATATTTTTGCACTTATCACCTCTCTCTTTTCTTGGCACCCACATTAAAGTCATTTCCTTATCAATTTGCAAAATATCCCTAATAGCATCTTCAATCCTTACCCATTTTATTATCCATACCCAAAACTTGAATAAAAAGTTCAAAAACCCATCTCCAATGTTATACCCATTTGCCTACCCATTTTGAGTTCTACCCATTTCCTCACCAAAATTTGGGAAGACTCAAACTCATACCCATTTTTTTCAAAGCCTATTTTCACTCTCATTAATTACAAGTGTGCCATTCAAGAATAGATTTGGATACAAATATGAGTTTAACATTGGAGATGTCTTACCCAAATCAAGTTTTTGACTCAAATTTCTATCTAAATTTGGGTGAAAAAAAGGATAAGGATTGAAGATGCTCTAACCTTTCAATACCCATCTCTATTTCAATCACCAAACTCTTATCAGTCAACACAGCATAGCCACCACCAACCACTACCTATCCAGCTCATCTCAACCACTCCAGCTACTAGAAACTTCCAGTCATGAGACAACCGACTTGTTTTTGACTCTTTGGACTTTGGAGGTGCAGATTCGAATCGATGATTGCATGTTCAGTGTGGGCTCCCCGACTAGAACATTCAAGAGTTGCCACCCTAATTTTTGAGATGGATAATCTGAGAAACTGAGGGTTTGATTTGGAAAAGAAGGCTTTTGGCCTTGCAAAAACGTTGAGACTTTGAGTCTGAGAGCCACGTTACGAATGTGAAAGGTTTGTTAAAAAGCACTCCGCTCGCTCGGTAAAGATTGGTCTCTACTAAACATTTTTAATGGGGGAATTTTAATATCATTTGAAATCCTAAACTATTAGAAAACAAATACGGGATAGGAGTATGGGATTGGATATATCACTTAAATGTGCTCGTGGTGCTTACTGTACAGTGAATATAGAGTGAATAATATGCAGAAATGAAATGACAGTATAACAACAATCTTCCCATATCATACTTAACATCACACGGTGTAATAAATACATCGCACGGTGTACCTTTCTACCAACAGCCTACATATATTACACAAGACATCGCACGGTGTACTAACTACATCGCACGGTGTTACTCAAGACACCGTGCAGTGTAGTTTCCCACATATTTCAGAACAGTTTTGCATTCTCAAGATGAAATGAACCATGTGTCTAAAAAAATAGCCTTTACAATTTATTCTTTTCGATCCTTTGTAAAACAGTTTGTTAGATCTTTCTGGTTCATTCGATCATAGAAATGATATTAGAAATCCCCTTTTAAAGTATTTAAAGTCTTAAACAAGCTAGCAGTAACCTTCATCATAAGACTATGCTCTGAAATACACCTACACAGTTTCTTCAGTAATATCAGCAGAACAGGCAGCAAATAAGTATGATCTATGGGTTAAATGAAATAACAAAATGGGGAAAGCACAATGGAAATAGAATAACGCATGGTGGAACTCATTACATCGTGCAGTGTAGTAAAACACCGCGTGGCGTAATGTTCCCAGTGCAGTCACTGGTTCTTGCTTTGTTTACTTTTGAAAACCATTTTTAGGCCAACACTTATACAAAAGAGACTAAGTGTGACTACAGAAAACTCCCCTCAGGGCTAAGACTGAGCTTAGCCCAAGGAACTTACTTTATACCTTTGGTTTTGAGCTTGAATGAGGATTGGAGAGTGTAGGTTGAGAGCTTTGGAGTTGCAATCTTCCAAAATCAGTAGTTTACTAAGCTTTGAAAGGGGAGGAATAGAATGGAGTTTTCTGTGGGAGAGAATGTCAAGTAACTTTTCTCAGAATTGAAGGGGTGCCTTTCAACTGAGGGGTGGATTTGTGTTTATAGGCAAGAGGGCCAAGAATCATCAATGCAAAGGGGGGAAGTGGCTTATAGGCCGAATAAAATTTATGGATATTCTTAGCAAAGTCGTTTTTTCAGTTATGGCTTCTGCAGGCATGGCCAACAGCTTTCTGAACCTGTCAGAACTTTTCCCAAAAATGTCGTGCGGCATACCACAAAACATCGTGTAGTGTAATAAGAGAATTACACAGTATGGTTTAAGTAGTAACACTGTGCAGTGTTCAAGTCCAGTTTTGGGCTTTGTGGGCTTCTTCGGCTTCTTTTGACTTTTTGGGCTCCGCATATCCTTATTTCAAGCTTTACAAGGTATTGTTCCTTTATTTCATCATCGGGGAATTTAAAGATTATTCGGGATCCCGATTGGGGTGTCTACAATAGTCTTTCTTTAACGGAACGCAAACACCATTGAATGCCCTCTTTTCTATCATAGACATTGTGAGTAAACACAAAGTCTGTCCTCACTGCTTTGTTTCACTACTCCCCCACCGCTTTCAATCTCACCATCCAAAAGTACGGCCCGGATTTTAAAAGAACTTCAGATCATTGATTGCCATGACGGACGGTGAAATTGAGCACTGCGGTGGGGGAGCGGTAGAAGAGAGCAATGGGGCTAGAACCACTCGAGAATTTAAACCCAAGGGAAAAGCAGTTTGTCTACCCCTACTGTCGATCCGTCTCAAAAATTAATGGTCCAAATTTTAAACAAACTATTTCAAGTAATAGAATAGTTTTTTAAAATTTAGACCATTCAAAGGAGCCATGGAAGAAATGGTGGGCTTTGGAAGGGAAAAAAGGTGACCGATTGACAAAGGAGAAAGAAATTCTGAGCTAGGGTTTCGGCCTCCGATAATGGCATTAGAACGCAGCAGCTTTGCAAAGATCCTGTATGGAATAAAGGAGGATCACTTTGTCATCTCCGTGGAGAAGTTGGAGAACGTTCAATCTGAGTTCTACGAGCAGGGCGCAGCCAGGATTTTCGACAAATGTGGTCGAAAATTTGAACTATGTATGATTCACTTTTTCTAGTTGCTATTTGAAAGGAACAATCAAATAAACAAGTTAATCAAAAAATAGATATATATTAATAACAAGAACAATGAAACGCTATTCATGTTTTGGGGATTTTTGTGGGTGGAAATTCTATTTTGACTCATCTTTTTCTATTTTGACTCATCTTTTTCCTAAGAACAAAACCCTTATATATGGGTTGGGGCAAAAATGAATTTTAAAGGGGGGTCAAATGAGTAAAAATTGGGAAAAAATTATACCAATCTCTAAAAAAATTTGGGAGGCAGCGGGGTCAGCTGCCCCCCTTGACTCTTAATCCCTCCACCCCTGTCTACGAGGTTCCCCTTCTCACCTTATACCTATATATACTTACACATACACACACGCATCGTCGGTTCCCTGCGTTTCAAGGCATTTGGAGTGATTCAACTCCTCCTTCGATAACTTGTTTTGCTTTTACAACTTCCCTAGTACCCATCTTGACGATTTGTAACACTAGGAGGAGGCAGAAAGTGGTTGTTCAGTTGGTGTTGTGTGCAAAAGATATCAAGGGAAGATGTGCAGTGTTGGAACAGTTTTAAAGTTTTATAATTCAACGGAGATTTTTATTCGAGTTGCATCTCTTTTTTTTAAAAGGTGGGAACCTTTTTTTCCCCTCCTTTTGGATGGGAAAGATACTTTTTTTAACTATAGGACATGACTCTTGTGGAGAGGTGTTTAGAGTCTCATAAATAAAGTGCCACTCCTCATTATTTCTGTGTGTAGCATTATTTTCTCTCCCCTCTCTATTGTTTTCTATACATTATTAGCAATCTAATTCAAACTAGGCACCCCCTGTCTTCTACCGATTGTGCAACGAGGAGACAAAGTGTGGGAGTTATGAGTTGTATCTTGGAGTCGTGTTCAGCTGATATAACCCATAGGTAATATGGCTTTAGATAAATTGGATTGGTGAGGATTTGTCACACAAGTACCACAAAACACTAATGGTTAGCAATGCCATGAAACATTAAAATCAAGCACACAAGCAATTACGTATGTAAGATAATAGAGTAAAGAAAATAACATGTGAGATCAATGAGAGACACGTCATTCGCTGTCCTGAAACCATATTTTCCGGTTTGTAGTATGTGTTCTCTATATATGATGTTCAGTAATCAATGTGTTCTATTCTCTACGATACTAGTATTTCATCGTAGTTCAAGATATATCATGTCTTCTTAAAGGAATGGTTTTTAACATTCCTCTTGAGCGATTGAATGGAGTTTATCTGGAAGTAATTTAACATGAACGTAGATTATTCGGGTATTAAAGTAAAGGGGGTTTTCTACATGACCGTTAATAACAGTCTTCTTTTCCAGCAATTCACCATACATGTTTTCTAGTTTCTCCTCTGATAAAAATTTATTCTCAACAAGTCTAATTGGAAGTTTGGTTTATACTGTCACTAGAAGAATTAATTCAATTGAAGTGATTGTACGTCAATCTCACATCCACTTGTATGTATATATAGTGCATATATATTTTGTCTTCTTTATTCATAGTCATTTTTAACTGTTGTGAGTATGCTTGGTCGAATTGTCTGTGGTTTTTGCAACTTTTCTTACAAAATCTTCTTCTAGTCTTGGCACTAATCAAAAGGAATTAGATAAGTAATGTGGGGATTGATTAAATGTAACTTGAGAAAGATATGTCCTAATATATATTTGGTATTGGAGATTTTTTCTTGAAATTTTTACAGTTGCAAATTTCTAAAGTCGGCAACTATCAAGATAAAGTTTGAGATGGCACTACTCGAGTAGTAATTGATTAAATGTGTCAAAGTTAGCTGGTAAAATTAACTCCTAGATCCAATCCTGTAGGTGGAAAAAATTAACTAATTGCGTGCATGTTTCTTCTTCAACAATGGGTGAAAAGATTGCTTCAAAAAAGCAGAGGAACGATGTTAATTATCTTTTATCACCATTCCACAAGGTTATCGATCAGCATGTCGCTTGTCGTAAAGGCAAAAGGCATCATTGTAATCATCTTGCTGGTTAGATGACATTACTGTCAAGTAGTCGATCATAAGCTTCTTCTACACAGTAAAGTAGTTTTTTAAAGCCATGAGATATGTCTTTTGATGTTTGTTTGTTTATACTAAACTTATTCATTGCATTCGACTCCTACAGCTTCATGAAGAAGCCTGTGATAAAGTTGAGGAAGTTGTGCAGAAATATAATCAGATTCGCAAGCCTGTCTCTACGCTAGGCGGAATGAGATAATCAAAATCCATTCCTGGCTTTTGGTCGACTGCTGTAAGTGATGCAGCATTTTTACTCATTTTAACTCCTGACTATTTATTAAGTAATGGGAGATTAATTTACAACTCACATTTTAAGTACTGCATTATCTGTTCTGTGCAGTTCTCCAATCATCCTGAACTAGGAGCTCGTTTGAATGAGGAAGTTGTTAGGAATTGAACTCCTTGTTCAACTCACAACACCCTACAGATCTTGGAAACTAAGATCACAGAAATCGCAACCAAACAGAAATAGTGCGTAACGAACAAGAAAAGAACGAACACAAGATATCCGTGGAAAACCTCAATGCAAGGAAAAACCACGAGAGCCATACCAGTCCACTATGAAATCGAATCAAGATTACAAGTCTTCTCACAATCTCTCTGAGACCTACGTTTTCTCTCGTCTCTCTCTGTTTTTCTCAAAAAACACATTAACCTAATTACATACAATTACATACAAACTGCAGTGTAAAATAGATCGGGTCCTATGTCAAAAATTACACCTCAAGTCCTTGAAATATCGTTTTCGCGGCTCCACCCCCATACCCCCGGCCTAAATCACTATTGAAGATTGTCTGCACCCCTATCAAAAGGCTCCAAGGTTTGTCAGGAACAAGATACACAAAACATTAACTTGGATATATATACGCGCACACATACAGCCCTTCCAATAAGGGCGCCCTTATACTTGTTAAATGCGGACGTTGCCTGTCAGCCGTTGGATCGTGTTTTCAATTATCTGGATCTGCTGACAATCGAAAACACGATCCAACGGCTGACAGGCGACGTCCGCATTTTCTGAAAATAAGGGTGACCTTATTAGAAGGGCCATATATACACACACACACCCCACAGATCCTATAATGGATCCCTTATTTTAATAAAATACAAACCTCTCTTTTCTCGATGAAATTTCGATGATCCGAACCGTTTAATGTGTGCAGAATGTGATATTAATGCATGAGAGGGATGTTCACAATGACTTCATTACTATTGGGCATAGTTCAATTGGGATGGATATTCTTGTTGTAATCTCTATATTTCGCTCTTGACGTAGGTATTCAAGTATCTAGATTCTATTAATGTGCAGGAATTTTAATGCTGTCTATTGGGATATGAGGATTTGAAGTTGGGGTACACCATCACCTTTGTAAGTTCCTCCACTAAACAGGTTAAATTAGGTTATGCTATCTCAAAAGATTTTTTCATTGCTCTATGATTCTGTTTGTTCAGGTGCTACTAATACGTAGCTTTCTGGCACAAAGTCATCCTAGTGGCGCTTATGATTATTTTTTTTTATGGTTGCTAGGCTAGGTGGGTAGGGCTTTGTTCAACAAATGCAAGCCAAAAGACATCCTTATGAAAGGCCTTTGCGGGTTATCGGGCCGACTTTAACGCACTTGCGGGCATTTTAACTTCTCTTTCTTCGCAAGTGGACTGGAGTACAGTTAGTACCTCCCTTATACTCCGATGCACATAAACAAGGTTCGATTCCAGTAAGTACTCATCCCCTCTCCAAGTTTTCTATGATAGAGTAGATTAGGTTTAACGAATAGTAAAAAAATAAACTTCTCTTTCTCTATTATGTGTAATTCAAACTACTTTTATTATTAAATCTTGGGGAAAACAGTATTACTCAATTAACCACTAATAAATAAATAGTTACACGTAAAAGTGATGTGAGAAATTGGATTACCATAGATATTATGAACTGTCCCAATTGGATTGGTAACTACATATCTATTAGTACCCGAACTTAAAACAACACTAAAGGAAGGAAAAATATTTATCTTATTCAATCAAAAATAATTCTCAAGATAAAAACTTTATCTCTTATTTTGCAGATTAAAAGTCATGCTATATTGCGAGTTGACTGGCCGAGTTGGTACCTACACACCAGTTAATACCAGACCTTAATGGTTTGAAAGTTAAGAATAGTAAAGGAAAGAAAATATTTATCTTATTCAATCAATAATTTTCCTCAAGATATAGACGTTTATATCTCTTATTTTGCATATTTAAAGGCATGCTAAATTGCAAGTTAATCGGCCGAGTAAACCGACAGACGGATGATCAGGCTGGGTTTCAACGACCTATGCTCACGCCCAACCTTTTACTATTTGAACGGTATTGGTTCGATCGCCAGACAACCAATCTGATAATTCTAAAATCCAGTAAGCCTTCAGACCCACAAGTAAAAGGATGACTATAACACATATGCAGTGAGCCCCACATGTTTATGCTCACAAATTCCATAAAAAGGAGTGATTATTTAGTGTTCCCAGAGTAACACGACGAGGCTCTCACCACACCGATGTTTGGTGGAGAGGCCAAAAAAAGCTTGTACGCTAGAGTAGCAAAATCAATCTTTCCTAGCCATTTTACCTAATTAAGACACCAAAACATGCCTGGAGCAGCTTCGGAAAACAGAGAGCCATCTTCCTTGCACGAATAAAGTTTGCTACTTATACCGAACAACTGTTCACACGCAATTCATTAAAGTATTGTTCTTCCTCCCACTCCTCCCTACAACTCGTGATTTATTTATCGACGAACTCTTAACAAGTAATCTCAAAAAAATTAAGTGCTCCAATTTTCAATCTGTTTAAACCGGTGCAAAGATCTTATTTTTCTGATCATATTATTCTAAAGGGTCATAATTAATTTTTGTCTTTAGGACTATCATAATTAAATATCTGCTCTTTATTTAGGATCCTGTAGAGCAGAAATTGATTATGAGACCTTAGAGACAAAAATTAATTATGGCCCTTAAGGGTAAAATGATCAAAAAAATAAGATATTCGAACCGGTTCAAACAGATTGAAAATTGGAGCAATCAATTTTTTAACTATATTTTTTTAATATATAAATAGTCTAAAAAACTTAAGTATTCCAATTTTTAATCTGTTTAAACCAATACCAAAATACCAAAATCTTATTTTTTTAATTATTTTATTTTAAAAATTCATAATTAATATTTGCCCCCCAAGGGTTCTCATAATCAAATATCTGTTCTATCGGGTCTACTTAAAGAAAAGATACTTATTATGAGTCCTAAAGACAAATATTAATTGTCACGCCCCGCCCCGCAAACGGCACCCAAAATGGGCCCGAGTCGGCGGGACCATGTGACATTCCACACATAAGACCAAACTACACCTCATAACCTGTCAGAAATAAACACCCAGCGGAAGACTTAACACCTTAACATAACATAAAAAAATGAGTCAATGTATTGACCAACCAACCATGATATCGCACAACTAAGAAACAACATCTGCATTATAGTACTTTAAAAATTCTATACTTCAACACATCCACCGACGATTTATTTACAACTTGAATAAACCAACTTCTTCATCAACCACCTACAACAAACTCAACTATCCACAACATCCAAGGCTAACCTTAAATAAAACACTAGCCATCGACCAAATTTAATTACAACCTATACAATTTAAAAACTTTAACTATCCTTAGTTACAACTCCTTACAAATTAAATTCTATACCAGTTAAGGCACTTGACAACAATATAATCAAAACCCCAATTGACGCTAGCAAAACACCTCAACACGACAACCGATATTGGACCCACTCTAAGCAACGTGCTACCTGACAGACCAAAAAGGAAAGCCAGAGTGTGTGAGATATAGAAATACTCAACAAATAACACAATACCCGAAGGAATATCAACATGAATACATATCACCAATGTAACTGAAATACTAAAATGTATACAACAGTTATAACCAACATATCCACCCAATTGAGCAATAATAATCATTGCACAACAATATAAATGTAATCACATCACATGCAGTGGCACGTCTGCCATATCCCATGAACCCAAGATAAGGTGTTCCACATACCATGCTCCCATCCACCAACAATTAGCCGGCATGGCATACGACATGGTATGCCTCACACGTTAACTTTCGATGGTTCAATCAACACCCATCAGCATGTATTTTCATCAAATATGCATATCACAACCAAATCTCGTGTCCCGCACACCATGCTCCCAACCATCGTCCATTGAACGATATGACTTACGACATGGTGTGCCTCACATGCAATCATTTATAACATATCAAAAGCTAAACAACAATAGCATGATATACACCCCTCACTACAATATCTCATTAAAAATAATCATATCGAAAGCGAATCACAAATAATAAGATATACACTCACCACCACAGCAATATTATATGGAGAAGAACCATATCAAACACACTCACCGTTGTATCGATCGAGGTACGCCAAACTTATGGTTTCAGCCCCTCCCAATTGACTGGCTTGACACCTAACCACAAGTTAACCATATCAGTTTATTGAACGCTTAAATGTCAAAACTAACCCCTAACAACAATCTATAACACCAACAATAGATTAAAGATGCTTAACGCATACTAGCATGTCCATTTCAAAGGTTTAGAAGTGTCCCTAAACAAGCGTAACACTCAAACACCATATAACCCCTACATTTGGTTTGAAATCTACGACCAGCCTGTCGTATTCTGCCTATAACTTCTTATAAGGTTAAAACCAAATCATGAAACCACCACCATTAGAAATTATACCTCCGGTACATGAATTTTGATATAAAATTTGTTAAAAATGGAATCCGGACGATAAAGTTATGCTCGTCCAAAGTTACACAAAAATCTGTCCAAAATCATAGGTTCTGCACGTCTATTAACTTCAAATCAAAAACTGATTTAACCTGGTACAAACTAAGCCACAACCTTCACATATTCCAAAAGACATACGAGTCTAGTTTCAGAATCAACAATCCGTGCGCTAACCCGATACCCGAGCTAAAAGATATGATTATTTTCCCAAAATGTGTCAGTGCAGCAAATACAAAACTCAGCAGGGACACACCAACTTGTAAAATCCGCCAAATTTAGAATATGCATCTAATAAACCCTAAATTTGGTATACACCAACATTCATCCCTGATTTTTTCTAGATTTTTCACAATAAAGAAACCTAGTCAAAATGACCTCCAAACTCAGAAATTCTGTGTAGAGAAGCATAATTTTCAGCAGAACAGTCTGTGTTCGAAAATTCATTAAAAATTGAATACTTAATACTTTTTAGTAATTCCAACGCCAAAACATCACCAACTTATCAATCTTTCAAACTCACAAGAACCCATAATCAGAAGGATCTCTTAACTATAAAAAATTGATAAAAGACACAGTTCTGTAAGCTGTCTACTAAAAAATAGGATCCTGACCACAGTTAGATTTATGATTTTTATCTTTTTCTACACTTCTCAGAAAATTGATAAAAGACGCAACTCTGTAAGCTATCTACTAAAAAATAGGATCCTGACCACAGTTAGGTTTATGATTTTTATTTTTTTCTACTATTCTCAGAAAATTCTGAAAATTTAACATGATATAATAGACACACTAATGAACCTTCAATAAAAATACCAGAAATTTAAAAGCTTTCTAGGTACCTTGAATAATTTCGTAAAGAACAGACCAAAGTCTCTAACCTCCTCTTCCTTCTCTTCTGCCGTCTCTCTCTCTCTCTACGTATAAACAACAAGATACGTATGGATAAAGATAAATATCCCCAAGATATTTTGCTATATAAGGGCACAAGGGAATTTATCACATGCAAGTGGAACCACGTCCTAACTTATACTCCAATCACAAATCACACACAGGACCCTCGCAAGTTCTATTGTTTATGATTTAAACCCCTAAAACACATAGTTCAATTACAAGTAACTGAAATACTGAAATATCCGAAGTGGGTATTACCACTCTCTCCCCCCCCCCCCCCAGAAAATTTCGTCCTCAAAATTAGAATCAACCTCCCCACAATAGCGACAACCAAAACTATTAGATTACTTACACAGTTTTATCCCACAACAACATGTAAAAGCAATGATAACATATATACAATACCACAAACAAGTTACCTCTTCAAATACACCATTGTATAATCCACCCTCACTCTATTTCAACTCCAAACAAAACTCCCCTTAAAACCACGTCTCTATGCACACAACACATATAGCAATTAAAACTCATATGTTTCACATTTTAAAACTTCTTTATTTCACAGTATCTCTCGACGAAAATAATAATATGGGTCCCGCAAATACTAACTCAATACCAAATCGGCCTCTCAAAGGGAGCTCATGACCATCAATTTACATCGCAGAATCTAACTTGTGTACACAAGAACACCATCTTTATCATTTCACATGATTTCACTAAAGGAAATTTATGAGTTTGTCCGTAACTAGAGTAAATTCTCACCAGAAACTCTCTACTCTAATTAAAATCAATATAACGCAATCTAAATAATTTCTTTTGTAAAATTGATTTCATCATCAGTAAATACTTTTTAAACTATCATGACCCCCATATTAACGCACACTCTCAATACAAGAGTATTACTTTTCAAGAAATGTAAGTATAACCTCATACTATCAGCTGGCACATTATTACTACTCGGCGTAGCATTAAACCCAATTTCGGCAACCACTTTTTTTTTTAAAACATATATAATCATGTTCAACCAATCATTATATCACACAAATATATCAAAATAATTACACCTATCACACACACAACTCCCTATGAAAATTATATATACTATTATACATTCCAACCCAACACATACTAACACGAACCGATAACCCACTTAACTTCCTAACCATCAACCCATCACAAAACCTGCTATCACAGTAGCCTAATTATCACTTAAGATTTCACTTCTAACCCTTACATCACTCGCAACCCACTTCCTTTATGCACCCACTCAGAAATCCCAACATCCTCTCCATCACTCTATCACAACTAAGATCCCAACATTATTCCACGTCCCACTGTCAACTCAATATCATCTCCGAATTTCATTTCAGAAACCCGAACTTAGTTTGTTGTAACGTCCCTTCAAAACAAAGTTAGTCCACAACATATATATTATTGATGGCATGCGAATATGACAATATGCAAGACGTGTCGTGATTTGATAGGCACGTTGCCTATTTTATCACTATACCACTGACACTCCAGTCGACTGGGCTAACTCTGACACGAAGCCACAATGCATGATCATGCTATCAAATCGAACAACAAATAAAAGTTATACCTGTCCCATTCTCTCATAATGGTTTCCAAGAACTCAAGCACTCTGCCCCAGTTTCACTTCTGCGAAGTTAACCCATTTCCCATCTGACCCTTGCAATTATTTATAAACATTGTTCATTCCCTCAACACAATTCAATTCCAACCTGATTTGTATTCCCAGACTGGTATCATTCAAACTCGTTAACAGAACAACCCCAACCAAAGCTCATCCTTTGTAATACCCAACATTTATAGTTACCTTTTGTATCTGTTCCTATTTTTCAACTAATTCCCGTCGCCAAGAACGCGACTCTCAATTCCTTCCAAACTTACTACTCCGACCATTAGACAACCATCTCACCCATTAACGCTACATTCGACAACTAACTCACCAAATCTTTCACATTCATCCGTACAGGTAATAAGATAAAGAATTATACTTAACCCTCACCCATCTCACATAGATAACCAAAATCATAAACCAAATCATATAGAACCAATAAAAATCATCTTCATGTAACACCAAACTATTATGTTTTATATCTACATTCATTCGTCAACTTATAACACATGCACCTACGTACTCACCGGGCATGTATCCACATACTTAAACACCTCTCACATACTAACGTACTTGTAACATTATATCGTATTATTCTACATTAAGTGACATAAGCTTGCTCACCCTTTTTTTTAAAACATACTTGGAAGCCGAAATTGTACTCCTTCAAATTCTCACTATCAAGTAAAAATTCATCTTATTAGTCATTGCGGTCCTTTCAATACCAAGCATATATATATTCCTCAACTACTAAATATAACCTTCCAAACCTTTTCAAAGAATACAAAACCCTTTTATACATGCTTCAATATTTGAACAATGTTCCTCACCACATCCACACTACCATACATGACACTTAAAATACATAAACATCCGTAGATATTAACATTAGATACATATTCTTTACTCATTTGGGTATGCATAAATAACATTATAACATTATTGAGCATACCCAACTCAATGCAACACGAAACCCTCATCTGTAAGATTCTCAACTTCCACCTTATTTGATCCCTTCAATTAAATGAAAATATTCACATCCCCACATCATTTCCTTGGGCACTATACTCAAAAATATTACTACACTAGATTGTACATACCTACCACCCTTTTTAAAAAAAAAAAACAGTTCAACATTCTCTACACCAGCTCAATGCATTTCAAAAAATTTCAACTTCTATAACAGTTAATACTTTCTACACAATGAATGAATAACAACCATCTTACACCTTGTATTTAGCAATAAATATATCTCTATGTGAGTGCCACTTCCTTTGCGTGCACACACTACACACATACCTAACCACACATCAATGAAGCAACATAGATTCTAAAGACACACACCCTTTTTTTTTAATGTCCCCTCAAACTCACCACAAAATCTACAACTTTAATGCTAATATTTCAAATTCAAATAAGCCCTCATTAGTCCATAAACTCTAATTTCCAAGAGTCTTCCCATCACTAATCTACACTATACCAAGGTTGACATGTCACGCCCCGATCTTGCACGACCCAAGCACGAGAGTTCAAAAAAATAAATAAAAATGGAAGAGAGTGTTTTTTTTTTTTTTTAGGGCTTTTTCAAAATGGTCAACACCAATAAAAAGAAAACCTAGAAGTTTTACCATAAAGACCAATGAGGCTTCCCACCTCTCCAACAATAGAAAAATTATCTATAAACGTATTCATGTTTCAAGTTTTTCAGAGAGTCAAAATATGTGATTAAATTTATTACAACCCAAGAGAATACCAAGTCACAGGACTTCCAAAATCTTATTAACAAATTAATGGAATACAAATATATCAACTAAGCTCATAAAAATATAACAAACCAAACACTATCATGTGTTCGGATCCACCGCCTTACCTAAAAAAGGTTGGATTATACAACATGAGTCGACACTCAATAGGAAACGTGCTAAAGGCGAAGATAAGAGAACGCAAGCAAAATACACGATACACAAAATAATTTGTTCTAGTCTACTTCTTTTCAAATACATCAATTTGTGAGTATACACAATATCCTAAGAGAAAGCGCATTTTAATGATCCCAAAAAAAAATGCAATACTAACATTTCCTTCTCAAATATCAAACCGAAGTAAATAAATAAATAAAACAATCCGATACGGTACGATACGATGAAAATCCAATTCCCAAGTACCAAGTTATAATCAAACCACTTAAACTCATCTCATCTCATATAATAATCAAACCACGTAAACTCATCTCATCTCTTATATTAATCAAACCACGTAAACTCATCTCATCTCATATATCCAAAATCCTTCAAACACAAAACACGTTAAATTATTTAGTCAAGTAGGAGAAAGTAAGAGCGCATAAGACCGATGGTCCAAATTAACAAGTTGTGTACCAATCCTAGGCGGCTGATCAGGTCCCTAATCATCCAAATTTATGGGCTACTAACCCAAAGGCCTATGGAACACCTTATCCCGCGCGGGTTTACGGACTATACACCGACGGATAAACTTGTTATCCATATGCTTCCGGCTACACGACAAGTATAAAATAGCAACGTCAACCACCAATACATGGCTCACTATCCCAAATATCAAGTATAAACTCCAAATCATCCTTTATTTAAATATAGAAAAATCAAGAAAACACAAACATCTAGGTTCAAGTTTCTTAAGCTTGTATGTACTTATCATTTTCCTTATTCAAGGTAACTCTTCCATTACTTACTTTATACTACAATTGATACGAGAAAAATAAAATGTGTTCTTAACAAGATACCAATAATTCATCTAAGTACCCAAGATTACATATTAGGCTAAATAATCATCATAGTCTATCACGAAAACTATAGACCCATGAACAATACACAACATACATATATCACATCTACTTAGAACACATTAGGGTTTTCATGAAATTGGAGGGAAAAAATGCTATACACCACGAAATTTTAGGTGTATCTCACTATACTTTCTCATATTTAAGCATTTAGAAAGAATCCTACCTCAAAAAGAGAAATTCTCAAATTGCCATGAAATCCCGAATTTGATCAATTGAGATTTTGTTCAGATCGATGCGTAACCCTCCGTCCGTAGATCACGTTTTCTTCTTGACTTGTTGCGAGATTCTCGAGTCTTGACCTTCAATTTTGCATTTGAACCATGAGAGTTTGTGTTGTTGAGAGAATGGGAGAGAGAAAACGGGAAAGAGGAAAAAAAAGGAAAACAAAGAACTCCAGAGAGTTCTCGACTGACTTCAGCCCTTTTAAAGTGCAAAATTGCACTATGGCCTCTCCAAGAATCAATCTATTGCTCCATCTCTAAAATGTTTTAAATCAATAAACTAATGCCCCTAAAGCTAACAAATCTATAATAATTAGTAACTCTCTTAAGTTTTTATTTTCCAAAAAAGTCCATAACATGTGGATCCCAACAACTCGTCCTTGGCGCACAAAATTGAATCCGATCAATCACGCATACTGTACATTCACACATATATACATAAAAAAAAAATCCATGGTTCACAAAATTATTAAAATAGTTACACATATTCACATTATTAAATTAAATAAATTCAAATTAGGACGGGTCTCTACAATCTTCCCACCTTAAGGAATTTCGTCCCCGAAATTCACCACACCCTTCAAGAAGAAAACAAGCTTAACTATCAAAATGGAATTCGAACTCACTCTCCCATGGCTTCTTTGAATCTACAGCGATGCCACAAGACTTGAAGCCCGGCAAGACTTGCTCTCTAGTGTCAAGAATCTCCACCAGTCGCTCCTCGTAAGAAGGGTCATCCTCAATCTCAAGTTTGGTCTAATCAAGTAGTCAGGAAGGATTAGATTCATATTTTCACTCTTGCCAAACGCCACCAAACCTCTTTATGTTTTAACTTTTAGCAAAACACGATCGCTGGCGTAAAACGGCAATTGTCATCTTCTTTGATCAACACAACTCTTCTGGTGACCTTGGGTGGTAAGTAACCGTTGCCGGATGGGAACAATCTTCTTGGTGGTCTTCCATAAGTCTGATCCTTAACTGTCATCTTCCTGATCGGTCCAACAAATTGGCGATCTTCGCGATAGCTCCCAATGTTGCCATGCCAATACTTGGTTGATAAAAATTATTATAGCCAAACTCTACAAATTGTAAGTGGTCCTCCCAAGAATAAAAAAAGACACAAGCTCATAGCACATAATTCATATATTAAATGCCACAATTCCAGTGAAGGGTTCAATGTGATCGGTGGTATGACACTCAAACAATGTGAAAGTTCCAGTTCAAAAAGATTTGCATGGGTAAGGTTGGACCATCAAAATCAAAAGATCAAACCAAGGCAAGGAATGCAATGAGAACTAAACTAGATGATGAACTTGAAATCGTGCCGGCCGGACACACCTCAAATTAAACATCCAAGCTCAATAACCCAACAAGGCTGATCATGAATTCAAAGAGGAGATAATAAGATACTCAACAATTGGATGAACAAGTCAAAGCTCAATGGAGGCTAAACAATGAACTTGGTATACCAACTCTTAAGAATTCAAACACATCATCAAAATATGGAGGATTAACCATTACCTTTCTACAGCTTCACAAGTCAAAAAAAAATGATTTTTTTTTCCAGCGAATGAAATGCTTTAGTGTAGGAGACGAGTACAAGGTAAAATAAATGTTTGAGCCAACGATTGATAACACAATGAGATAGAGCCAAAGCAAACAAAAGATACAAGGCCAAAACTAGGCGAGTACTAGAAATCGCCAAGACTCCTCCAAGTTGCGTATGAACATAGGACACACAATTTGCCTCAAAAGCAGAGAAACAACATTAGATTTTTGACACCAAGGAACGCAACAATAGCAACAAGAACTCAATAGGGTAGCAGTAGCACCAACAATTAACATCATTGACTATGATACCACCAAGTTTGACTCCAATAGGTAGTAGCATTAAAACTACAACTCTAGTGAAATAGCAACCGTGAGCAGTAAACACCAACAACAGTAATAGAGGAACCAAAATCTGGCCAGCAAAACCGATACCAAAGTGCAATAAGATAACTAAATTGAAGAAGCAAGAAGCATTCACGAGCACTAGAGCCATCAACAACAGTAACAAATGTACCATAGAACACTGAGACAGCAAAAATCTAAATAACCCCGGATATAGGAATGGCATATGTGGTAGCCAATAGAATAGCAAAAACCCAAGACAGGATAAAAGATACAAAATACCTTAGACCAAGGTGATTAAGAAACAATATGAGACAAGAATCATCTATACCAAGAAAAAGGAGTATTACAATGAGAATGATGGAAAACTTATCAAACATGTCCCTCACCATATAAACACATAGCATCCAAACATGTAATCTCTTCTAGCACATAATTAACTTACACATGTTAGTCACTTAGCACATAAGCACATAAACACACAAGTTACCAATAAGCACGTATCGCATCTAGGATAATAAAAGAAAGGTGCCCAAGTGAGACTAAGTCTCCTCCCACGGTCCTAAGGCATTCAAACCTAAAACTCTGATACCATTCTGTCACGCCCCGATCTTGCATGACCCGAGCACGAGAGTTCAAAAAAATAAATAAAAATGGAATAGAGTGTTTTTTTTTTTTCAGGGCTTTTTCAAAATGGTCAACACCAATAAAAAGAAAACCTGAAAGTTTTACCATAAAGACCAATGAGGCTTCCCACCTCTCCAACAATAGAAAAATTATCTATAAACGTATTCATGTTTCAAGTTTTTCAGAGAGTCAAAATATGTGATTAAATTTATTACAACCCAAGAGAATACCAAGTCACAGGACTTCCAAAATCTTACTATCAAATTAATGGAATACAAGTATATCAACTAAGCTCATAAAAATATAACAAACCAAACACTATCATGTCTTCGGATCCACCGCCTTACCTGAAAAAGGTTGGATTATACAACGTGAGTCGACACTCAATAGGAAACGTGCTAAAAGCGAAGATAAGAGAACGCAAGCAAAATACACGATACACAAAATAATTTGTTCTTGTCTACTTCTTTTCGAATACATCAATTTGCGAGTATACACAATATCCTAAGAGAAAGCGCATTTTAATGATCCCAAAAAAAAATGCAATACTAACATTTCCTTCTCAAATATCAAACCGAAGTAAATAAATAAATAAAACAATCCGATACGGTACGACACGATGAAAATCCAATTCCCAAGTACCAAGTTATAATCAAACCACTTAAACTCATCTCATCTCATATAATAATCAAACCACGTAAACTCATCTCATCTCTTATATTAATCAAACCACGTAAACTCGTCTCATCTCATATATCCAAAATCCTTCAAACACAAAACACGTTAAATTATTTAGTCAAGTAGGAGAAAGTAAGAGCGCATAAGACCGATGGTCCAAATTAACAAGTTGTGTACCAATCCTAGGCGACTGATCAAGTCCCTAATCATCCAAATTTATGGGCTACTAACCCAAAGGCCTATGGAACACCTTATCCCGTGCGGGTTTACGAACTATATACCGACGGATAAACTTGTTATCCATATGCTTCCGGCTACACAACAAGTATAAAATAGCAGCGTCAACCACCAATACATGGCTCACTATCCCAAATATCAAGTATAAACTCCAAATCATCCTTTATTTAAATATAGAAAAATCAAGAAAACGCAAACATCTAGGGTGAAGTTTCTTAAGCTTGTATGTACTTATCATTTTCCTTATTCAAGGTAACTCTTCCATTACTTACTTTATACTACAATTGATACGAGAAAAACAAAATGTGTTCTTAACAAGATACCAATAATTCATCTAAGTACCCAAGATTACATATTAGGCTAAATAATCATCATACTCTATCACGAAAACTATAGACCCACGAACAATACACAACATACATATATCACATCTACTTAGAACACATTAGGGTTTTCATGAAATTGGAGGGAAAAAATGCTATACACCACGAAATTTTAGGTGTATCTCACTATACTTTCCCATATTTAAGCATTTAGCAAGAATCCTACCTCAAAAAGAGAAATTCCCAAATTGCCATGAAATCCCGAATTTGATCAATTGAGATTTTGTTCGGATAGATGCATAGTCCTCCGTCCGTAGATCACGTTTTCTTCTTGACTTGTTGCGAGATTCTTGAGTCTTGACCTTCAATTTTGCATTTGAATCATGAGAGTTTGTGTTGTTGAGAGAATGGGAGAGAGAAAACGGGAAAGAGGAAAAAAAAGGAAAACAGAGAACTCCAGAGAGTTCTCGGCTGACTTCAGCCCTTTTAAAGTGCAAAATTGCACTATGGCCTCTCCAAGAATCAATCTATTGCTCCATCTCTAAAATGTTTTAAATCAATACACTAATGCCCCTAAAGCTAACAAATCTATAATAATTAGTAACTCTCTTAAGTTTTTATTTTCCAAAAAAGTCCATAACATGTGGATCCCAACAACTCGTCCTTGGCGCACAAAATTGAATCCGATCAATCACGCATACTATACATTCACACATATATACATAAAAAAAAAATCCATGGTTTACAAAATTATTAAAATAGTTACACATATTCACATTATTAAATTAAATAAATTCAAATTAGGACGGGTCTCTACATGACATATTATATAACAATACATCTTTCTCACAAAAATGCAATTCACTTCTTATAAAAGCACATAATTATTCTAAGTGTACGCTAGGCATATAGATAACACAGTCAATAAGTTTAACCCTGAATCCTCTGCTACCTACACTTGATATCATTCAATATTGAATATACTTGTCACCATATCCAGCAAAACATGCATTCCTTGACATGCTTAAGCACATACTCTCCATGATGCCATAAATTCTCAAATCCCTTTACCTCCAACACTCAGAACAGGATCCACATGAGACACCACATGTGCCTATGCAATATACTTCCCATTTACAGCTCCATGTACTGAGTCATATCAATAACCTGTTTCAACAATTCAAACCACCATCAACAACATAGTGCTAAGTATTAAATACACACACATTAGTCACCAACTAACCCTACTCGATAGACACAACACCATATGGTCCACTACCAAACCCCCAATTGACTCTCAACAGGGAGACTAGAAAGTACTAGCTTTGATACCAAGTTGTCACGTCCCGCCCTGCGCACGGAGTCCTATGCAGGCCCGAGCCGGTGCGGCCACGTGCCCACGACGATCCCATCCATCTTTGTACAATATTATCCGCTTTAGGTGCCCAAAGACCGTAGACTTTCCAGTAGGGTCACCCATCCCTGGACTACCACAGGATAAGCACGCTTAACTGTGAAATCCCTACGTTCTTTGGCCCGCCCTCACGGCTTTAAAAGGTCTTGTACAAGTAGGATGGATCATTCCTTATAAATTGTAACCTGCCCCCCCTCCCTTAACCGGTGAGTAGGCTGTCACATTAATTATGACCCTTTTAGATAAAAATGATCAAAAAATTAAATAAGATTTTCGCACCGGTTCAAACGAATTAAAAGTTAGAGTACTTCATTTTTTAACCATATATGTTTTAATATATAAATAATCTAAAAAATCAAACAGACAAAAATATACTCCTTCCGTCCCTTTTTAAATGTCCCGCTTTGTAACTCCAACTTATTAAGAAAACATTATCATTACACAATTCATATCAACTTTTATCTCCATTTTTCCTATTCACCCTCTATTAGGACATCATCATTACACTTTTACTCACTAACTTTTCAAAATAAAATCTACTTTTAGATGCAAAATGAAAAATGTACCAATTTTTACCCACTAACTTTACAAAATGGACACTTATTAAGAGACAGTCCAAAATGAAATACTGGACTTTAAAAAGGGGACGGAGGGAGTATATTTTAATTGGTGTTAGATAAAATAGATATTGTTGGTGTAATTGTGAAGAAAAAAAAAAGTTGTTAACGAGACCAAAAATATGCACTATTCATATGGTAATTTACCTATTTATTGATGTACATGCTCTTATGGAGGTATGCTCCATGAGCAATAAATAATTTTCCCATAAAAGAGATTCATTTATGTCACATCTAAGACTCATCTCAATGTAATCTATTTGGATATTCCTTCGAATTTTTTTTTGAGTTGACTTGAAGGACCATATCTCATAATCTCGTAAAAGTTAAGAAAAACTGAAATCCAATTCCCATATATTGAGACATCCAGAGTGCAAACTCTCTCTCTCTCTCTCTCTCTCTCTCTCTCTCTCTCTCTCTCTCTCTCTCTCTCTGATTGACACTCATAAAAAAAGGAGGGAAGAAAGTGCACCGGAGCCCGTCGTTGGAACCCAACTACATTCGGACCCATAGAAAGTTTGTAAGCAAATTCACATTTCCGGTTCTGAATCTATTGCCTTCTCGACAATTTTTTTCTTCTTCTTGCAATTTGAGGATTAATAGATTTTCTTTGCTTCTGGGTTTTTATCTCATGTAATTAGATAGAGGTGCAATCTATGTTTTTCTCTCTATTGCTTCTGTTTTGTATCCCATTCGTGAATTTTTGTTGTTGTTGTTTGTTTCGATAGTATTTTAGCATTTGGATTGGTTTCTTCAATGTGATTGCTTGTGATCTTTGATCAAAGGGGTAGAATAAGCTAAGTTAGTTCTTATGGGTGGTACATGCAAATGCAGATGGGGAGGATAGACATACAAAAATGGATTTATTTGTGGTTACAACTAATTACGAGTGAGAGAGTTGAAAATCAACTTATCATACAGATAGATTGAATCATTGAACTTGGAATTGGAATGGGGTAATGGATTGGAGAGAAAGGAATGGGGATTTTAAATTAAGCTAAGCATTGATGTTTAATTACCACGTTTGCTTACCAAAAATGGCTCCCGTAGGTAGGGCCAACCATTCGGGCCTGTGGGGCCCACCATAAGTCTAAGGAGACTGAGTTTATAGAGTCCTTTGGGTAGATCATTCATGCAAAAAATCAGATTGATCGGACTATGAAGAGTGGTAGTGCTCGATCAAATCAAATTTGTCTTGAAAAAAATGTAGGGTCCACTTTTTTAAAGTAGAATGTGATTCAATTTTATGGCTACTCAGACTTTCCATGTTTTTTTAAACGAATGTGATTCGATCAGGTGACTATATAGGTCAGATCAACCTAATCTTATTTTTCTGATCATATTATTCTAAAGGGTTATAATTAATTTTTATATCTAAGGCTCTTATAATAAGTAACTGCTTTTTATTTGAGATCCTATAGAGTAAATATTAATTATGAGAGCCCTAGAGACAAAAATTAATTATGACTCTTTAGGATAAAATGATCAGAAAAATAAGATATTCACACCAATTCAAATGGATTGAAAATTGGAGCACTCAATTTTTTAACCCTGTTTCTAATATATATAAATAGTCTAAAAAATGAAGTACTCTAATTTTTAATATGTTTGAACCAGTGCGAAGATCTTATTTTCTGATCATTTTATTTTAAAAGGACATAATTAATATTTGCCTCTAGGGTTCTCATAATCAAGTATATGCTCTATAGATCTCAAATAAATAGCAGATACTTAATTATGAGAGTCTTAGAGACAAATATTAATTATGATTCTTTAGGATAAAATGGTCAAAAAAATAAGATCTGTGAAAATTGAAGCACTTAATTTTTTAATGCTTAAATAGTCTAAAAAATTAAATAGATGAAAAATATTTTTTTTAATTGGTGTTAGGTAAAATAGATAATATTAGTGTAGTTATGAAAGAAAAAATTGTTAGGTAAACAAAAAATATACACTGTTCATAAGGTAATTTACCTATTTATTATTGTACATGCTTAGCTCCAAGAGCAATAAATAATTTTCCCATAAAAGGGATTCATTTATGTCACATCTAATACTCATCTCAATGTAATCTATCTAGATATTCATATGGCCCTGGGGTTCCACCACACACACATTTTGAAAGAAGGCAAGAGGGTAATTCTATATACCAACTCACCTAGGCAATTATTAACTAGGGAGAGGCATAATGGACTATTTAAACATACACACACACAATACCCAAACTCTCAATGTGGGAGCCAGCCCAGCTGACGCAGGCCCAAGAGCCTCGCCACTAAAAGAATGGCACCACGATAGAGAGTCCAAGGGGCCTGTACCAGAGGTCAAGCACCCAAACCACAATGGGTGAGCGAGACTTGGTTGCTTTGAAGGAGGGCAAGAGGATAATTTCACATACCAATTCACCTAGGCAATTGCTGACTTGGGAGAGGCATAATGGACCCTTTAAATACACACACATACACAATACCCAAACTCCGATGTGGGAGCCACACGTTAAATTTTTTGAAGACACACGATTGTGGTCTGAACGATGCTACAGTTCCCGACCCCAAAGGGATCCCGATCGGATCCCGATGCCGCGCCGGGCCAACTCCGGCCACTGGAAGGCCGATCCGAGCCATCAAAAAATTCTATAAAATAAAAAAACGAGTGGGTCTACGCGAAAATCAACGGCATCTGATGTGTATATGTGCTCGATCCAAACGCTCCATGTTTTTGTACATATATGTATGGATCGACCGTCCGGCGGCCGGAGTTGGCCCGGCAGGGCATCAGGATCCGATCGGGAACAGTAGACTTACGGTTGTGGTCCTTCAAAAAATATTTTGACTTGTCTTGAAGAACCGAAGGATCATATCTAATTAATATTAATCTTGTAACAAACTTGAGAAAAACTGAAACTCAATTCCTATATATAAATCTTGAGACATCCACAGTGTAAACTCTCTCACTCTCTTTGACTGACACTCAAAAAAAAGGAGGGAAAAAAGTGCATCGGAGCCCCTCGTTGGAACCCATCTACGTACATTCGGAGCCATTGGAAGTTTGTAAGCAAAATCACATTTTCCACTTCTGAATTTATTGACTTTTCGACAAAAAAAAAATTCTTCTTGCAATTCGAAGATTAATAGATTTTCTTTGCTTCTGGGTTTTTATCTCATGAAATTGGGTAGAGGTGCAATCTATGTTTTTCTCTTTGTTGCTTCTGTTGTGTATCCCATTCGTGAATTTTTGTTGTTGTTGTTGTTTGTTTCGATAGTATTTTAGCATTTGGGTTGGTTTCTTCAATGTGCTTGCATGTGATCTTTGATCAAAGGGGTAGAAGAAGCTAGCTAGTTCTTATTGGTGGTACATGCAAATGCAGATGGGGATGATATACATACATGCATACATATATGGATATATATAGTATTTGTAGGTACAACTTACAAGAGTGTTGAAAATCAACGTATCTTACAGATAAACTGAATCATTGAATTTGGAATTGGAAGGAGGGTTATGGATTGGAGAGAAAGGAATGGGGATTTTAAAACTAAGCATTGATGCTTAATTACCACTTTTTCTTACCAAAAATGGCTCCCGCAGATAGGGCCGACCACTCGGGACTGCAAGTCCAACGAGACTGAGTTTATAGAGCCCTTTTTTTTTATTGGTAGTTTATAGAGCCCTTTGAGTAGATCATCCATGCGAAAAATCAGATTGATCGGACTATCAAGAGTGGTAGCATCCGATCGAATTTGTCTTGGGAAAAATGGACGGTCCATTTTTTGAAAGCAGAATGTGATTCAATTTTTTGACTACTTAGACTATCCATGTTTTTCTAGACGAATGTGATTCGATCAGGTGACTATGCAGGTCCGATCAACTTGATTTTTTGCATAAGGGACAGCTTAAGTCATCGAATTGGACCCGAAGGTGGGCATCGGGGAATTATTTGCTCGTTGTAGTTCATCCCATGGACCAGAGAGGAGTTGTATGATTGTATCGGTACTAGTACAACTTGATTTATGAAATGCTTTTAAACAAAGTTTTCACTACTACAATATTGTTAAAAGATGACGCTTGGAAAAGTGAAAAGATGTCAGTTTTTGAAAAAACCGTAATTAAAAAGATTGCAATAGATAAATAATGTCAATCATCTAAAAAATTGTGATATAATATATTTATGATGTCACTTTCTAAAATAGAGACATAACTATTCTTTCTTTTTAATGTCAGTTTCTCCTATACTGTGATCTAATATATTTATGATGTCACTTTGTTTAATAGTGACATAACTATTCTTTCTTTTTAATGTCAGTTTCTCCTAAACTATGATCTAATATATTTATGATGTCATTTTGTAAAATAGTGACAACTATTTTTTCTTTTTAATGTCGGTTTCTCCTTATAAGTGACATTGAAGAACAAAATTTTGCTTTTGGAGAAAACGGCACCATCTATGAACATCGTTGCTTTGAAGTCTCAAATTGGGAGCGGGTCGTTACATATGGTTTCAGAGCCTATACTAACCAAAAATGTGAGACATAATCTCGACTCCATACTAGGATGTGTGTTCCTAAGTGGGGGAGTTTGTGACTCCCTGCCCCCGAGGAGTTTCAAGTAGTGGTCAACTAGCCTAAGGGCAGTTGGGACCCTTGCGAAGGGCTGTTGGATCGATGAACAGAATGGTCAACCGAGGGTAGTCTCACATCATTTGGTGAAGTGTAAGTTGTGTGCTATAAATAATATATCGTCATGCTATCTTGTATAAGGACTTTTAAAGCTATGAGGGTGCCAAAGCCAATTGAAACTTCATAGTTAAATGTGCTAGCACTGAAGTAATCCTGGGATGGGTGACTTCACTGGGAGGTTTGATGGGGTTTGGTATTTAAAGCAGACAATATTATACAGGGTGGGATCGGGTCGTTACAAAAGATGGCGGTTTTAAAGCAATTTAATAACGGTCACAACTGTCATCTTTTACTTTCAATTACGTTTTAAAGCATCATCTTTATAGATATTAATGACAGTTTCAAACCTTTAAGATTCAGAATTTTAATGACAACTCCATAGATGACAGTTTCAACACTATCATCTTTCACATTTAATGACACTTAAACTGTCATCTTTTACGATTATTGTAGTAGTGTTTGTTGGTCTGTTTTTTGTTTCTGCTACTATCTGTCCAGTGTTTAGCAATTCAAATTATTAGGAACTCAGAATGTTTTGTTTAATTTTCACGAATCAAACAAGGCCTTGGTGTTTTTTCCTGTTAGCAAGGCGAATAGTGGAGGTATCTGGAATCATGTTTAATATTGGAACTTTTTTTTATGTAGAAAAGAATTGCACCTTTTTTGTGCCAGGTCGAGTAAATATGTGAAACTGGTTCCGAGGTCATGAATCTATGTTGTACTATTTTTGTTTTTCGGGTTCATAATAGTTTGACTTTGGCCTGTTGATAATGTCCAGCATCGCCAGAATCCTGTCTTCACACTATGCAATTTTCTGATATCATGGGTTCAGGCCTTAGTTGGTTGCAGCTTTCACATTCCTTTTTGTGGATTTAATACCGTAAAACTTGTTTAGCTGACGGTTTTCAACATTTATTCTTCAAGAAACTTTGGAAAATTACCCATTTAGAAACATCAAAATCAAGTTCTCATATTCTCCAAAACTATTCTGAGCAGAATGAAAAAGATAGGATATCAATTAATTACCGTTCTTATTTACAAAAAATAATTTTGAATACTAAGTAGTCAGCGGAACTTATTCGGGAAACTGCAACGAGGCAGGGGCCCAATGTCTTCACTAGCATCATTTTCTTCACTCGTCTCGCCAGAAACACATTATGACATGGATATATTCTTTTGACTTCATCAACCGGCCATCTTTTCGCCACAGCCAGTTTTTTGAGTGAGTTTAAGCTCTGGCCTTTCAGGTTTATCTAACTTTTGTCAAGACCAGCTAATATCAATTCCATCTTGAAACCAGTCGCTGAATTGTCGACAACAATTACGGAATCAACAGTATCAGTTGCAACAACAAATGAATCATCAGAATCTGTATGGGAGATCTCCCTTGAGGGCAGCAGACCCGGTCTATCAACCAGGCATGGGTGCTCGGCAGTTGACTTGGTACATGCATCAACAACTGCAGAGGCCGAAAGTGAGATATTTTCCCTTATGAATACGTATTGTCTCGAAACAGGTACTATGTTGACATGGTGGTTAAATGGCTTTCAACGCAGGACAACAATATAGAATTCTGGCGAAATTTTGTTACAGAATTTTTTGCTCTCAATGCCAAGAAGAGATGGTGCGTCTCTTTGTACGGAAGTAGCCACCAAACAAGTGGTGTTATCCCTCAGGTTTGCTACATGTTACTTACATCATTAAGTTATAAAAGAGAGTTTGAATAGTCAAATTTCAGCACTAGCAGAGCAAAAGCGAAAAATTCGAGTTTAAACTAGTGAAAAATACCAACAAATAAGATCGAAAGCCCAGGGATCCTGAGGTTATTTCTATAAACATAAACCTAATAGTTTGAATTTTAATGCAAACAGTCCTGTTAAATGAAGACGAGTAGGGCGCCAAGTCCGCTCTTGGGTAACCAATTCAATAGGTCTGCTCTTGGGTAACCAATTGAATATTGTGATGCTTTTGTAACAGTAAAAGACATTTCATAGTAAATTAATCTGGAACGAAAGTGAAAAATTAAAGGAAACTAAAGAAATAATATATGTTTCCTCAATATATTAAGAAGGGACAACGGGTTCATGTAGTCGACCACAATTGATTGAAAACGTGTAGATAAACTAATCTTGAAAGAATGTAGTGGAATTTGTTTGAAACACAAATTTAAATAGATAAAGTTGTGACATAACATATGAGAGAGAGAACTGATCTGTATTACTGAATATTGAAAGTGAATGATTCCAATGCTAATACAAACTTAAATAGAGAAAAGCCTAGAAATCTATACCTAAAATAGAAGATTACAATGAGATATGATTACGATATTATCACGATACGATTCTATGCCTAAAATACAAGATACGACAAGATCACAATGCATAATACTTTAACACCCTCCCTCAAACTCATGATGTGAGCCCGGAGAGCATCGTGAGTTTGCCAAGGAAGTAACCAAACCGAGTGCCAAAACTTGCAAAACTGAGATTGTGCAGCTCTAAAGGAAGTAGACAGAACAGAACGAAGAAATCCAAATTTCTGAAGTCACGAGCAAACTTCATTGCCAAATTCATATAGGTTGCGACAACTCAGAGGTCCTAACAATAGATTGAGATACAGAGTCAAACACTTGATACACATCAAGCCAGATGCTCAACCTCAATTTAGCAAGCAGCCCTGGAGGCACATGCAGAAGACAGACAGAATACAGGTCCTCAAACAAAATATAGAAATATAGGTCGTCGGACAGACAAATAATTTAGAAAGAAGAGCAAATTAGGATAGCAGACAAAAGAAACAGATGTAGACACACAGAAGAGCCAGATACAGAGGAGAGAGCTAGAATAGATACCGAAAGGGTAACCAAACAAACCAGAACAGAGGAGGGAGCCAGAAGAGAGCCATAGATGTAGAGAAACAAAGTAGGAATCAGAGGAAGGGAGACAGAGATGCAACCAAAGTGAGTTATGAACACCCCTATGGTTCACCGATGGCCAAAAAGAGCAGAGAAACTGAGCACAGGAGGCTGATGTAGCTCCTGCGAGGGTTGCCGAAGGCTGAAAGAGCGTGGCGAGTGCTGATGAAGGTCGAAGAAGGCTGTTTTTAGAGGTTTCAAGCACCTACGTAGCAAATCTGAGGATTTCGAGCTCCGACGAAGGTTGTCGGAGCTGTTACAGAGGTCGAAAAGTTGTCGGAGCAGAAATAAAGGTTTGCGGAGGGTTGGCGGAGGTGCATTGGAGGTCGGGAGGACTCGCCGGAAGTGCAATAATGTTTGCCGGCGGTGCTACAGTCCATCAATGTCAGAAACAGAGGCAAAACAGATTGATGCAGAGACTGAAATGCTTCCAACAGTTGTAGAAAAAGAAGGATTGTGACAAAATAGATAAGTGTCCGGCGGACAGCGACGAGGCATAAGCCGCCTGCCGTAAAGCAAACTTCCCATAGGCCTAGATTTTAGGCTCTGATACCATGTGACATAACATATGAGAGAGAGAACTAATCTGTATTACTGAATATTGAAAGTGAATGATTCCAATGCTAACACAAACTTAAATAGAGAAAAGCCTAGAAATCTATACCTAAAATAGAAGATTACAAAGAGATATGATTACGATATTATCACGATACGATTCTATGCCTAAAATACAAGATACGACAAGATCATGATGCATAATACTTTCACAAAAGTATCATATATTCTGCAATTCAATGGTGATTTTTTGTTTTCATTCTTTCGAAACAGAACTTTTTGCATGTTTAAAATTGCAAAATATCTTATTACACGTGAAAGTTGAGTAAGGATGCTCTTTTTGTTTGGTAGAATTAATTCCAGCCCTGGAGATATAGGAATACTAATGAGTGAGAAATATATGTTAAAAAAGAAAACCATGAAAATGGAGAGGTGTTGAGGGTATGTAGTCCATGTCAATGTTGTCTTGAGCTGCATTTGATGATATGTGATTGCTATTGGATTATATTTCCTAGTTCCTACATATGCCATTCTTTCTTTCTTTGTTACGTCAGAGAATCTGAACTATCCCTTAATTTTTCAGGATACATGGCACTGTGAGATATGCAATATCAAGCCAAGCAGTGGTTTTGGTATGCTAGCTTGTTTTTCCTAGCTGTAATGCATTTAGGATTTCATATTTCTACTGAATTCCATACAAGCTAGAAAACTTGGACTTTGGTTTGTGAGTTATTATTGAGTGTAGTTGGTGTCAAATTTTCGCTTGCGACATCAAGAGGATCCAAACTAGCCTAGGAAACAATCCTTCGCCCTCAGTAAAAATGTACAAGGATTTGGATAAAACATAACTTCTAGCGCTTCTTTTGAAATTGCCGATTTAAAATATATATGTGTGTGTGTGTGTGTGTGTGTGTATATATATTGTGGAATTGATGAAAAAATATTGTTGTGGGATATACTTGAACAACCTTATTTGTAGTCTATGCTCTTTTGTGGTTGACTTACTGTTTTGGAATAATGATTGTCTTTTGTTTATAGGGAGGAAAATAATTTCACTCGTCATGGGCTTATGAAAAAATGAAGTTAAAGCCTATCCAAAACTTTAGTACGTTAGGCCCAAGTTGCTCTAATGGTTTTGCCATGACTTAATATAACTGCACTTACATTTTAAATAGCCACCACCTCCTTGGCAAAATGAGCATCCTTCTCGATAAACTATTTTCTAGCTCGATAAACTTTTTGGACTAGAATATACACTTTGTTCTTCTCTCTCCTTTTATAAATTTTCATGCATACACACGGGTTATTCTGACATAAGCTACAAGTTGTGTATCCTAGAGTAAAGTAGAATTTTACAGATCCAAAATTAAGGGGAAAAATAATCAAGAGTACAATAGATAAAGGGAGAGTGTACGGGGATAAAATCCGCATAGTGTTTGAACACCTCCTTTACCTAGACCAACTTCACATGCCTCCTCGCCGAAACCTTGGACTGCAAAACAAACATAGTGAGTGCACATTTGCTTCTCGTCAGCAAAGACCTTCCGATACATAAGTTAGTATCACATAAGTTAGTATCACGTATACTGGAAACCCAAATATATCATATATGTAAAGTAATAGCTAGCTAGTGATAACGTACCTCTTCCCTTAGGTTTGCCTCTTTATTTATAGAAGTGACTAGGGTTGGCTTGGGCTCCAGGTCTCCTCTTCTACCTAGGTTTCCTTTCACGTAAAGAAACCTATCATGCATAGAAATCTTCGTCATATGGAATCACAGTCCATTCTTGATTTGGAAACATAATCTTTATCCCATATTCACGGGATACTGCCCTATCACGTAGTGCTCTTATTCTGGAATGTTCTAGAGTGTCTTTGCCGCCTTATCGCCTAAGGCAGCTCTTGCTAGGGTTTCCCTCTATCCGGGCACTAAGAGCATCCGCATCAGCCTCGCCAAATTTTGGACCAAATTAATCTTAAAAATCACTTTTCTACTTTAGCTAGTCACTTTTTCAAAATTACACAAAATCAGGCTTCTTACTCTCACTCTCTACTTAATTAAATATTCAAAACCCACCCAATAAATATTTAAGTCTCACTCTCTTCCCCTCTGGTTTTAGACCCCCGAAAACCAAAACCACTTCCTCGCTTGTGGCCTTCAAAAAGCGACCTTCTCTCATCTCTCGCTGGACCTTCATCCAACCTGTTGGATCCATCTCTTCCCCTTCCAGTTTGATTTCAAGCGGCCATTGAAGCTCTCTCTCTCTCTCTCTCTCTCTCTCTCTCTCTCTCTCTCTCTCTCTCATCAGGCGCCTATATACATATATGCGCATATATACTAATCAGGCTCCACCAAAAACACTAATTAAATAAGTAGTAGTGAGTGAACAGTAACCAGGCAAAGAAAACGAGTAACTGTGGCAATTTTAAAAAAATTTCAAAGTAGTGAGGGAGGAAGAGAGCCTAATAAAGGGGTGTTTTGTGGTGTTTTTCCTGGTTTTACTCGTTAGTTTAGTTTAAAGAGGCTAGTAGTCAGCCTAGTGTGGACGCTCTAAGTCGTATCCGAACATGTCTGCTCGATAATGCCTCCATGCACCTTTTCGTTGTGCCGCCGATCAATCCCATGATCGGCATAAACTGTGCACCCTCACGTGGTGTTCCCTTACTGGTCATGTGCTATGCATGTGTTCGGCGCTAGATTGCGTTGTTTAGGAAAACCCCACTACAGAGAGTGCTTGCTCTATATTAAGGAGGGAGGAAATAACACATATGGGAGGACCAATTGCAAGTTATACAAGGAAGAATTTATATAAGTCAAGCATGTTACGCATTATTATGTATCGTGTGATTTGTGATTTGTGATTTGTGATTTGTGATTTGTGATTTGTGATGTGACTCTCCTAGATTTACTAAAATATGTATGCTCCCAAATGGTGATAATTTATCGTTTGCTGAATGAATTATTGATTAAGCGTGATCATAGTGTCTTCGCTTACAATCTCTGTTGAAGTAACGTACACTTGGCAAATGTTATACTACTATGTTGATGTGTTCCTATTTCACTTTCAGAAACAACTGCCGATCTTCTTCCAAGGCTATACCAAATCAAATATGATAGTGGTACATTGGAAGAGCTGCTTTATGTTGATATGCCCCATGAATACCAGAATCCATCCGGTCACATTATCCTGCTATATGCAAAAGCTATACAACAATATATTTTTGAGCAGCTACGTATAGTTCGTGATGGTCAACTTCGCATTGTTTTTACCCCAGATCTAAAGGTTTGTTGGGCATGCATGCATTTGAAAAGGCCTTCTGTGCTTGACATATTCAATTTGGTTGTCAATGTTGGTCATAGTCAGTCTTCTCCTGATTGCACATGACAGATTTACTCTTGGGAGTTTTGTGCTAGGAATCACGAAGAGCGAATACCTCGACGAATTATAATCCCTCAGGTTAGTAATGAGTGCTAAGTGGTTTCAAAATTTCAGTATATGACATGGTTACATGCTTTTTTGCTTAAGTGCTGAACTTGTTATGTACCAAATGGCACTTTGCGATGGACACGACACCCTCTGATGTGAAAGTTTAAAAAAATGGAGGACATGTTAGTCAAACACATTTTTATACTTCTATAACATAGTGAATGTCCAAAAAAAAAAAAAAGGGCGAAAAAGGCTCCGCATTATATAAATATCCCATAATTGCTTCCATTCTCATGTCTTACATCATTAAATATTGTCGTTACACTATTCACAGAAGTACTCCAACCAAAAATGGTATGTTATTGACACTTGTAATTATACTCTATTAATCGTCATCTTTTCATGCACAAAGAAAACTTGCTATTCTTTTACTAGAGCCAATTATTTTGTTGACACCCCCAGCGTGTCCCACAACTTTCTGTAGGGTATCTCTAGCATGTCCCCGGTGTGTCCAAATACAATATTTGGAACAAAAACCTGGACAGCTTTAATTTGAGTGCTTCCATTGATTTGGTTGGGCGTTATGCACTATATGTAACAACTCTGTTCTTCATCCACGTAGTCTTGAGTGATTTAGTTTTTGGTTGGGTAAGGAAGCTCATTGAAGACAAGTTTCAAGAACAATGAGACAGGATTCATTAAAGATGATATTGTACCTGATGTCTTCAAGATCAAGACCCCTTTGCTGCTTTAAATTTTAGAAAATGAGATTGGATGAGCATCACAAGTGGACTTACAATGATGTACATGGGGTACTTAATATCTGTGCACATGAAATGGACACTTCATGACTTATCAAAAAAAAAATTAGCTTAAGAACATACGGACAAAGCATTAAGCAGTGCCTAGTGGGCGGCTTAATCACTGGATTCATAGTAAGGAGATCTGTATTTCCCCGCTAGATTCCGTTTGTCGTCCATCCAAACATAGGCTTGTATCTATAGGCTCCTCCCTGCAACCAAAAAAGAAAAATAGAAGTTTTCTGGAAACAAAGTATGGTACTTCTTTTGGTAGGAAAGGAGCTGCTATCCTTTTATAAGGTATTGGTAGATTGTCATTCCTTCTTTATAATGCTTGATCAGAAAGATTTTACCAAAAAAATAAACTTCTCTATAAGGGATAAATTTTAATTCCTTCTACATTCTTGATTCACCACTGGAAGTGTGTTGACTGAGGAGCTTGGGACTCAACGTCTTCTAGTCATGGATTTTCAATAATTGGTTCTCTTATGCCATGAAAGAGAGAAAAGGATAAAGCTGTGGCCAAATGGCATCCTGAAAATGACGTAATCTTTATAGATTACCTTGAATCTAGTTTTGCTTTGTGGATTCTATGCATCCTGATTGTCTATGTTTCCTACCTGATGTTTTATATTCATTCACACACCACCTTTTCTTCCGTTTCTATGTTATGCATCTATTGCTTACGTGGAATTCAAGAAGCATTTTTGAAGAAGTGTAATGTATAAGACTTTCTGTTGCATTGAGCAGAATTTGGTTTTCAATAATTGGTTCAAAAGGATAACGTTGTGGGCAAATGGCATCCTGAAAATGGCGTAATCTTTATAGATTACCTTGAATCTAGTTTGGCTTTGTGGATTCTATGCATCTTGGTCGTCTATGTTTCCTACCCGATGTTTTATATTCATTCACACACCACCTTTTCTTTCGTTTCTATGTTATGCATCTATTGCTTACATAGAATTCAAGAAGCATTTTTGATAAAGTATAATGTATAAGACTTTTATGTTGCATTGAGCAGAATTTTATCTTGCAGATTGGTCAACTTGGAGAAGCGGCCCAGAAGTACCAAGCTGCTGCTCAAAATACCACATCCAGCATACCTACGCAAGGGTTACAGAGTAATTGCAATATGTAAGTTGTTCTATATTGGTTGCTTAGTTTTCAAGTTCATTCAAATACTATTTCATGATTTCTTAATTCTTATTTTTGCTTTTCACATGGAGAATCAACGTGTATGCCTTCAGATTCTTTTCCCGATAAACCAAGGAGTGAAACTTGGGATATTTCTTTGCTGCCATGTGTCCCATCCAGAGTTTTGAATACCATTCCATCCCGCCCGGTACATACCATTAGGTGTGTGGTTGGTGGGTAGCAAGAGACTGTTAGTAAGCCTTTTTGTCATTTGGTTGAAAGTATTGGGCCCAATAAGTGCCACGCAAGAATGCTGTGTAAACTCTTGTAAGTTTTGTTGTGATAGTAGACTTTCCCTTATTGCATGGGCCCCTTGCTGAACTTATGCCCTCCTGGTTATGATCCCTTTTAAGCCTTCTGTTTCTATTGGGCCCCTCTTTTATCTATTTATCAAGAGAAGCCCTAGTTTTTCCTCAAACAAGGCCCATAATATGCAGTCATTATTCTCATCGTCATCCTTTCTAGCTGCATTTATTCTTCTTCTGTAATCCATTTTAATATTTAATATGAGTGTTCCGCAAATGTCTTATCCCTGTACAAGGTCCTACTTGAAGTATGGAGTAATAATTTGCATTGAAATCTGATAAATAAAATCTCAATCTCCTCTTGCAAAGAAAACATTAGACACATATCTAATTCTTGCTTGCATCTGAAACCTATAGGCATCATTTGTTTCTATATGGGCTTTAGTTTACTCTTAATTGACAAATACATGTACTTTTCTAGGTTTGTTACATCAGCTCATCAATTAGCAAAAGCCTTGGAGGTGCCTTTAGTTAATGATTTTGGATACCCAAAGAGATATGTCCGATGTCTTCAGGTACTCTAGAAGTTACTATAACTTGCCTCTTTTGCATTTTGTAGTTGTAGGTTCAAATTGCAGATTGGTTCGTCTGAGACAACTAGTTTCAAATTATTCGTGTTTTCATTTAATGGAAAGGCAACAAATGCAGAATGTTCCACTAGAACATTTGCACCAAATGAATTGGGATATCAGGTTGAGAATGTTTATTAGGAACATGAATTAGTTGATGGGTACGTGCACAACTTGCGATATGCTACTCATGATTTCCTTTTTGGCATTTTTGGCCCTTTAATGTGCCTGTTCTTTTCATACTTTTGGTTTATTGCTTCCATGTAGAAAACTTTTTCACTATTGGTTTTCTAAATTTGTAACTAGAGAAAATTTGCTCTACTTCATATCATACTAAGCATTGTTTTCAAAGGGGTGATAAAAGATTTTCAGTACACCATATTTTCATTCACCTATTTGTTAATTTATTAATTTGTTATCCAAGAGGATCGATCCTTTCCAAATTGCTAATGACGGGGGACCTTACTGGAACATGTATAAGAGAATTTCATAACTATCTAGCAAATTTTGTGAAACCGTACAAGTTTTAAATGCAGCTGTTTATTCTCCCCTAGACCCTACGGAAAATGAACTCAAGACCGTGCTCTAGGATGACTTAATGGTTGCCTTTGCACCAATACGCCTAGCAAGGAGTGCCATGAGCCAACCTCCGTCTATGGAGGATCCTGCTTGGGAAAATAACACTGTCCTTCTGGTGGGAAAGATCGAAGCAACCTAAAAGAAGCAATTACGAATGGACGCACTTCCTTCCATGTACATTGGATGATCATAAAATGGATCACATTTAAAAGATGCATTTTGGAAAGGACTTTCACCTTCCAAGTCATTTTCCAATATATCCTTGGGGGTTTTAGTCTACCTACCAGTTAAAGCTATATGTTGTCCCTCATAATCACCTTCTTTTGATCTCCCAACTCCATACACACTCTAAGGGTACCCTCTTACTATCTCAAGAAGGGATGCAAATGGACCGAGCTGCTCGTGAGCAGCTTGAGGCTTGGCTCATCTCGGCTCTGTTACACGGTCTTGGATAGAACTCAACCCCAAAATGAACAGGAGTGGGTGACCCGAGTAAAAAGACAACGACTAATTAAATGTGACATCAGGACAAACAAAATGGTGACATGGAGATGGTGAGTAGCACTTGTATCATTTCTGAGTGTGCAAGTAACCGAGTAAGATACACTTGATTGACCAAGGATCAAGTTTGTCCCGATCAGGATCGAAAGCATAAACATAACAGGTGCACCTAAACACTCGAGGGGGTAATGAGTAGAGAGGACTATCAGGAAGTAAGACTTATGGGGTATCTAACCGCCCAGGATGGTAGATGGCATACGATAGATCAAGTAACATGCTCTAAGAATAGCATCACTCCAGTAAGACTTAAGAACTTGCATTTGAAATAACAGTGCACGCATAACTTCTGACAAATGTCGAATCTTGCTTTGAAATGTATGATTGGTGAATTATTACATGATTGTCAAAGAACTGAGAAAGAGCACTACAAAATATTCACGTGCATTATCTGAATGAAATATACGAATGCAAGTGTTAAACTGAGTTTTTATTTCTGTATAAAATGACTTGAAGATAAAAGATAACCTGATCTCTTTTTCATAAGGTAAAGATATGTAACACGAAAGAAGTCATCGACATAAATAACATAATACGGAAAACCAAAAACATTGGGAACACGCAAGGGACCCCAAATGTATGAATGTACTAACTGAAAAGGGAGCAACACACAACTCTCAACCCTAGGATAAAAAGATACTCTACGGTGTTTACTAAACTCACAGCCTTCATGTGTGAAGTCCAAAGAAATAATTGAATAGACATTAATGCAGTAATAATTGCACCAACATTTATGTGAAATCTCTAATGGCATGGCTATTTATATTTCAGATCATTTTTCCAGAAAAAGTAATAATTGTTGCAATATTTATATTTACGGTTATGAAGTATGGCTGCACTCCTAGAACTGCTACAATCTTACGATGTTCTATATGCTCTAGCTCGCCCAACTTCGCTCCCTCTCCCGCCATGTACCCGCTCTCACTTCTTGCAACTAAGGTCATGTCACCTATCTATTTCTCGACTAATGAAGATCGTTTGAATTTTCAAAAGAGTAAAGAGGATTTCAGATTAACAAGTTACGAGGACAAAGGAAGTACAGCCACAAAAGATTGTTGCACTCTAGTGGTGAAATGCTTAGTATCTTGAGATAATAATAAATATGTTTGATACGAAAAGCAAAAGCATATACGAATTAAAAAAAATTATTCTAAAATAGACACCGAATAGTAATTATGTCTTTCAAACAAGGAAATTGTGTACTCCATAGTCCATATTTAAATGAATACAAGCATTATAACTATTTTTGTAGTGCAAAAATCGCATATTTGCATTAATATTTTTGTAGATAGTACGAGCATGTGATTAGGATGGTGAGAATAATTGAAAGCATAAAAGTAATGGTGTGCAAATACGGGAAGACACTAATTAATAACCATGCTATGAGATACACTCAAAATCAATTATGTGCTTTATTGTGGCATCTCGTCCCACATCGACCGGGGAGGAAATGTCCTTGGGCAATATGAAGGACTTCACATCCCTTCTTAGTAACCACACATTTTAAAGCGACAACGGCCTAGCCCAAATAGAGCATTATCATTACGAGTTGAGAAGAGAATATTATTTATGCTATCGTTCTCCCAATGTTTTTAGAGGAGCTTGTGCAATGCGAGGCTTTGTATCCATCATGAGGTAAGAGCATCTCCAACCTGGACGCGGGGGGGTTGTTGTCCCCGAGGGGACAGCAGCGTGCTGCTGCCCCAATTTTGGGGCCCACCCCGGTCTCGCTCCGATAATCTGAATCGTTCACTTTGTAGAGCTCGTCGAATAGAACAACTATGCAAAAAATCAGCTTAATTGGATATCATTAAGTACCTGATCGGAGCCCATAAAACTCTTAGTCCATGGGTTACAGTGGATTTAATCCAGTGTTTCAGATCCATTCTTTTTAAAATAAAAAGGTTCCGACCAAGTATTTAATGATATCCAATTAAGCTGATTTTTTACATAGTTGTTATACTCGACGAGCTTTACGAAATGAACGTTTCCGATCATCGGATCGAGACCGGAGTGGGCCCCGAATTCGGGGACAGCAGCCCCCCTCCCTCCCTCCAACCTATACTCTATTTCTTTATTTTGGAGGAAAAACATTCTCCAACCCATCCTCTAAAACTCTCCTCCATTTGGGAGGATGAACTTTGATCCTTTAAATATAGATGATGAAGGAAAAAATAGAGGATCTCCTCCAAATATGTGTTGGAGTTGAGAAATAGAGTGTTGGGTTGGAGTTAAGATAAATAGTACAATCCTTTAAATCTACTTTTCAAATAAAATAGATTAATTTGATCCTCTCAAACAGAGATTTGGAGGGTATTGGATTGGAGATGCTCTAAGGCGTAAGCCTTGAGGCACTGAAGCTTAAGCTTTTAGAATGTCAATTTTGAGTTCAACAAAAACATATGCTAAGTAAAATACATAATATTTCTTTAATAAACATACCTAAACATTGACCGGTTGAGAGAGAGGGTGAGTTGTGAAGATAGTACATAGGCCATGTATTCCTGAAATCCGTACATCTCACATGAAAAGCGTGAAAGTACGCAAAAGCCGCATCTTGTGGAAGCACCCATAGACAGGGCGTAGGCTTTTGGAGGGTAAGGCACAAATTCCAACGCCTTGAGGGATTTTTCGATAGTCTAGCTTTGATGTAGTCCTCAAGGCGAGCCTCAACTTACCCTTTGAAAACGTTGGTGCCCCCACATGTGTGTAACATATCAATCCCATATTAAAATTCGACATGGTGATCTTGTGTATATAACTAGGAGTGGGGAACAGAAATGACACCCACTTGGCTAGTCTGTTGGGTGAGCTCCTGTGGTTCTAAGCTTCTAATGTATGGTTTCATAGCCAAATTTACCTCTTGGACCTATGGTTTATGTTTAGTGGCAAGATCCTTCTAAAATAGGTGCGCTTCCTTGACGGAGCTCGAATCGGTGCTTTCAAGATGGAAGCTTGACGGGAGCTCGCTCCTAATTAAGATGGGAGCTTATTGGGCCCTTAAGGCGGTTATTCTCTTACTTTTAAGGGAGTTATGTCATTGTGAAAATAAAAATATGAGAATCATATTAGTCAAGAAGTTTTGCGAATTGAGAACATGTAACTTCTAATAATTACACTTTAAGATCGGTAAAATTTACAATAACACTTTTCCTTTAATGGTTACTTATTCAAAGATATTTTATATACAAATTTTTATATAATCTATATACGCTCCTTAGGCGCTCCCAACTTTAGAGAGCTTTTAGGTGTCTTCGCTCCCTCGCACCTACCTCCGCTTTGTGCTACTAAAGATTTATGGTCTCACAATGCCATACCTATTAGGTCAAAAGAATCTCTCATACCCAAATTGTCCCTTCCAAGAATAGCATCTATCCCCGCCGAACAATTAGAATGCTTCGCTGAACTCGCTACGAGTTTCGATAGAAAAATCTCTTACACCCAGCAGACGACACAGAGTAGAAAGATCTAACCATGAAACTTCCTCCTTTGTCTTGCCATTCCAACTTATCTTCTTCCAGTTACACCTAGTAGATAGCCGCTCGTAAGAAGCCTCAACTGATTCCAATTCTCCATCCAAACATGCTCTAACCAAAGAAGGTTGTTCAATGTTCCTGCTTCCATTTCATATCCATGCGCATAATTTTTTTACTGGTTGGGGATCCTATGTATTGTGGAAAATCCTGAATAAATGAGCAACCCCACCTGTGAGGAACATGGAAGTTTTTTGCTTCCAAGCATCTCCAAAGCCACTTTCGGGGTGATGCCATATTGAATGTGCTAAAACGTGGAATGCCTCATGCTACATTGAATATGCTGGTTGTGTATGCTTGTTGAATGATCAACCATGTACTGCTATTTTCTGTATCTTTTCAAGTTTTCATCGAGGAAGAACAAAAAGTTCTTCTGTGGTCCTTTCTATTCTTCATTATTGTTTTCATAGTAAGATAATTACTGTCTTTCTCAAGTGGCAAACTGCAAATTAAATGACATGGTTTAGTTTTTTTCTAGAGGTGCATTGATGTGATTTTCAGACATGTTGTAGTGAATCCATAGTCAGCAATTTGCTTGATCTGTGTTACTGGGTGAATTGCAGATATCAGAAGTTGTTAATTGCATGACAGATTTGATTGATTATAGCCGAGAAAATGGGACCGGAGCTACGGGTAAGCATTCCATTATTTTGCCACTTTAGTGGAAATTTTCTTCTACTTTCATTATCTCAGGAAGATAGTGTTACTGTCACCCCATTGACGATTGCTTTGGCAAAGACCTAGCCTACAACATTGGAAGATGGTGAGTATGCGTGTGTGACAGAGACAGAGAACCTAGCCTTCCACATTGGAAGATGGTGATTGTTTGCTTTTCTGCGAGTGCGTGATTTGGTGGGAGAGAGAGAGAGAGTGCGTGTGTGTGTGTGCGCGTGTTCGTGTGTGTGTGTGAGAGAGAGAGAGAGTTGATATGCTTAGGGTTGAACCATGATAGCATTATCTGCATTTTGTACATCTTCTGATCTTATGTTAACTACCAACTCATCTAAAATCTTAAGCTTAAGCAGTTAGAGAGAGATGTAACTTTATTATTCATATCCTTGACACTCCCTCTCACGTGTAGCCAGCCTCTCCTCCATTAGCGGGCTAAACATGTGCAAGTATTTAATTATGAGCAGGCGGTGAGGTTCGAACACATGATTTATTGCCTACTTTGGTATCATAGTAGATTGTTAACCACCAACTCATCTAAAAGCTCTTGTTGTTAGAGAGAGAGGTAACCTTATTAATTATATCCTCAACACAACACAATAGTAAAATTTGTGTAATTGAGAAGAAAACGTTGAGATGGATGCAGGGTAAGACCAAAAAAATCGAGTTAATGATTAAAACATCTACGAAGTGGCGGTACATCCCAAGGAACGTTCCCTAGTTGCTCCCCTAATCCGGGTACATATTTCTAAGGCATGTGCAGTGCTCTTGCTATGGTTTTGCACGGCAAGTCTCTGTTATAGGAAATGTCATCAATCTAGTAAATTTAAAGCACCATGTAGACCTTTAGCGGGATGGCTGAAAATGATTCATTTACCCGACCCCCATTGAGTAAGATACAAGGCTCAATTTGACTTGGTTACCTAAGATGGAACAGTTAGACTTGTCTCACATCGCTCATCTAAGCCACCCAAGCTTGGTTAATAAATTCTAGCGGCTACTCCACCTATGGCCAATTGATTTTAGGTTGGAACCCTCCAATAAATCTAACATGAACCTCATATATCGTGAGTATGATTTGCTGTCTCAAGAGCTATGAGGGTTTGTTAATTCACTTACGCTATTGATATTCGACCACGCTTCTTGTTCCATTTTTGTACCTTCCTTTGTAAATGGCAAAACAATGCCATCCTTCTAGTGTAGTGCACTGTGCACAATAACTATATTGGTCAATGACATCCATTTTATGTTTTCAGAGAGTTTGGGGAAGTTCACACAGAGGACAAGTTTGTCATCTCAGCTGCATGTGTCAGGTCAACAAACTGAGGCCTGGCACGAACTAATTTCAGTAGAAAACATAAACAATGATTGTAATTCTGTACCATCAACTTCGCAGCAGCAGTTAATTTCGGGACACAACTCAACCGGCAATGGTAATTCCGTCCCAGCAAATTCTGTCCAGCTTTCTACCTCAAATGATGTTCGGACCGTGTATGACTCCGTTGGTGCAGCCACCGCCATTTTTAATGGGCTTCCATCGCAGAATTGGACGAATTCCAGGAATGATAACCTGATGAATTATCAGATCCCATCTACTGGGCCATCAACTCGACAACTCTCATCTCTGCTATATCCTCATGCTCACTTGTCACCTCCAATACAATCATCTGCTAGCGATCCCCCTCAAGTTTCTCAGAGTTCCTTACTAGAGGCATTCCCACCACCACCACCACATACTGGTGAAAATTCATCAGCACATGTACAGTTGCAGGAGCCGTTCAGTCAATCAAATGAAGCTGACCTTGAATCCATGAGCTCTGTTGAGAAAATCATACGAGAAGTAATGGCTTTACCACGGTTCAGTGGAATGGGTAGTACAGCCGGTGTTGTTTCAGTACGAAATAATCAACAAAATACTAACCGGATTATGCAATTAAGCAGTAATTCTCCCAGTAGTGGCGCCACAAACAACAACAAAATGGATAGGCAATGACAATTCAACAATTGGATGCTAAGCAATGGGAATTCGCTAACCAGTTGCTTAATAGGAGCATGGGGCAGGCAAATAGCTTCGCCTTCCATACTTGCCAGTCTAATTGTTAGTAACCTGCACAGGTTCCTAGTCTTAAATGCGAAAACTGTTGTTTCTTTCCACCATGGCTTTGGGGTTAGGTGTTGTGTCTGGGCAGACCACCGTATGGTGAGTTAAAGTGGGGCCCATGTAAGCTCGGTTATCTAATCAGAACGGTTTATTTTGCTGCGTTAATCAATCTTAATTGTGTGTACCCAACAGGACTTTGTACGGTGCAATCACGACACAATACTATTTTCAGGCCGTGGTCACACCTAAGATCCAGTCCCAGTTATAGCTATTGTTACTTCAATTAGAAACAAATAATGTAAAACAGGCAATGCATCGTAGTCACCGTGCCCATTATTGATTTGGCTCTGCATCCTTTAATGTGTTCCGGTACTCGTTTCGATTTGGCTCTGCATCCTTTCATGTGTTCCAGTACTCGTTTCTTTATCACTTGTGACTTCAAGAAAATGAAGTCCATTTTACCATTGAAATGAAAACATATTCAAGAAGAAAAGAAGCTTGCTTACTCATATTCCCTCAAAATTAAGAAATTCATTTCTTCGTTATGGAATTCGAATTATTTGACATTGTTAGGTATAGACGAATGAAAAGGAAAGGAAGAACAGGACTCCAAACCATCCCGTGTACACATGTAATCTGGAAACATTTCTGCACTGTAGATCTGTAACAATTTTTTTGTACTATGATAGAGGGGTACATAGCAAAACTATCCAACAGGGATCAAGGTAGAGAAGTACACCTGAAAACATCATCCAACGAAGCATCTCTGAGACCCAACTTTTCCATACATTTCCGTCCCTTGTTTACACACGCACTCTCTCTCTCTCTCTCGCTAACTGCAACTATGCACAGCAAGTTACTTCTGTTTCTGCTTCTTCCCACCAGCCAGAATACGCTGAATCTGAAGCCCTCGGCTGAAAGCTTGGTTGAATAGCAGCCTCGTCTGGAAATCCGTGACAAATGGGAACCAAGCCAAGACAGCCACAGGAGCAAAAATGATTACCCCCATCAGGTAGTCGTATCCTCTCGCTAGAGCTCTGATAGACCCCCACATTCCCAATCCCTCTACCAAAGGCCTGCATGCTTGTGCTATCTGCATCCACAATACCACACCACCGACTAAACATGGAATAATAGCATATTTTCTTCTATGAAACAAAACTATAAAAACGTGGTCAGATGTTATGATGATATTAAGGTATGTTACTATCAAAGGGTGATCCTTACATTTCGGTTAGCTAGGATAACAAAAGGTTTTGGAAACGTTTTGGTATGTTACTATCAGAGGGTGATACTTCTTCTAGGTGTTGAAACACCTCATTGTTTCTTTTTTTTTGGTAAAATGAAACACCTCAATGTTCGATGTTTCAAGGGCACTTCGGTGGAGACATTGGAATATCGGGATTCGTTGCAGATAAACAAGCAAATAGCAATGTTCCATACGTTTGATGGAAACAGAACAATATTTTGTTTCTTCAGGATGACAAGAAAGAAAGCAGACTAGTATCAATGGTGGAGCTAGAAAATTAAATCAGGAGGGACAGTGCACATAAACACATGGGTAAAAATTAGTTGAGTAAAACGGAGTAGAGAAGAGAAATTGTGATTTTTTTCTCTTTTACCATATATAAACCTTGAAAGAGAATTGTACGCATTTTTAGTTGAAATACAGAAGAGAAAAAGTCTTCCAGAATTTAAGGGGGCAAATAGTAAATTTTAGAGAGACTAAAAGGAGAATATGTATTGTTATTATAGGTACATCTAAAATCCATAAAACTGAGAAGGGTCTTGTTTGTTCCAAGTCCTTGTTTGACATCTGCCACAGCCACTGGTCTACTGATTGAAATGGAAAGTATACCGAAAGATGGTAAGGTATGAGAAAAAGGGGAACATTCTAATGTGCAACTTTGACAACCACTGGACGGTCAAAAATCCTCCCTTCCCTCACACACACATTACCTTGATATACATATACATGTGTGGATATTTATACGTATGTATGACACACACACACACACACACGCGCGGAGATACCTGTAGAAGAGCCCATCCTGTTGGCAAGAAAGCCAGCAGGCTGGCAAAGATGTCTCCAACGGTAAGATTGAGGAAAGTGAACATAAGGACAAGAGTGACGACAGATCCAATAAACAGGAACAATTTTAAAAGCCTGAACGCCAGCTGGAAATCTGCGCTGAACTTCTTCCCGCCCATGGATATAATCTTCAGTTCAAAGACACATCATTTGACCAGCAAGGTATTGTTATTTACAACCACAAAACTGTACTACAATTTTAAAGACATCCAACCCAAAACCAAATGGCAGTAGGTGGAGATGCCTCCATGCTATGCGGGCCAAGCTTCTCTACCACTTGGACAGGATCAAGTATTTGGGCAAGCAAAAGCTAAGGTAATGGAAAATTTGAAGGAACTAACCAAGTTAAAAGGATCTAACGGTTCACAAGGTGTAGATCCTTCAAATTTCCCATTAACTTTGTTTTTCCTTGCCCAAGAAATCACAAGCTTTTTGGAGCCCAAAAAGAGGGTGTAAACGATATAGAACGAGCAGGTAATTCAATGAAACGGAATACCAACCTTCAAGATGATCATTACGGCAACAATGACCAGCCAAGACAAACCATAGACCTGTCATTGAAGTAGCCTATGTAAACATGGATCCTCCTTAATGCATAAAACACCCGTGTCAAACACTCGACTCTCGGATAAGGTAATCCATGTCTGACACATTTAACTGGATATACACCAAGTTTTTTGTAATTCGAATTTACCATGAACTATATGTTGAACTTCTATATCATGCATGAAATGCCCTTGCACTTTGTATGCACTATCTATATAAGAAAATTGACACAAAAAAGATTGAATGTTTTGCTGTATCTGCAAATTCAAGATGGATTTTGAATGAAGTGGACACTTAGACACATACCCGCATCCGATACTCATATCCGAGTCCATGAACATAGGAAATAGCATATTAGATACTCCCTCCGTCCTATAGAGTTTGGCACGTTCACTATTCCAGCCTTATAAAAAAATTAACTTCATCTTTTAATCCATAAGGCTTTTTATAAGCAATATGGATCTTGTTTGATAGAGTTTAATTTGTTCTATTAAACAAAGTTCAAAAAATCGCCTAAAACATTATGGATTGAAAGATATATGCAATTTAAAAATGGCATGCATTCCTGAAAATGCTAAACATTATGGGACGGAGGGAGTAGCAATTATTTGCACTGTATGGACCTTTTGGGTGCATGCACATAGGATATGTTAATATAGCATAGGGAAGTATGATAGAACCTTAAGATCGTGTTTGGTAAAATTAGTTGATTACCACTTACCATTTTCAGAACAACGTTGCATCAGAAACTGTTTTGAGAAACAAATCGCTCGTCTTCATATTATTCAACTTGGAGCAGAAATGGTTTTCGAGCATCAGAAAAACAAATAACTTCGGTGTTTTTCTAAACGAGAATGGAATGTATCCAAAAATTCTCTTCCACACTGGTCTCATAAAATCTTCTCCAAACAATTGTGTACTTTCTGGAAAATAACAACAGAAAAACCAAAACTACACCTAACATACCTTATTTTTGCGAAAATTAACGCTTGGAATCAAAAGGCTAAATGAAACATACATGTCAAGAGGACAGTAGCTCATGCACTTACCAAAAGGCTTGTGTCACTATTGCTCACATGCAGGTGATACACAATTCCATATTGGTAGAGAAGGAAACGGATGGAAAGAACAATTTCACACAACCGCCCAATAAATCCTGTGTGCTGTAGGTGTTCTTCTTCCTCCTCCCACCATGACTCCCAGCTCTTATTTGCTGGCACACCAATACCACCGCTACTGCTAATCCACTTGGTCCAATCCTCCAAGTCTTCCACAATCTTCTGCCACTCAAATCCCGAAGGATTAAAAAGGAAAGGAGCAAACAACCAAGAAACCACTAGAAACCAGATTGAGCCACTGAGAAGCATGTAACTAGTAGGATCAGCATTTATGCCATAATTTCGGTAAACTATAAGCAGGGTCAAAATTTCCAGAGCTTTTACAAAATGGCTCCTTGAGTACATCCTGTAGTTTTCTGCAAACTTCTCATGTCGAACGACAAAACCTCGTCCAGTGGCTCTGTACTTGGCCCCTCCATGCAAGATAGTCCGCCCAAAATAGTGGATCTTTGTCCCAAGAGAGAAAGTGAAGAACAAAGGAGCTAATTGAAGATACATTATTATCATATCACCTATTGCAGTTCTGAACCCTCTTTCAAGCCCCATTTCCATAACCATGGGCAAGGCCATCAATACACCTATTTGAACAACAGACTGTGAAGCAATAGCTGCCTTCAGAGGATCGCTTCCCTTGGACCTTGCAGATTTCATGATTGCCGTTTCCAATCCACTCAATGACAGGTAGAGTTTACCGTACAAAAATATGTAAACTGTTAAAACGACAATCTGCACAGTGACAAGGAAAAAACTTCAGTTGAGAAGGAAAAAGAAAAGAGAAGGGAATTAGGTGGTGTTCCAACTAACCTTCCTTTTTAAAAAGTTCTTTTTCTTCAATTTTCAAACTCAAATATAATGAAAATGAAAAATAATTTTTTGATTTTTCTTGCACCGTATAAAAGATCGCAATGAAATCTATCAAACAAAATCCATATTAGTAGAAAAATTATTTGCATAAACATATGATTTTTGGACTTGAAATTACCTTCCTTTTTCCAAAACCTTCTTTTTTTGAAGTTGGAACACCCCCCTTAGAGATGAAAGTAAAAATCTTATGGTAATGGCTATAGTAGCTAGATTGTTCCAGTCTTCCAGAACTTAAAGATTTGTCATCTACATTTGTACAAGTTGTTCGGCCATTGTACCCCATTTGCAAATTAAAGTTTCAATAGTGTGTCTCCACAAAAGCTTAAATACATGTCTCAGCTGAATAAATCAAATCAATTAGTTTTAAACTAAGAAGCTTTGACCTTACACATCCAACTAATGCAATTGCATTTATTTGGTATATGATCTCCACAATTCCTAAATTATGCTTGTTCAAAAGTTTATCCGCAGCAGTACAGCTTGAAGCATCAACCAAAACCAGGTGGTCTGGGGTTAAGGTCCCCATCCCCAACATGACATACTTTTTTTCTAATAAAACATTATATGCAGATGTTCTCCCCACTCAAAACGCTGTAAAGTTTCATGTTTAGATAAAAGTAAGAAGAGAAAACCCCCCAAAATAACTATACTGTGAAGTCAGGTCAGTTATAATGCTTCATGTTCGAAACTTGTATGTAATCAGAATTACCGTTGAGCTAACATAAAACCCAGTAGTAGTAAAATAACATGACATCATGCGGAAGAAGTCGAAACGATGGCCTAGTCTGTAGATATCGCGGCTGATTGTTTGCTCCCCATTACCACAGGCCACTTTTGCTTCAAAAAGTGAAATTTGGTTGAGTCCAACATCTCTCCCCTTTCCTACTTGAACATACTCATGGTGTGTGATATTCCCACGTCTTAGCGTTGAATTGAAACCTACATTTGGAAATCCGCATTAAACAATGATCGAAATTATATGCGCGAATTAAGAGATAGAAAAGTCAAAATGTACCAGCAAATATATCCTCGCTTAAATTGATGCCACGAGATGCTTTGCTGATGCCACCACAGGTAATGTGGAAAATTCTATCGAACACATCTGGATGCCCATAGTGGAACCGGACCCTACGTCCAACCAATTTATAAAGACACAATTGGTTTCATGTTAAGAGGTGCAATAGTAGATGTCAAAAGATTTTTATCTGAAAAGATATATAAAGATGGCTCACATTATCTTTTTCCTGAGATTGGTATAGAGGATTCACATTCCATGTAACTAATTCCAAAGTATAGGAAATGAGGAGCTAAGTTTCAGTGCTGCCAGAAGAGAACGCATGACACGTATAGAGACAGAACCACTTAGGTGCACCCACACAGCCATCCAAGCGGTATGCACATAACCACAAGCACACAACTAAAAGGTTCTACATCAGTGGACCTCAAGATATTACAAACATTCAGGACAGATTCATTAAGATCTCATTTTAATCTATATATATTTTCAAAAAAAAATATTTAATCTATATACGTACTACCAGGTATCAAAGGTGTTATAATTCATTAGCTATTTAGCCTGATGATTAGTTGTTGAAAATTCAAAATTCTGTACATTCCTTGAAAATAATAAAGACTTAGAAAACAAGTTATTTTTCCTTTTTGAACTAATTACTAAAAAGGAAGATCCAGAGAGAAGATATACTTCAATGGTCTTGCAAGAACTCTTTGACCCAAGGTGACAAAGCTCGATTCTTGATTCGACATAAACCAAGCCAAAGAAGAAACACTGGAGCAAAATTGTATTAATGCATTAGCTATAGGAAAATCCAACGTCAGATCAGCTCCAAAAAGATGTCAGAGTAGTACAACCTTCCGGTGAAGATATTCTCACGAACACCGAGAATTGTAGGTGGACGCACCCCATGATCCTCGTTAAACTCTTCTAGTAGGTTACGCATTTTCAGAGCCTCTTCCAAGTAGTTGTCCTACAACAAAAATTGACTATGGTGATTCCAATCGACCCAAGAAATCCTAGTATAAGAGTCATTGTTCAAACTTCCAAGGACCTGGTTCATGTCAATCGTCTGAAGTGCTTCCCCTCGAGTAAAAATAATAGCATGGTTCTGATTTTCAGGCTTTCCTTCTCCTATCTTTGCTGTACCGGGAAGTTTTATACGGTAGATTTCCTTGAGGGAGAAATCAGGAGGCAATTAGGGTTTGAGGTACAGTTAATCAACATGGTTCTTCTCCTTGAGATTAAAAGTATATACCTGATCAAGATTATCAACAGCTTTGACCAGCACAGAATAGTACACCTTCTCCGTCTTTCCACCCACGCTTTCTTCAACTTCATCAATGTATGCCACACGGAGAGATGGATTACTGAAGAGGAAGGATCAAGGAATCAGATTCTCAAATAAAAGAGAAGGTCGAAATGTACGTTTAATCTATTTTCACCTTTGTTATAGCTTTATTTTTATGGTGGAGAGTATTTTGTTTTGCAGAGGCAGATTGGGCAATCCCACCTTCTTTTGATTATAACGTTATGGTCCTTATGGACTATTTTTAGAAGACTTGGTTCAATCTGGCTCTTTGTATGTGTTCTGTGCAGTTCTTCGAGCTCCATCATTAGGAGGATACCAGAAATGTTTAGGGTAAATAGTTATTTTCTAGAATATTTGAGGCAACATTTGCTATTTGGCTTCTTTTGGTTTCATTTTCCCAATCTTTAAGGGGATACTATTTTCATCAACTTCTAGAGATTAGAGAACCATGTGTACATGTGATGTGTATTTTCTATAACCTTCTGATTTTGAATTTAATGATATTTCCTTTTTGTTGTCAACTAAAAAAAGATCCACAGATAAAAGAACTTGTCAAAGAATGCAGAACTCTTTACTACTGTATTGGACGTATAACATACTTAACCATCAAATTCAAAATATCTGTTGCACGACGATCTCCACCCTGCTTCTGATTTCCATAGATCTGGCAAGTAGTAACGTAAGTGAATTTCATGTCGGCTACAGCCTCTAATTGAGCATACAAAGATCTCTGACTCTTCTTTTCTTCCTCTAATGGAACTGTGACAGATTTGTAGCCTTCAAGTATCACTGTGAAGTCATATACAAAGAGTCAGAGCCTGCATATCTGCTCCAATTTAACTGCTAGAAAATAAGAAACCTCTCAATAAACACCATGGTATGGAATAGAAAAGATACCAAAAACAAAAGCCAGTTGTCTCTATGAAAGCACCAAACTAAGATGCCTCTAAATAAAAGCACAGCATGCAATAGAAAGATATCACAAATAAAGGTCAGTTGTCTCAAGTTTCAGACGTATGATGCTCCTCTCAGCTTATTGGCAGTTTGAATTCTCGATCTGGGAATCATACAATATCACATATGCATATGCTTGACAAATTTTGTTGCTAAACACTGAATAAATAATTCCAATTAATCATAAATTTTAGGCAACTCATTTTAGTAAGCATATTTCCAAGGAGGATAAAGCCATAGAAGAGTGACAAGCTTGTTGTAACAGATTATACGTGGGGAAAACATGTACACCAAAAGGTATTTGGCTCTCACCTTTTTCCTTAGCCATGTCAAGAAAAGCCTGAAGCATCAAAGCCCTTCGGTAATACATCATCCCTCTAACTGCAGCAAAATCCATTAAAATCAGAAGAAAAAAATGGAGGACTTTCATAGAGAGAACTACTTTTAAGGTACCTGTCCTGGAAAGTGTCTGCCCTCTTAAGGAAACCCAATAGCGTAGTTGCAAAACGGTATCTTCATTTTCCAATACCTCGACCTCGTTTTTACAACTGATTCTCTCCAGGAAGTTATTCCATTCATCTAGAAAAAAAATTACACAAGATTTCTGAATAAGCGGCATAAATCATATGAAAACCATACAAAACGATGACGGTATGCTAACACAAGTAGTAATGTGGGTGTTTATAGTATTTGAAACCTGGGTGGATCTTTTGCAAGTAGAATAATGTTGAAATGCCATCTTCGTTCTCCATCTCGAGGTCACTTCTAGAATAGAGTGTTTCCTCGCTGTAGTATGGAGTCATGACGCTGCAAATGCCAAGAAACAAATAAGATATTTAAGGAGTGAAAGCAGGAGGGCAGGCCTATAAATTTTGTAAAAGAAACATTGGGTAAGAAGTGTATTAAGAGGGCATACTTCTAAATTCACTTTGACGAATCCTATTATGCAGTAATCAAAACCGCACAAAATCAACATTAGTTCAAACACAAAGATCATCGATGCATAAGGAACAATTGATCTTTAAATAAAAACAAACAACTAAAAAAAGCAGAAGATAGCTTAGTGGTGAATAACCACAAGATGTCAAAAATAGATGAATCTTGCTAAACAAAGGAACTAATAAACTAAAATACTGTATGCTACTTTTCAAAATTTTAATCTTCCACCAAATGAAACTTAGGTACATATAGTTGAACACTAAGTTATGGAAAAAGAGTAACTAGCTAAATAAGACAGATAATGGATGAAGGCGAGGAAGCTCAAAGTTAAATAAATGACACTGTAAATCTGTGACTTCAAATTCATAATACTGGGGAGAGTAAAGATATGAATTAGCAAAAATTAAGAAAAAATAAACAAATGACTCTCTAAAGTGTAATGGGTAGACGTCAGGCAATATAGGCAGTCTACATAGTAAATTAAGGCCTAAAAAATGCCAGGGAGAGAGTGGGCGTAGGTTTATTATGATGGGCTGTATTCTCATGTTACTCTAGCACGATTGGTGAGCTTGTCTCAAGGGCACCCATGTGGGCAAAAAAAATGCCCCTTGCCTTTACATATCACTATACATGAAAGGATTTTCCACAAACCCCTCGGACTGTGTGCATGTCCGCCATCGGGTTGAAGGATGACAACAGCCCAACACATTCAAAAATTTGCACACGAATCCCTATAGCATGAACCTGACAAGTATCCTTTCTCTTACAATTTTGATTAACAAATAATGTCCCCTTGATGATGGCATTCAATATGTTAAAAGAGGAGTTAATGCTCCCATTTAATGCGGATGACGATGATCATATAGTAAATTCAATAACTTATTACGAGTATAATAAACTGACTAGATTATTATATCAGTGTCATGGTGCTATAGTAAATTGACTATTTAATTGAGTATCTGCAATTCTTGATTGGGTGAAGATCTTTTCTTTGCAGTTAATTTTCATGTCTTACTGCATGGGAACTCGATTGATTGAGGTGGGTTGTTTCAGCAAGCAAAGCATGCCCGTGGATATGACTGACAGTTTGAACTAGTGATTTCACATGACCGATATGCATATAGTACACTTGACGGAGTATGAGCTCTACCTGAATGAGAGCATTTTGCGAACAGGGGGAGCTCGTGGCATATCCATGAACAAAGAATTTGTAAAGAATGATATCCTTCGGCGTGCTTCAAGGTTAGTGGGCACATCAATGGCAGATTCTTTAACTTTCAAGAGCAAATATAGGCGTCTTATCTACAACAATGCAAGCATAACAAACTGGTCATTTGCTGCAGAAAAGATAGGATATTTCATATGTGTATGTCGGCATATTGCTATATTTGTAGCATCTGTATGTTCTTTATGATGATTATTTGTATTCACCTGTTCTTCCCATTGTGCTGTAGTTGCAGGAGGGAACAAAATAGCAGGTTTTGCGTCAGTATTATCAAAAACTTGTCTTCCGGTGCTGTTACCAAGCTCCGCCACTTCACTGAAATGTTTCATGCGAACAAAACAATCATTACAAGGCCGTGATGGTGAATACAAGGAGTACTCCATTCGCGTATCAAGAGTCCTATAAGAGAAATACAGAATTCACCAACCGAATTTCATTCACCATCATGTCACGTGTAACTACTTCTAGCATATCTTGCAGCAACAACACCACAAGATTTTGCTTGGATGGATCAGCATCTTTCTGAAACATACAGAAAGTGTAAGCTCACATAAAGATGAAGAAATATGACATGTGTAACAAACTATATAGCAGATCTAGATACTGCTACTTGTTAGAACACTCACCAAAAATTCCACAAGGTTCACAAATTTATTGCAGAGGGTTGGTAAAGGAGCCATTCTAAAATTTGTAAGAAATGTATTCTTTGCCATGCTATTTTCGACTTCATTGATAATAATGCCAATTATCCTGTTAAATAAAAAACAAGACGGTTTGAGTGAAGGATAACTAAACAAGATGTAGACATTTACACTTGGACATCACTTCACATATTAAGTAAACTGATCACACAAAATAGAAGAAACAAAAAATTGAAGAATAAAATACTTTTCTAAGTTTGAAATGTGAACTATTAGGTTGTTTTGAACAAGGACACAAATAATCATGGTGCTCCACAGACGCAGAGATGTCTAAAAGGGACAAGTAAAATTGGAGGTTTAGCTACGGATTATTGGTCCCTTTAACTGCCTTTCAGCCCAATACAGGTATGATTACAAAAATAATTACATAAATAGTTGAACAAAAAATAAAAAAATGAAGAATAATCCGAATGCAACAAACTCATATGCTCCTAGGAGAGTAGCAGGAAAGTCCAAAAAACTAAAAGGTACGCAATTCAATAACAATTACAGCTAGCGCATACGTCTAATTTGATTAATGAACAAAGCACTAGAAAACAACCTTTTCTCTGTTTCTCCAACAATCAAAGCATTCAAGATAAGTTTGAAAGATTCATAGCATTCAATAACAGCACATTTCATGTATTCATCCGCACATATACGCCTCCATAGGTCAGAATCTTTTGATCGAAACTGCGCTGCAATATCCAATGCTATCGGAATCTGCAAAAGCAAACAGTCAACAACAAAGAAAAGAAAAAATACAGTTTGGTCTTAGAATTGAATTCAAACCAGTCAAACTACTTGCCCTTCTGTCACTGCACTAACCTTGCTTGCAAGCATAAAGGGTGGCCACTGAATTAGTTTCAGGCTAGGCTCTGATGAATAAGGAACTAGCATTAGATCCATCTCCCTGGATTTAATGAAAACCCAATATCAATAAACTGCATGAGGAATCCATAGATGCATAACCTGAGGAAAACAAGAAATCAATTCAGGGGGCCTTTCCTGTCACTTATGAGATCTTCTTCACGGAAACTTACAATTACTTCATTCCATAACTGAGCAAATTTTGCAGCTTCACTTCTATTGCTAGCTTTAGCCTAAGTTTTTTGAGAAGGCAATTATTAAATGAAATAGCTAGATCTAACACTAAATTAAGTTTAGTAACCCAAGATGAAACCTCTTCAAAACGTTTTGAGAAAGAGAATCCCATTTTCTTAGTCTTGTCTGAAGGAACCAAATAAGTATTGAACGCCCCAGGTAAAGACTGGAACCGTGACCTCAGCATGCCCAGTGTCCGTATCTGCAAGGGAAGAAGTAAACATGAATGTTAACCAGCAAAATATTTTAATCAAGAGATTAATCTGACTTAAGCATTGAAAGTTTGGACTTCATGCCTCTAGTTTGGACATTAGCATTGATAGTTCGGACGATAGTGCCAAAAAAAAAAAAAAAGTCGAATCACTCACACGTTCAAGTAATTGTTCCAAGCTTAACAAATGCAAGGCTTAAAAACGAGTAATGGAAATTAGCCAAGTTCACAAAAACAGAGACCAAAAATTTAATATGGTTTGGCATTCCAAAACTATCCACTCTTGGAAGATTTTTATTTCCAAGTATAATTCTTAGAAAGGCATGAACTTTTATTTGGAAAATGATTCTGCACTCAAGATCCAAAGCTATACAACTATGTTGTAATGGTTGTTTGCTAAGAAGCACGAACACATCTACCGGCTTCACATCCCTGTTCACAGTGAGGGGAAAACTGTCACATAATCACATTCAGGACACGTGTTGGACAGGTAAAAATGGTATTATTTTATTCGCTCAAGTGGGGAAACGTAGGGGACAAGCTAGGACATGCTGATACACTCTGGAGACGTGCTGGACACAATGGAGACACAAGCTAGGAACAAATTAGTAGGTTGCAATATTCTTTCAAAAATTTGAAGTGGGTCATAAATGACATGGATGTTTGGCTCTGGAACACGTAACATAATGCTTTAGTTGTTCTTGTATTTCATAATGCTAATGTTATTTGCATGTTTAATAGTTTATCTTAATTTTTTTTTGATATGAAAGTTTCTCCAATTAAACTATTCATGTTTAACGTGTTACCAGCGTGTCTATCCCATAATTTTTGATAAATATCATGTGGTGTGAGTGTCCCTAGTCATGTAAGAAAAGTTGTGCTTCTTAAGTTGTCCAGCTAAGTATGAAACTTCAATATAAAGGCAAATTGCATAATTCAATGAACAAATAAGGATATCTCGATCTTAGCAAAGGCGTACATTTCTGAATACAGCCAAGTTTTGAGTTATCAGCCCAAGAAAAGTTTCAAATAACATATCAACTAATGGGAGTGCATGGCCATTTAACATGAGAAGGAAATAGCAACTAATGGGATGTCATAGATAAATATGGTAGTCCATGACCAATGAATGAACAATAAATAGAAAACGTGGAACGAACATGTTTAAAAGAATCACCTCTCCTAGACGATCAAACGCCCCTAGAAACCCACCACAGAGAGTCGAGAAAATGGCATACCATATTTGTGTATCCATGAAATAAACCTGCATTAAACTTGTACTGAATATGAGATACTTTTTCATGGTCAATGTAAACTGCTGACCACCAAAAAGCTGAAGAACTTCTAAATACTCGAATCATACAAGAAAAGCAATAGTAAAACACACCAATATAATAGGTGCCCACAGTGAGGTTACTGCTCCATAGTTGTTTTGAGCTGCATTGACTCAAGACTTTCAGCAGCAAAGAACAATTTAAGAAGAAAAGCAGAGAAAGCAAGCACCAAGAGTAGAATAAAACCTTCAGGGAAAAACTCGTGCCAAGTATACTGAATGCGGTGAATATTCATTATTTCTTTTGTTTGCTTCATCAGAGGTTTTATCTGTTGAAAACATTAACACATAATTAAAAGAGAATTAAACTCTTCATCCCATCAGATTTTTAAGAACATCCTTGTAAATTGGGCACTCACCTCGACGAAATAGCTAAATGCAAATTTGGAACAGAGAAGCAACACCCAGAAAATAGTATAGCTGAAAGTGAGAATAAATTTAAATCATGAAGCTAATTCAAGCAATTAAAAAAAAGAGCATTTACAGCAACAGACAATCACAGTTGGCCATATTCACCGTATAAGTGCAAATTGACTTTCATGCATTCCCCTCCCAACATAAACTCTGGGCTGCAAAAGTGAACAATCATTCCAGATACGTCCTGTAGTTAACTACTCAATCATAAAAATTTAACAGCAACAAGCATCCATCCATACAGTGGTCCTAAATTTAGTATCACATTCTATGACACCAAAGCCGAACCAGATGGTACCAAGAGCTTGTATCCAGAACAGTGACTGCTAACGAGCATAATCACTAGAGCAGCGATTGTTATGTTAGTCAGTCACTCGAGTAAGGATGGCAGGGGCGAGTACGTGTCTAACTATTGGATTGCTCTAAGTTTTCATTTCAAGGATACAGGGATGCACCCAAATACTAAAAGTCCTTAGTACACAATTTATATTTTCTGGCTTGCTGTTACTAGTTGTCTTGGACCCTTTCATGCATGTTGTAGGAGCTCTATGCAATAGCTCATGAGAAATTTGTATAAGAACATATGCTTGCTCAGATATTGTCCAATTAATCATGTTTGACAAGGATCACATAGCCTTAGCCTAGTATCGAGTGTCCAAGACTTTACACATTTTGAGCATCTAAAAAATAACCAAATAAGTCTGAATTTTGAATGACATCTGATGCTGATCTCCATACTTTACCCCTTCCTCATAATGACTGTTAAGCATATTGCCGCAGTTGTCATCAAATTTAAGGCCCCAACCAAAAAATTATTCGAATTACGAATCTAAGCTTCTCATTTATCAATTGACATTAAGAAAATTTGTTCAAGGAATTTGAATTTCTAGGAAAAAATACCAGATGTGATCGATAGGATGGGCTTAGAAAAAAGAAGTTTAAAATTGACAGCACAACTAACACATCAATCAAATCATCACTGTTAGTCTCCTCGAACAATAAATAAGTCTACGACCCTCTAATATATGCAGACTTTTGAACAAACCTGGTACATGCATAAGAATATAAGCAAGATTCCACAAGGATACCTGTGACCACCACATAAGAAGCCTTGTGACATGCCAGTCTGAGTTCTCAATCCATCGTCGGAGCATAGGAAAAATAAACAATGCTGCTGCCAGTAAATTTGGAAGCAAATATATTGCTACAGCGATGATGTACAGAGAAGGAATGCCCTTTACTTTACTAAGGAATGGAAGCAGATCTTGAATTTTCTCATCGGTAACTTGGAATGAAGCCACATAACACAGTGGAAGAATGAGACTCCATGCAAGACTAACAACAAGCTTCAGGATGTTTCTCATCACGTCAGTGAACGTCCACCTATGATATCCCGGGAAGTTCAAAATAAGGTCCAACATACCTAATAATTCCACATTGAGACAAAAATGAGATCTTATTAAGGCGCATATCTAGTACACAAATGCAAAGAACAAATCAGAAATAACTGACATTGAAGCACCCAAAATGTTCGTTTTTGCAGATAAAATTAGACCTATTTTCACAACTAATTATATCATGAGTTGACGCCTGATTTATACAGCAGGCTCCAAATCCTTGTACATAATATAGAAAAGATCAAGGCATGGCATTAGATACCACCAAACCACTCTCTAGATTTCGTTCATTTTTCGAGTTTTGTTAGGGCTGTGCAATTGTTTTGGGTCTTATTACGAGGGTCTCTTAATTTTCTTTTTCTTTTTTTTCCAAAAATTACAACATTGCTAGTCAGCATGGTCCCCTCAAACTTCACAAATTCTCTCCTTCCAAATGATTTCTCATCTTTTTCTTCTCTCCTGCATGTCATTCATTCCTCACTTGCTACTATGTTCATCTATGGTCTAAATTGAAACAAATTCTAGCTATCTCAAACTTACAAAGCAACATATGCTCTATACTGAAAGTTGAAACAACTTATCTATTTGATTAACTCTCTAAGCAATCGATTAATACTTAAATTCTTAGTTGCAAACATCAATATAAGTCAAAGTGATCAAAGTTGTGACAGATAGAAGAATGATCACAAAACTATGCATTGTGGAAAGTTACTGGTAGTTCAGAATTAATTAAGTTAGCCACTCGATCCATGAGTGTCAAATGCTTCTGTCGATTGTTATATGGTCATATCCAATCACTGTGGTTGAATGTCCATACACACATGTCGGACATATACCGTGTTCTCACATCCATGTAACATTCTAGTTCTTACTACTGTCAAGATTTGGTAAAGCAAAGGCAGCTATATGTTTTGAACAATATTCAAAAAGAATGCCTGAATGACATGGTTACAAACTTGCAGCTCTAATGTAACAAATCCATACTTTGAAGGAAGCGAAGAAAGGCTGCTGTAATGAAAACACTGGACAGGCTATAGACATCCTTCCGGAATATATCCAACAGGGAATTATCTTTCCATGCAAGGATAATCATACCCTGCAATAGAACAGGTTAAATAACTTATCCATTAGAGCACTTGAGCTTAGGAGCAAAGATAATGTCCTCTCATTGACTATTATGTTGCATTTAAATACCTGTAAAGCAAGAATATAAAATGTCCACAACCGATCAAAACTTCGGAAGATATGCCAGAATGAACGTGTCTCATTAAAATTTGATTTTCCAATGCTTCCAGCCTTTCTCTGAGGTTCTTGCCTTCCCTGGAATAGCAGCTATGTTTAGCACAAAATAACCATATGGCCCAATATAAAGCCACAACATCTGCTTAAAAATACAAAAGCACCTGTTTCCAGCCACGTGTTGATTTGAAAAAATCGCCATCATCACGCATTGGCCAACCCAAAGAGAAGCACTCAGTGGACCTGAGAAATATGACGTAGAATCATTTTTGGAGCAAATAAAGAAACCTAAGCACCTATCAGAATCAGTATTAATGGACTTTGTCAATTAATCCAAGTGAAAACCAATTGCAGACGAGTGGAGAGGCCCTCAAAAGTAATAGCACTATTATTATACCGATTTCAGATGATATCCAACAATCCCCTGCACTTGCAACCCCCACTCACACTTGGTCGCACGTGGAGGGCTAAATAGAAGAAATAGGGGACTTAATTGAAGACATAATAAGATACACCTATGTATGATAAAAAGGAGAACGCCACTGTCTCTCAGTGACGAAAACTTGGGGTAAATGACTTTAAGGTACAAAGAAACCATGAGGTAAATAAAACACAATCTGTTATAGGAATAAATTACATTAAGGTAATCGATCCCCTTCAGAAATACCGGGTAAAGAGGAATAAAAAAGAGTCCAATTTCCGGGTATGTCCCTTATTTCCCTGGGATTGTAGTTAATTTGGTCAGAGCACTGCCCTGTCTAGGTGGAAAATGCGGTTTGAGCCCCATCAGTCCCAACGAATCAATCAATACATTATGGTATAAGAACTGGGGTTCCAGAAAACCAATTGCCAATTGGCAATCAGTGGAGCCACCTACAAGGCTCATATACTAACTTGGGAGCTGCTATGCGAATGTGAGACATGAACTAACAAATTTGCCTTCCCAAAAAAAAAAGAACTAACAAACTTAATTTTGATTTTATCTAATTGCATACCAAAAGTACTCGTTTAAGTCATCATAATTGCTCCAACCTGTGTGAGCAGCTTTTCCATTTTCACTCTTCATGGCTTCCTGAATTATCATAATCACCAGGAGTTCATAATATACAATATAAAAAATATATATATTTGCCAGGCTGACAGCAGCGAACATCTCTGAAGAGAAATTACCATTTGAATTACTCGGTAAATGGGTGTTATAACCTTCCGTAGGAAAGATTCATCATCTCCCCCATAAGAAGGCTTAATGTTTTCTCCCGTGACAATGCTAACATTTCCAGCCAACAAACCATGAAGTTCATACGCCATCTGAAAATAAAGTACAGACATTGGTATGAAATAATGTAGCGAATTCATATTTTAAATAGACAATTAATTGGGAAGCAGAAACCAAAAAGGAATCCAGACAAGTAAATGAAACACTCACGTTATGGAAGATGTAGCACAGGCATTCTGGCATAAACCGTATATTAGCAGCTTCACCCCAGATAAGTAGATAAAGGCCCATGTAAAGTATCTTTCTCTGTTGTACTTCTTGTTGCCCTTGCGGGAGCCTACAAAAAATAACATGATAGGGTACCAAGCAGAAGAAAATGCATATGAACATCAAGATCACACATCAAAATGCCAAACAACTACGTCAGTTAACATAGATGCATATACAATTTGTAACTCACCATAAACTGTGTTTTCTTCCCAAGAACTTGCACCATGTTTTGTAGTTCTTAAAGAGCTTATTCATGATTGCATCCACAGCATGATCATCAAGCTGGATACAAAAAATGTTCAAGAGTAATGGTGACCAATTAGGGACACAACATGTCATCATGCTCAGTACATACAGTCATAGAATTCCGACATAGCAAAGACAATCAGAAAATTCAAACACACACACACGAGAGAGAGAGAGAGAGAGAGAGAGAGAGAGAGAGAGAGAACAGTGCATGAAGTGACTATGAAACAAAGAAATACGCACGCATAGCTGAATTCCAGATTAGCTCCCAACTTTGAATGCCGTGAATAAAAAATTCTAAATGCAGCAAAACATAGGGCTGTGAATAAATTAAAAAAAAAAACTCTAAATGCAGCAAAACATAGGACATTCATGTCACATTTTTTCAGAAGATACAAAAAAACACAAAAAAGGTATGAATTGCCCAAAATAGATACAAGTTGATAAAAGAGTTTGGTGCATGCCTTGTTAAGAGGATCCGGCTTGGGACCAAGCCTTATATGATTATTGGCAAGAAGCAGAATCCAATGCTCCCTCTGGTTCCTGACATTGTCTTTCTGTGGATTTGAAAGTTAACCAAGGTCATTACTAACATTCCAATAATCATACAGTGAGTCTTGCTGATTCACTTCTTTGTTTAGATTAATAATGCATGCCTGAAATCCAAACATCGCCCGAAGCCAATCAAGAACATCCAACTCCCCTGCATCTGCCCTCTGCTGTTCAGATAAAGATGGCCATTTCAAACCATCTGTGTTCCCTAGTGCAGCCACAGCCACCTTAACCTGGAACAAACACATAGCGAGATAACTTGTGTACCAAGCTGACATGATTATGCATAAGCATACAAGTCTCCATACTCATAACCAGTGATTTATGCTACAGAATGCATGTTGCAAGACATGGCACCTTTTTTTACCAGGAACAAAAAACTTAAATCCCCCCAAAACGAAGAACACATATAGGAGACCAAGAAGTCCTCAAAAGGGGATATCAAAATAACAAATAATATGACAATCTATAGAAACCACAAACAAAGAAACCCTCTTAAAGAGAGATGACACTGAAGCAGGAAAGAATTACAAAAAGGGAATCTTATCCCGTAAATCTCATATATCGTCATACCTATCTTCCAAGATCCTTCAATTTTAGTGTTACCCATAAGAGGAGAAATTTGTGTTTAACTGGCAAATGTAATAAAAACTCAAGGAGTGGAGTTATGGCAGGGTAAAATGTACGATGGGCCATGGAAAGTCAGGCTCTTCCCCTATGACGTAAGCACTCTACGCTTTAAAAAATGTGTATTACATAATATACCTCGTAACATCACATATGCTTACATAAACACAAATTTATACATTTTTTTCCATAGGAAATATACCTCTTCAAGCTGCATGATGGCCTGTGATGCCCCAGCCGAATCCAAAGGAAGAATGTTAAAAGGAGCGTAGATTTCCTTCTTTGCTTGGACATCTCTGGCTGCAGCAATAATCTGCTCTCGCAAAGTATTGAAAAACTAAGTACATAAACCAATAACAACTATAAACCATCAAATTGTCTGCCAAATATTCACAAAGAAACGCATCTCAACTCTAAAGACATCCATTGGTTGATGAGGAAATAGCTTCTCTTTGGATTGCATAGTAGTTTGAGCAATCTTAGACGTCTAAAAGTGTTTATTATAGTTTAAATTTGTTAAAAAAACTATTACCCAAAAGAATCTATTCTTACTACTACGAGTCTTCCATAAATCTAGACTATTGAGCCGAGATACGAGCATTTTCCCAAGTTTGGACTGCAGAGAAGCCCGGTCCAATTGACAAAAGAGTACTAGCACTTATACTGAAATTGACAACATGCTGGAGAAGAGCTTACCTCAGGAGCAACTTCTTCAACTTTTCCACTCCCGTTAATGAAGACTTCAAAAAGAATTCCGGCTGTCTCGTAAGCTTTGCTGAGTTGGGCTCTGTCAAAAATGATATTGGCAGCAGTGAATCAATAGACTGCCACTGAAATAGATAAAAACCTGGATTCCATAGACGAGCAATGAGTCCATTTATGAGTATGTATTCAGCCGTGGAAATTACCTATCAGCTTGTTCTGCCTTGTCCAGTGCTCTGACGCAATGTTCATAGTATTGTTTGTAGAAGCTCTCAATTTCCCGCAAATCAGTCTGCTTAACCCGAGAAGGCAGACTCGATATATTGTCCTAAATCAGAGTGTTCACACTAATCACTCAACTAACAATTAATATGAAATTCATGCGCGCGCTGGAATTTTGAAGTTCCATAATGCGGCGATGCCGGAGAGGAAGAAACCTCTCAAACAACTAAAATTCGTGGGTGCAAGGATCAGGAGCGCAATGGCGCGCGGGCGAGGATTGAGAAAAGACTATTTTTGAGGGGGACGCCGTGTCCCTGTAGTGCTCCTTTCTCGCTGCCATTTGCAGCGCCGCTAAACCACACCGTTTTGGGGCCTAACACTTTACCTTCTGCTCATCTCTCCATTGAATAATTCTAAAATAATAATTCTTTAAGTGACCTGGTATAATATCAACTCAGTTGAATATTTATAAATAATTCATCCAATCTTTGAAGTTTTTATTTAGAATTTAGAATCCTTAAGACTAAAAAAATGTTAGACAATTGTGTGATTTGTAATCTAAACCGTTTATATTGTAGAAATGATTGAGAAAATTATTCAATAAAAACTTATATTGATTGGACATCAATAGGTGTCGAAACACAAAGATTATTATTTAAAAAAATATGAAGTGTTTCAATATCTATTAATGTCGAATCAAAATAATTTTTTTACTTAAGGCTCTTCTTAACAATTTCTACAATATAAGCAGTTCAAATGACGAGCATACCAAATACAATTGTCTAACATTTCTTTAGTATTCATTCAGTATTCAAAATCCTAAATTCTAAATGATAAATTCAAAGATTGGATGAATTATTGGTAAATATTCGACTGGATTGATTTTTTACAAGGTCACTTAAAGAATTGTTTTAGAACTAAATGGCTCGAATTATTTGTATGAGACCCTGAAGTGAGCCTCAAACAATCATATGTGTGAGAGAGATGAGCAAAAGGTAAAGGGTTCCTAGCTTGCCCCCAAAATAGTGTGGTTTAGGGACGCTGAAAGCACCACTACAGAAACACAACATCCGTTTGAAAGATTATGTGTGATGAATGGACAAACAAGTCGTGTTGAGTCAAAATTTTCTAAGTACTACCATCAATTCTTATCCATGGGAACAAACAAGTCGTGTTGAGTCGAAACTTTCTTAGTACCACCATCAATTCTTATCGGGACAATTCATGTAAAATTTTGTCCTAAGAATACATATGGACTTTTGTCCAACCTTGTCGCAAGAAATTTGAAAAGTAATTTAAATATTCTAAGTCATAAAAAATAAAATAAAAACAGTACGTACCACAACATAAATACCAGAGAGTATCTCTTCTCTCAAGTAACTTCCAGAGTTGTCCCACACAAATGTGATTTCTACATAAATACTTTACATGTAAAATAATCTAATATTGTGAGAAGATATTGGAATGTCCGGATCTCAACCCTGTTCATCACCAATATATTAGCTACAAAATGTATAAATATTGATAAACGTAAACAAATTGCAAATGTGACACATTTCATGGTCACCGGAATGTGATAAACGTAAACACTACTCATTTTACATACATGTATGCTATGAGATTAAGTTATTTCCACCATAAGTGAAAATTATGGGTTTTTCACCATCATCATTATAGGCTCCATCGTGTGACTATTATTAATCTAAACCGTTTATCTTTGAGGACCCGTAGAATAGTATATTCTTTTGACTATTAGTTTAATCGAACATCGATAGGTGTAGCAGGATTTGAATTTTGTTTGATAAAATAAATGGTGATTGACAGTTTAATTTAACAGAATCAAACCAGACCATCCATTTTATATATTAAAATTAAACTTTTGACATATTTATCGATATTCAATCAAACTAATTTGATGTAGTACTCTATGGATCCAACAAGATGAACGATTCAAATTATAATAAGAAACACACGATGGGGCTCATAACGGCAGGTGGTGGAAATTAAACCCACTAAAAGAATTTTTTCACATATAAACAATCGTTTTTGGCCACATTTACAAGCATCAGATAAGCATGACCACGTCCTATTACTACCCTTAATCACCGTAACATGAAGAAATTATTCAATGCCCATAAATTTGGACCACACAAATGTTTGTGAAGGACTTGACTTATCAAAACAAAAATGTATGTGAAGGACAGTCCCAATTGTGCATGCTCTATTAGACTCTATTTGAATGTGTCGTGTGGTTCACGTTCGGGTTCAATCTTAACCCATAACGTGAGCGCGAAATCGATCACACCTCACCAACCGTTTGCTCTCTCTTTCATCTCTCCGAATGAAGTTATTCCTCACCGACAGTAGAATATTTTTCCTCTCTCTCCTCTCTATAACAGTATAACTAAACCTCAACAATGGCTGGAGAAGTTTCAGATTATAAATAAATAAATAGGTGTGAAAGGCGCTTACCCGCTCCAATCGCTGATACAAACTTGTTTTGAACTGTCGCACGCCACGCCCCTTCGAGTCCGGGTCCACTCGGTCTGCTTTTTCAAAGGCGTAACGCCGGCCTAATTTCCATACGAAAACACGAACGGAAAACACTTTCAGAAGTCACTCGAATAACACAATAATCGCAAATACTATCGTCACAGTTTAAACCACTAGCCACTCCCAAGCAAAAATCAAAGACATATAAAAACGGTGAATCGAGTAAGATTAGGGCTCGTTTAGACTACGTACAGAGATAGGCGACGCGTGGACGCTCGTTTTGGACCTCGTTTGCGACGAGGAGACTGGGCCGGACTGCGGAGACGAGAGACGGCGGCACCACCTCGTTGTCAAACACCTCCGTCGAGAAAGTCGTGGTGGCGGCGCTCCTTGAAGGTCGCCTCATCAGCGCTGACAGCGCCTGTGGCTGTGGCTGTGCTCCTCCTGATTCACGGCCCGCCATTATCTGCTACAACTTCCACTGCTCTATATACGTGTGTATATATATATATATGATAACAGAGGAAATAGTGAGAGTTTAATGTTAAGTAAGACAGAGAAATCTATTAGTAATTGTGAAGAAGAAGGCATGCAATTGCAACGTAAACGAGTAGAGAGAGCTGACATTGCGATGCTTTGTGTGTATGCGTTTGATTAACTGTACGTGCAAGAGCGATCGACCGAGAGAGCCTTCGTCGCCTGGAAATTAATTGCAGTGGACGACGACGATGAAGAAGAAGAATTTTAGAGAGAGAATGGGGAGAGGAGTTTGCGTGTGTGTGATAACTGATAATGGTGTGTGGCGTGAGGTGGGCAGTTAGTTATATAGACGTACCGGAGTCCGACGACAGGCGTGAGAAAATCTGAATGGAGAGAGAGAGAAGGGCAAGGCGGGAGGAATGGTGTTTGGGGGAATAAACGTGACCGTTGGGAGAATAAGACACGTGTCAGCTGGTGAGTACGTATATTAGCTGCGCAAGAGAGGGGGCGCGGACGTACAAGATTTGTGGGGACCATTTGACCGCTTCAGTTATTTCTTGACTTTTGTGAGAATGAAAGTCCGTTTTGATGGTTTTTTTTTTCATTCCAAAATGTATTCTCTCGATCTCAATTTAAATGTTCCTTACAATTTTTCGTGTATTTTTAAACTTCAAAAAATATACATTTATATATTATTTTGAAAATTTTCTTACACCAAATTAAAGTACTCAGTGAACACTTTAATTTTCAAACTTTAAAAAATATTCTTCTACATATTATTAGAGTGTTTTGGATGATTCAGGTTTCATTAACATTCGGATCGTTCCAAAATCGAAATAGACGGTTAAGGTTACGCCGCTCTGTGAATAGCCTATTTACAGCAGTTCCGTGAATAAGTCTATCTTGTGTGATGTATGTGTTAAAGAATGTGTCTTTAGCCATATACTTGGACTAGGATGTTTTCAATTGGGTTTATATTTAAATTGGGCTTGGTATTGGGCCAAGAACAAGTCTTGAATTGATACGAGTTTCAAAATGAAATGGATTGGACTTAGCAAGTTGGATTGAGCTTCAAAGGTCCGGTTTGGTTCAAAATGGCACGGTGGAGTTCAGTCGGTAACCGATACTTACTCTATGCGACTGTTACCTAATTAATCAAACTAACACTAATGCATTGAAATCATTTAGAATGGATTGAATTCAATTGAAAACAATCACGGACTTGCTGAAAATTGAAGTACGCAATTAATAATGCATGAGAAATTCGCGGTTTTTGTTTTGAAATACGTAATTCAAAATGCATTGGACAGATAATTCCGACTATGGCTACATTTTCCTCACTTTATGTGGTGGAATCACATGAATACGCACACAAATGATAAACTAGACGAACGTAGATATAACTTGAAATAGCGCTGAATTGGATATGCAATTTATTTCTATATATAACGTTGTCGTATATTTTCTGGCTTACAAGAAATTTGTGAGAGAGGTTTTCCTTGACTGAGGAAAACGTTGTCGTATATTTTCCAAGAAATTTCTAGCTCACAAGAAATAGGCACTATATAACGTTGTCGTATATTTTCTAGCTTACAAGAAATTTCTAACTTCAAGGCTTAGGGTTTTTGTAAAAGAAGAGTTCTAAGAATTTTTGTCGAAAGAGGGGGAGAACTTCTGCAATCAATTTGCTTTCTTGAATAAACAAGAGCAAATTAATCAAAGTAAATCGATCATTCTATTATGCAAGAAAAGAAATTGCGTGCTCTATCAATCCACCACTTTGCAAAGTCAAAATAAAAAAGCAACTATCCACAGACGTAATTAAAATACTTCCAGTTTAATCCATGTTAGCAACGAAAGGCTTTGTCCAATTTTTATGTAATAAACTCCGTTATATAAGTGCCACTGGGCAATTATTAATGTAATCTTCTCAAAAAAAAAAAAAAAAAGCGTGTCTTCATCACCCCGATGTTCGGCAAAATAATACGAAGGCAGTTGGATAAAAGAATTTTGTATTTTCATCAAAAAGTCAATAAGAAAAAAAATGGGAGGGAAAATTTCTAAGATGTGCGGCAAATCTTTAGTATTCAATTTGAAAATCATCATAAAATCTAAGATAACACAAATCTTACTGGGTGGTTTGCACGAAAGATTGAAAAGCGACAAATTTGAGAATTTCACTTTCATCCATATTATTAGTTCATCTTCTTCTTATTATAAATCAGAATATTAGATTACATAGATCTTTGAGATATTAATTACACTGATATGCACGGTAAATCAAAGATATCTTGGATTATATATGCGTATATATATCGTCATCCATGCCATCAAAACTGTAGAGGACCGAATTCAATTCTTGCTCCGTTAATGCTCGGCTACGCCAAGGCACGCCCGTCGTCGGTTGATGCCATCACTTTATGTCCAGAACGGAAAGAACCGTGCCGAGCTCGGCCACCTTTGAGAGGACGACCCATAGACGAATTTGCTTGACCCAAAAGCCCCTTCGCGCTCGGCTACCCTTGCGTTCGGCTACCCACACGGCTAGTCGGGCTCGGCCACCTGTACACGCACGTGCGCCCCGCGTGCTGAGGCGGTTACACCAGGGGATAATCATGAGCGCACGTGGAGCATGCCAGCTCACTCCAAAACGGTTACCAAGATTCGTCTGGTGACATCACATACGACGTCACCCGACTCGTGCAAGGCACGTGCCCGTGCTTGGAGAGCAAGTCAAGGAGACCCTATAAATATAGGAGGATAACGCCTCAGCGGAGGTACGCACTCATATACGCGATTACTCACTCAAAACCCTAGTTTCTCTCCTTGCTTCCTACACATACTTATCCTCTCGCCGGAGGGCCTTGCCGGGCAACCCCCGGCCAGGTCTTAGTCGTGCGTTCATTGTGCAGGCGGCGTGGAGAAGGCTAGGTAACCACTGAACCAGCGGAGGAAGGACTCGAGCCAGAAGAGATCACGGGCCACACAATTGGTGAACCCGACGTGAACTTTCTCAGCCTCTGATCCAAACGGCTCAAACGCTCTTTCAAATCACCTTCCTCTCAAAAAGACGAACGAAAACTCAGCGGCGATGGGCGGAGATCCACCAAACGTCTCAGTTTCTGGAGTCAAAGACACCGGTGGAAACGCGATCCACCCACCGCTTTCAGAAAGGCACATGTCCATCTCACTTCCACCGGATTCTGGGCTCTCTCCGGCCGCAGACGACATAACAACGGCCTACATCCGCCTTCTGCAACGACGAGACGACGAAAGAGACAACGAACTTGCATCGCTGAGGGCGGAAGTGGCCCAGATGAAGCAACACATGCAGGACGCAACCCCAGCCGCCTCCAGATCCACCGGAGGCGGACGACGGAAGCGAAGAAACTCTCCTCCCCATCCTCCTCCTCCTCCGCCGCGAGACCACACCAACGAGGCGGGCCATCGCGTCTCCGTCAAAGACCGCCTAGGGTTTACGCCGGAAAAGGGGGACGCCAGGGAAATTATCCTCTACAAACGACCTGCAACATCTGGTATACACCACTCGAGGTCCCACCACGAGCGGACCCGCACCAGGGACATCGAATCATTCACGAGCACGTACTCGACTGGTCGCGCGGAGTTCTCTCGCACAACGGCCTCACGCCGAAGCCGAGACTCCGTCGAAACTAGGCGCCACGTCTCTGAACGCCTCGGGGGGATACCACCAGAAAACTTGGATGATGAAAACGACGTTCGGCGGAATGGCAAAAGTGTACGGATCGAAGGGGCGGAGAATGGGAACCAAACCTATTACGATAAAGAGAAGTCGGTTGACCGCCCCCGAAGGGAAACAACGGACCTGCGGGACAAGCTTCGCAGCCGAGTACGCGAGAAAACCTCAGAACGAGAGAAGCACCCAAAGAAGCCGCGGACGGACGAGCTAGGCAAACCACCGCGTCCCAGATTCGAACGGCAACTAAAAGACCTCGGTATCTCACCCTTCACCTCCCACATCATCAACACTATCGCCGAACCCAATTTCCACCTACCAAAATTCACCAAGTTCGACCCAAGCACATGCGAAGCTTACACTCACCTCATTCATTTTCGCCAAACCATCGAGCTCTGCACTACAAAGGACGAGATCAAATGCAAAGCGTTCCCATCTAGCCTCGGCTCTCTTGGACTCCAGTGGTTCAACAAATTGCCCGCTGGATCCATACGGAACCTGGCTGACCTTGAACGCGCCTTCAACACCCGCTTTATCACCAGTAACAGAACAGCGAAGGAACCTGAATCCTTGACCCAGATGAGGAAGCTCCCAAATGAAATGCTCAGGCACTACGCGGAGCGATACTGGCAACTTTTCAATGAAATTCCCGGAATCGATGAGTATTGGGCCGCACGTACCTTCAAAAATGGGTTGGAATCTGGGAGCAAGATACTCGATGAACTGGCCATTCGACCTCCACACGGCATGGGAGAATTAATGCGTGTCGTGGAACGCTTTTGTGCTCTTGAAGAGTTCTACGCAGACCGGGCCGCTCAGGGGATTCCCAACTCAACAGCCTGCCTACCAACAACAACCCCCCAGCTGCAGACACCTGTCGCAACTCAACAATCCCATCCAAAGAAGCACGTCAACAACATTAAGGAAGGGAAGAAACGCCAGCCAAAGGAGCACGACTACGTGGCTGAAACCACTCACTTCAAAGAACCCATCTGGTCCTTCCTAAAGGAAATCATGAGGCAACCATGGTTTGAGTGGCCGCAAGGTAAACTGGGCACGGACAACGGCCAAGCGGATCAGAACCCGAGGAAGAAGTGCTCATACCACAATGAGCTCAGCCACTACACAACGGCATGTGCTCCATACAAAGCGTTGTTGGAACGACTGGCAGCCCAAGGCCATCTCGACCAATACATTGATCGAGCAAAGACGCCCGCCCGCCCACCTGTCGGAAATCCCAACCCCAACGAGCCGCGGCCGACGATACATGTCATTCACGGCCCAGTGACAAAGGAATCCGAAGAACACCTCAGAGCCGACCTCGATCGCGCCTCCACTTCTAAACAGGTGCTTGCGGTAAGACCCGGGTCAAAACGCCCTCGTCCAGACGAAACACCCAAGTGGACCATCACTTTCACGGAGCGCGACCTCGAGTTCGTACAAACTCCACATTCTGATGCTCTTGTCGTTACCGTGCAAATCGGAGTCCATGACGTCAAGCGAGTCCTCATCGACCAAGGAAGTTCAGCAGAGGTGATGTACTACGATTTGTTCAAAAAACTTGACCTCCCAGAATCAGCCCTACAACCCACCGAAGTCCCTCTCATTGGATTCAACGGAACACCGGTCTGGCCACTCGGACGAATCTTCCTTCCGGTCGTAGCAGGTTCAAAAACATTGACCGTCGAGTTCATCGTCGTCAACGTGCCAAGCCCGTACAACGCAATTCTTGGCCGAACCTGGCTTCACAACATGCAAGCAATCGCCTCAACCTACCACCAGGTTGTCCGCTTCATCGGCTCCGGCGGACGACAAGAAGATCTGAGAGGTGACCAAGTAGCCTCCAAAAAATGCTACGTTTCGGCCGTCCACAACTCAACAAAAGCCAAAGAAGTACAATGGGTAGAGGTCCCAGACATGGCCGTGATCGACGATGTCGGCCAGAAGGCCGAAGACAAAGCAGAAGATGACCTCGTCGAAATGCCAATCAACGAGGATGGCTCCCGATTTTTCCTGATCAGCTCTTCCATCAGCGAGACCGACCGCGAAGAAATGTTTCAGTACCTCAACGAAAACATGGAAGTCTTCGCCTGGACCCCCAACGAAATGCCGGGGGTCGATCCAAATTTCATCAGCCACTCTCTCAACATCAAGAAAGACGCAAAACCAGTCGTCCAAAAGGCCAGGCGCTCCGCTGCCGAACACGCCGACGCCGTCATCGACGAGGTCAAGCGTCTGCTAGAAGCAAATGCAATTCAAGAGGTGCAATACCCAACATGGCTGTCCAACACCGTTGTGGTTAAGAAGAAAAACGGCAAATGGCGAGTCTGCGTGGATTATACCAATCTCAACGACGCTTGTCCAAAAGATTGGTTCCCACTACCAAAGATTGACCAACTCGTGGATGCAACAGCAGGCCATGCTCGGCTAAGCTTTCTGGACGCTTACCGTGGCTACCACCAAATTGGCATGGACCCTGACGACATGGAGAAAACTGTTTTCATCACGCCTTATGGCATCTTGTGCTACCGCGTCATGCCCTTTGGACTCAAGAATTCTGGGGCAACGTTCAACAGAGCAATATTCAAGATGTTACAAGAACAAATTGGCTACACCGTGGAGGCTTACATTGACGACTTGGTCGTCAAGAGCAAGCAGGAATCCAACCACTTGCGAGACTTGGCGGAAGTCTTCGAAATCCTCAAGTACCACAAGCTTCGACTGAACCCAGAGAAGTGCGCATTCGGAGTAAGCGCAGGAAAGTTCCTCGGGCACCTTGTCACGCGGAGAGGTATTGAAGCCGATCCTAACCAAATCAAGGCTGTTAAAGAATTGCGCCCACCAAGAACAATCAAGGAAGTACAAAGGCTTACTGGGATGGCAGCCGCTTTGAATCGATTCATTAGCAAATCTTCGGACAAGTGCCACGCGTTCTTCCATGCCTTGAAAGGAAAAAGCCGGCGCAGCTTTGAATGGACCCCAGATTGCGAATCTGCTCTGACCGAACTCAAAGACTATCTAAATTCCGCCCCGCTATTGGTGAAACCTAAAGAGTTCGAAACTCTATATCTCTATCTCGCCGTATCCGCCCACGCAACAAGTTCCGCGCTCGTACGGCGGGAAGGAGCCGAAAACAAACCCATCTACTTCACAAGCAAAACGCTCCTTCCAGCTCAAACACGCTACCTACCACTTGAAAAATTGGCACTTGCTCTTGTCACAGCGGCCAGGAAACTTCTGCCTTATTTCCAATCACATCCAATCGTCGTCTTAACGGAGCACCCGCTCAAAGCTATCTTTCGGAAAGCAGATCTCTCCAACCGTGTATCCAAATGGGCTGTCGAACTTGCAAACTTCGACATCAGCTTTGAGCCACGAACAGCAGTCAAGGGCCAGGTGTTGGCCGACTTCATAGCAGAACTCACCCCAGAAGACACAGTGGCACTCAATGCTCCTACCCCAACGGAAGCTGCAGATACTAGCCCATCAACCAAACAATGGCACCTTTTTCAAGGAGAAACTTGGCGGCTTAATGTCGACGGGGCTTCCAACAGCAACGGAGCAGGAGCTGGGGTAGTCTTGGTTTCACCTTGTGGAACACTTCATGAAAGCTCACTCACCATCGACTTCCCAGCCACCAACAACGAAGCAGAATATGAGGCACTTCTCGCCGGCTTACGCTCAGCCGTCGCAATGAATGTCACCAGCCTCGCTGTTTACTGCGATTCGCAGCTCATCGTCAATCAAGTACTTGGCGACTATGAAGCTCGGGACCCTCGAATGATGAAATACCAAGCTGCAACAGCCAAGCTCATCTCCCAGTTCCACAATTTCAGCATCGAACAGATCAACCGTGAGCACAACGCTCACGCGGACGCACTTGCAGGCCTCGCCTCGGCATCCACAGCCTCAGAATTCAGAACAATCAATTTTGGCAGCATCGTCCGCCCTTCCTTCGAACCCACTCCAGAGGTACTCAATGTCGAACTCGGTCCCAGCTGGATGGATGAGATCGTTGCGTTTCTGAAGCACGACGCCCTACCCACAGACAAGAAGGAAGCTTACCGCGTAAGAAATAAGGCCGCCTACTACTGGCTTTCTGAAAGTGGTCAACTTTACAGGAAGTCCGTCTCCGGGCCGTACCTCCTCGTTGTCCACCCCACCCAAGTACCTGAAATTCTGACGGAACTTCATTCAGGAAGCTGCGGCTGTCACTCTGGCGGCCGCTCCCTGTGTCAACGCGCCATGAGCCAAGGCTACTTCTGGAAGAACATGAAGAAAGACTGCGAGGAAGTTGTCCGCAAATGCCGACCGTGCCAGCTGTTTTCACCTATCCCAAAAAAGCCAGCCCAGGATCTCTCACCCATCACAAGTCCTTGGCCCTTTGCCCAATGGGGGCTCGACATCGTGGGAAAGCTGCCTACAGCTCCTGGAGGCTTCAAGTTTCTGATTACGGCAACAGACTACTTCTCCAAATGGGTTGAAGCTGAACCTCTCGTCACAACAACTGAGGCTGATGTTCGACGATTCGTATGGCGAAACATTGTTACCAGGTTCGGCGTCCCTTACGCAATCGTCTCTGATAACGGAACTCAATTCGTCGGGAAGGACCTCACAAACCTTTGTGCCGAGTTTGGGATACGTTTCTTCAATTCCACACCAGCTTACCCGCAAGGAAATGGCCAAGCAGAGGCCACGAACAAAACCGTCTGTGCCGGCATCAAACGTCGACTAAACTCCAAAAGAGGAAAATGGGCTGAAGAACTGCCACGCGTTCTATGGGCCTACCGATCAACACCAAGGCGATCAACGGGCCAAACACCATTTTCAATGGCATTTGGCATGGAAGCCGTCATCCCATTGGAGTCCAAGTTTCCAACTCTCAGGACAGAAACGTTTGACCCCAAAACAAACGACGACGCCATCGCACAGGAGCTAATTTTGGCAGAAGAGAAGCGTGATGACGCTCGCCTGCACCTTGCTGATTACCAGCAACAGGTGGCCAAGGGATATAATCGTGGCGTGCGAATCAAAAAGTTCAAGCCGGACGATTTGGTTTGGCGAAAAGTTGTGCAAGCCAGCAAGAAAACCAAATTCAAGCCTAACTGGGAGGGACCTTTCCGTATCGTCAAGATTGCTGGTGAAGGTGCCTACGTGCTGGAGGACATGAATGGGAAAGTACTAACTAACCCTTGGAATGCACAGAATCTCAAGAAGGCGTACATGTAGTTGCAGTCCCGAACAGTGTGCCCCATGTTCGGCAACTGCCTATCCTATTTTCCTTTAAGTTGGCTTCGGCCTAAGTTTTTTTATTTCAACTTGTACTTCCATGTTTGGGAAATCAAAGAAAAATTATCTTACAGTTGTCATTTGCAAAATTCCAAAATTCCAAAATTCCATGTTCTGTGCTTTTCTTCGGCAAAATCAGTCGACCACAAACGATGACCTCGGTCACACCCACAAACGGCAACTATGCCTCCGCTTCGGCCACTATTACTGCCCAAAAGAAGCAAAACGGACATCAGGTCCACCGAGCCCAAAAACAGTCTGGCTGAAATTCGGGCTCCGGTTTGGCTCGGCAAGACTCTGAGGTCGGCCAAAGCCTGGTTACACTCACATTTTGGTGAGCAAACCACCTACAAACGTATCACTTAAATAACTCAGCCAGGGGCTTGCACCTAGACAAAGCCCCACCACCCACTACACTTTCATGACTAACCTAAACGACCGAGCAAAACTATATGCTCGGCTCTCTCTCCTCTCCATACTTCCATTCTACTTTGGTCCAGGCTCGGCAAAATCTGCAGCTATCAACCACAACGTCGAGCAAATATCCACACGTTTCAGCCGAACATAGACCAAAGTGGGGGCTACAGATATTTATCAAGTAAGCAAAAATGGCCACAACCTAACAAAAACATATGTAAGAATACTCAAACCCGTGGCCACGCTAATTAAACCGAGCACAATACCATGCTCGGCACACTCTTCATACCATTCTCACACTACTTTGGTCCAAGCTCGGCATGAACTTAGCAACTACAGAGTTGATCCAAACATCAGTATCATTCAGCCGAACATAGACCAAAGTGGGGGCTACAATTAAATACAAACTACAAAACAAGCAAGAACGTCATGAAGAAAGCATTGCAAAAATTCAAAGTAATCCATTGAATAGAATTTCCATTCAAGTTCGGCAAAATATCCAACATCCATTACATCCGGCACGATAGAATCCAAAGTCGGATCCGCCCGGTCCAAAAAAAGTTCAAACAAAAACAAGAAAATCACTAAGTAAAAAGCAACAGCCTCAGCCACAACTTCAAACTTGGGCAGCATCTTCGCCCTCGGCACCAACTGCACCTGAACCACCAACACCAGCTGCGTCCTCGGCCAGAGCGGCCTCTTCAACATTCAATGGTCCCTGCTCGGCATGCATGGCAGTCATCTTGCTACCTCCATCCTGCAAACCCGTCGGACCTTCAGCTATGACGTCGGCGTCAGTCAAGTCCTCGACGTCGTCATCGCTCTCAGGAAATTCCTCAGGGGGAAGGGGTGCACACTCTTCTTCCGTATATGGAAGGACAAGCTCGGGAGTCACTGCAGCTGGAATCGACTTCATGAAATTTGTATCAGCCTCCAGTTGCATAACTCCACAAGCAGCCGTCACTCCGTCTTTGTATCCCGTTCGGTAGGCGATGGGGACCCTCAACCTAATGGCGTCATTGACCATTGACCGAGCCTCCCGCATGTATTCGGCACCGGCTCGATCAAAGCCAGCCTGATAAGCCGCCCCATCAACCTCCTTCATCTTTCTCTTTTCTCTCCTCAGGACTTTGGCCACCTCCTGCTCGGCCTTCTTCATCCTCAACTCCATCTCATCCCTCTCTTTCTCAAGCTCGGCGACCTGGGCCTTCACAGTCTTCAAGCTGCCCTTGTAGCTTCTCACCTTTTCTCGCTCAACCCGCAACTCATCAAGGAAACGGGAGCGCTCGGCGAGGGCAAGCTCGGCATCTTTTGAAGATCGAAGTATGGCCTGTCCAGCCTATCAAACAAAAGATCGTCGGCCTGGGATTACTCAAAAAGAATATAATCGAAGAAACAGGGTCGGATCATACCTGAACCAGGTAAGCACCAGCGTGAATCAGGCTCGGCTGAAGTCCCTAAGGAATTTTAGCCATGTCCTTCGGTAAGGCCAGACCTTGAAGCATGGAGGTTGCCAGCCCCGGTTCAGTCTTCACCGAGTCCTCCATTGTCACGACTCTACCTTCGGCCAGCGCGTAAGATGGAGCGAACTCCTGAGCAGCAGAACCGCCAGCAGAGCTTGAAAGGTGCTCGGCTACCTTTGAGCCACCAGCAGCAGACGACTCAGTCTTCTCATGCTCGCTGGGGCGAGAGCTCGGTGGCTTGGTAGGAAAGAAATCGTGAGTGACCTTTTGACGTTTTTCCGCAGGCTCGGCCGAACCCGACCCCTGGTGGACGGCCTTCCCATCCCTGATGTTCACCCGAACGACATTGCGACGGCCCATTTCGTCGGAGGGTTCAGGTACGATGGTTTTTAATGGAATATGAACACCTAGTTGCTCGGCTTGACAACTCTCTTGAAACCAAAATTCAGCCGGCTTCCTGAAGGTCGGCAACTTCACTCTCGGCCTTTTCCCTCCCGCTTTTGAAACAACCTTTTTCCCTCGGCTGAGAACTTCTTTGCTCGGCTCCGGTTCCTTCCCCCTCCTTCGAAGCTTCCCCTTGTAAGAAGGCTCGTAGCCAAGCAACGTCGGCGCGTCCCTACAGGCTTTGGACAGAAGGATGTCGACGTGTGTCTCCACAGCCAAAGATTGTTGGGTCTTTGTGACGGCTCGATGATCTGCAAAATAACGACAGTCAACGAACAAAGAAATTCACAAATAATCAGGCTCGGCTTCAACAATAAGAACTTAACTACCTCTAAAGTCTTTAACCTTTGGGACGATGAACCTACGGTTGGACTGGTTGCCGAACTCATAATTACCACTCACTTCAACATAAAAATTGGCCCATTTGTCAGTGTCGGGCAAGCCATCCACAAGGGGCTGCTTCTTGCTGCGTGTCGACAGATATCGACGCTCGGTCTGGCCGTGCCTAGACATAATATATGTGTGGAAAAGGTCGGCGACGGTGAACTCGAGGTCGTGGAGCTCCTTCAATTTTATTATTGACATTACTATTCGGTAGCTGTTAATAGCAAAATAGTGTGGGACGATGCTAAAGCGTGCAAGAAGTTCTCTCAAAAATGGGTGAAGTGGGAACCTCAGCCCAGCCTCGCATATCGCCATCAGAGGGACGGTGATATGCTCGGGATGATCTTCCCTCGTGTCCTTTATTCTATTACTCGCCACTTGATTAATCACAACATCGTCGGGGATGCTGTACTCTCGGCAAAAGCTTTGATACTCCCGAGCATCTCCACAGAAGAAGTGGGCATGAGGGCAAACTTGGCCCCTCTCGTAAAGGTCGGCGACCCCTCTACCCTCGGACTGAGAGTCACTGAACCCGGAATGAATGGAAGATGGAGCGTCGGCACGGGAAACGAATCTAGATTCGGCCTCTGGTCCTGGGCGAGGTTCGGCCTCAGAGTGCGTCGACGTAGTGAAAGATATCTCCGGATCGGTGCCGAACTCATCAGCACCGTACTCGAATACGCGTTCGGCGTTCGAATCATTGGTGTCGGTAGACATATTCGAAGCGATGGACGAGATCTGGCGTCGGCGCCTGTTTAGTTCGAGCCACTCACGGAATACCAAGTCTCCAGAATCTTCACCGGAGCTTTCAGAATCGGAAGAAATGACTACAACTGGGTGAGCCAGACCTAACAAAGACAAGAAAACAATGAGAAACCTCGGCGTTGGTCGGAAGGCAAGGGTTCTCTACGCTCGGCTACCCTATTTGGCACACCCAATTTCTTTACATGATTCAAGCTCGGGAGAAGATAAGACTCGAGGTGGGGCTCGGCCTATCAACGTCTAGGCTGGGTTCGGTAAAGTCCAACGTCGGCCAAACACAGACGCTGTAAGGATCTGTGCTCGGATGAACAGGTTGGGGACGAAGATGAACAGTTCGTTCATCCCCAGGGTTCGTACTGTTCACACAGAACAAGAATGCCCCAAGAAGCCCAGAAAGAAGAAGAAAAAGTTGAAAGAACTGCAAGTAAAATAAAGAAAAGCAGAAAGCGAACTCATACCTGGGATCTGTGATGAGGTTTGATGACGAAACGGCTGGGAATCAAAGCTGGAAGATGAATGAAGCGTGCAGGGGAGCTCTGGCAATGGAGGTTTAGAGAGAGAGAGCGACGGTGGCTTCTCTCTCTAACCCTGGCCCTTTATATAGAAGTAGGGTTTGGGATTCGAGTTTCCCGCCCAAATCACTGCACCGCCGAACCTACATCCAATAAGCACTTGACGCGTGGCCAGATTAGACGGCTTGAAAGAACCCCACGCGTGCCAACCGTCCCCCCGTCAGCCGTACCCAACGAGGAATGGACACCTGGCGTACCTACATTGGTCCACGATTTGTGACGGTTTGTTTAAGATTTGGCTCGGCAAGATTCTGTCCGGCTACCTTATTTCTTGCTCGGCAAAAAGGTAGATTCGGTCAAAAGAACTTATATCAATCCCTACTCCGCGCTCGGCGTCAGTAGAGATTGAGGGGCTATTGTAGAGGACCGAATTCAATTCTTGCTCCGTTAATGCTCGGCTACGCCAAGGCACGCCCGTCGTCGGTTGATGCCATCACTTTATGTCCAGAACGGAAAGAACCGTGCCGAGCTCGGCCACCTTTGAGAGGACGACCCATAGACGAATTTGCTTGACCCAAAAGCCCCTTCGCGCTCGGCTACCCTTGCGTTCGGCTACCCACACGGCCAGTCGGGCTCGGCCACCTGTACACGCATGTGCGCCCCGCGTGCTGAGGCGGTTACACCAGGGGATAATCATGAGCGCACGTGGAGCATGCCAGCTCACTCCAAAACGGTTACCAAGATTTGTCTGGTGACATCACATACGACGTCACCCGACTCGTGCAAGGCACGTGCCCGTGCTTGGAGAGCAAGTCAAGGAGACCCTATAAATACAGGAGGATAACGCCTCAGCGGAGGTACGCACTCATATACGCGATTACTCACTCAAAACCCTAGTTTCTCTCCTTGCTTCCTACACATACTTATCCTCTCGCCGGAGGGCCTTGCCGGGCAACCCCCGGCCAGGTCTTAGTCGTGCGTTCATTGTGCAGGCGGCGTGGAGAAGGCTAGGTAACCACTGAACCAGCGGAGGAAGGACTCGAGCCAGAAGAGATCACGGGCCACACAAAAACATTTTTTTTTAGTAATACAGAGAGTCCCGTGCTTGTTTGCGTGCACCTCGAACTAATTAATCACGAACCTACCACATGGTTGCTTGCTTAGGCCGGTCTATTCTAGCGCCTTTGCTTAGGCCACCGAGAAAGGTCCATTCTAGTAGCGGCTAGAAAAAGTGCTGGTGTAGAGTCGTAAACTTCCTCTTGTTGTAGCGTTTTTTCTAACATGGGTAGAAAAAAAGCTAAGAGATCTTGAATTTCTTGTAGTGCACAGCCGCTCCGGCCACATGCTTCTGCCTAGGGTGAGGTGGTTCAAAACTTACAAGGAATTGGGGTCAAATCTGGACCGTTGTATGAAGCAAGGACCTAAATCTCAGACCTCCTTCGTGTTCCATGTCATTAACATTGCTATTATCATAAACAATAGTACTATTCCAAAATAAAGATAAGTTAACAAATTGGACTTCCTCTGCTGTGGCAAAGAAAATTACGTGTCGAGTATTAGTTTATCATAGTCGGGTGTCAAGTCGTTCTCAATGCTGTAGCCCTGCTAAAACTATACTTCCCTAATTAATCAATATGTTGCCGATCGAATAGTTACATGGGGAGATTCGGAACAAATTTCTATTTGGTTATGTTTTTATTCTTCCATGTTGTAGTTCACATATGGCGTAGTCCAGAGTGTTCGGGGGTTTGTTTTGCTTTTAATTTTTTTGGAACGGCTTGTTTCTCTTTTAACAGTATGCACCCTTGTGATCTTGTTTTGGTAGAAATCTAACATGATATCAGAGTCAAATCTTGGGTGACATCACCTCTCGTGAGAAAGTTTATGTCATTTCCATCGCTCTAGCCAATCGCTCAGCTCCTGATCTCCTAGTTTGTCACCTTCATGTGCACCCAGGCTGCACGTGAGGGGGAGTTTTAGACTTGTCCCATATTGCTCGTCTAAGTCACCCAAATTTGGCTAATAAAATCTAGAGGCTACTCCACCTGTTTTAAATTTGTTTTAGATTGGAACCCTAAAAAAACAAATTTAGATATGAGAGAAGTCACACTTAGCTGGTTCTTTTTTTTTTTTTTTTTTTTTTTTTATAGCTAGCTCACTTAGCTGGTTCCTTTTTTTAGAGAGCTCATGACTAGCTCACCCTCGTCCAGCTTGATTAGATATGAAATAAGACAAATTTGGGAACCTTAAATACTATATATATTACTCCTACTAGCTAGTTTTCTGATTGGATCCGAGAGAGACTAATTTGGGAAGCTTCAATAAAATATTACTCCTATTTGTGTTGGGATAACGGTGTGACGTAACTTATATCCTACCTCTACTAAAGAAGAACCACTTTGGCAATTATTTCGCTTGCCATTTTTTGGTCAATTTGGACCAATTTGCCCTCTAATTGCTGCAGCTGTGTGTTTATTTTGTTGTCCTCGATTGTCATTTTTCCTCTGGTATACTATGGAGTACGTGGCGCGATGGGGGTGAAGTTCTCAGAAGTACATATTCACACGAACCTTCGCCATTCTCTCTCTCTCCCTTCCCCTCTCTCACTATGACAAACCCTCATCAAACACACACACACACACACACACACACACTCTCTCTCTCTCTCTCTCTCTCTCTCTCTGTCTCTCTCTCCAGATTGGAGGTTTTTCTTAATTTGGGTAGGCCGGTTCTTTCAGCTCTAACAACATCTTCTTGGAGCTTCGCCGTTCAATCTACCTTGGTTTTTTCCCTTGTCGTACAGGCTTTTGTTCTCTCAGTTCTGACAGTTACATCTTCTCTGGTTGGTGCGCTCGTCACCGTCGTTAAGAGGTAACTGTTGGGCTTTCTTCTTGTGGTTTTCTGGTTTCTAAGTTCTGGGTTTCCCTTCTCCGTTCGTGTTGCATGTGTGTTTTTGAGACATTACTATGGCTCCGCTAGGTGCGTAAGATGTAGCGTTTCGATTTGTTGCTTTTGTTCTTCCGATTTTCTGCTTTTTGAGTTTTTATTGAAAGCGATTTGTTCCTGTGTCGGATTTGTGAATGTAGACGCATTCAGGGTTAGTGTTTTTAGTTTTTGATGTTTTTTCCCTTCTTGATTTCTGCTGCATGTTAGTATTGAAGGTTAGTATTTTTAGTTTTTGAAGTTTTTATGCGTATTAGTATTGTGGATTTCATTGTTTCAAAATCATTGAGTATTTCTTTTGATTTGTTGGTTTTGTGTCAGTTTTCCAGAAATTTCTTTCTCTGGTATGCAGTATGCTTGGCTGATTTTAATGTTTTTCCCCTTCTTGATTTGTGTTGCATAACTTGCATGTTTGCTTTTGTGGCATTACCCTAGCTCAGCTACCTTCGTAAGATGTTGGATTTTGATGGTTTGTTGCATTTTGGTTTCATTATTTTGAAGTCATAAAGTATTTCTTTTGATTTGTACCAAAATTCTTACTGTCAAGTTGGAGAAAGGGTCAACATTGACCCATACTATCACATAGTTAACTTTCCTCTGAGTTGTTTATTTGCCAAAATTCATAGTGCATTCCATGGGAATAGGTAATTGACTGTTTATTCTCTGCTGTCATCCAACTTGTAAAAAGCTTTGTGACCATTTGTGGTGACATTCATGAACAGTTTCATGATCTTGCGGAACTTTTTCACATTGGAGGGAAGGTATTTGTTCTAGCTATAGCATATCAATATATCATCTATCATTCGATTCATTCCCATATATTTTTTCTCCTTTAAGGATTAAGTGATGGTATGCTATAATAACAGGTTTCTTTTTTCCTTTTCTTGTTGGCAGTGCCCAGATACAAATTACTTATTAGTTATTAATCATGGGAGATTATGTTGACCGTGGTTATTATTCTGTTGAAACCGTCACAGTAAGTACTTACAAATCTGTAAGTGTGCAACAAATTTTACACCTACTTTTGCTCTGAATATGTTTGGTATGATAATGCCCTTCATAGTCGTATTTTGTGCATTGAACAAACTATTATCCTTTTTCAAGGTTAAGATGTAAACCTGAGTTTGGCAAATGCAACTTTATGGAACATAGTGCATCCACAATTGTTGGATTTGGGTTGGGAGGTCTTTTTTCTGTGGGTGTTTTTTTGGGAGGTGGTGGTGTTATTTAGTTTTTGCTTATCATTATAATGGTATCCTTATTTGAAAAATAGGTGATACTTCTATAGATTCAAAACTTTGACAGCCCGTTATTGTAATTGACTAACTGTGTGCAGAAAGATTCGAAGCATTTATTGTTAGCTCATCTTTTTGATAAACCATGCTTTCTAGGACTGCTTGGAGTAAAGGTTATTGCCTTTTTCTGTTGTTAGCTTTCTTGGTTTGTATCAAATATATCCCTTTTTTTCCTCTCTTAAACATGCTGCATCAAAAGAAGAAACGTTCTCAAGAGATGAAACGTTCTCAAGAGATGAGACCTTAATCCATAGGGCTCCAATGATGCCAGTAAGATACTTTTACTACATGGCATAACATTAGTCGATTAGTTATGGATTCCTGTCATAACTTAAAACTCGTACAAGTATTGGCAATATATATCCAGTTGGATTCATAGATGTCAGGAGTAATGTAAATTCCACATTTTGGGGAGGAAAAAAAACCTTTGTTAAATGTGTGGTAAATCAAGAGTTCACAATGAGTATCTGAGCAAACATTACATCAGAAGAAGCAGATAAGTATCCAATGTTTAGATAGTCCTCCCGTATGTTCCAGAGCGACTCTAGCATAACATTAGTCGATTAGATATGGATTCCTATCATAACTTAAAACTCGTACAAGTATTGGCAATATATATCCAGTTGGATTCATAGATGTCAGGAGTAACGTAAATTCCACATTTTGGGGAGGAAAAAAAACCTTTGCTAAATGTGTGGTAAATCAAGAGTTCCCAATGAGTATCTGAGCAAACATTACATCAAAAGCAGATAAGTATCCAATGTTTAGATAGTCCTCCCGTATGTTCTGGAGCGACTCTCAAGTAAATGTGAGTTTTTTCCCTTGGTTATAGTAAAACCCATGTTAGCTCCTATTCCAAACACATGCTTGCATAACTTCCATTATTACCTTGCAGGCTGATGATATTTCTGATTTTCATACCAATACTCATATACCTATTGTTATTGGATCTAAAATGCGTTATGAGGTTACTGGTGATTCACTGTTCAAGGTAAACAACAATAATTTGTATGCTCTGCTTCTGCTTCTGCTACTGCACTTGAATAAAGAACGAAAGTTATCTTCTGAGGTGAGGTTTCTTACAGTTGAAGAGATTTTACTGTTCTCTTTTTGTTAGTTGTCTTCCACTTATGATTAACCTTCAAATTGCTCTGAACCTGCAGTAGTACATTCCTTCGTTATTATGGGCAACTGGAGTCACAGATGTCACATGGAAGTTATATGAAACTTACCGAGAAATGGACAACCATCCCATCCGAAGTAAAGAACAGTTTGTTTCTAATACAACAAAGTTCATGGTTAAGTAATCGAAGACCAATGCACGATAGCTGATGGATTCACAACTGTATTTGCTGGTGAAGTGGTATTCCTTAAGTTAGACATTGCGTTAGCATAGTTGTTCGTCACTTTACAATTTGTATTTTGACATGTCCTACCCATTGTGAAGAACTCCAGCGCAAGTCCTTGGACTGAACCTCACAGTATAGGGACCGAGGGAGTAATTGTTGTTGTTATGAAAGCTTGTCTTAGGTGTGGCACTGGAGTTGTAGTAGTCTCGGTCTAGGTGCAGGAAATTACTTAGTCAGGTGTCTTTGATAAAATGTTTGTAATCAAATTCATACTGACCATTCATAAATATGGCGGTGCTTTTGTTAAACTCATTTGTTTTTACCATTGTGACCATAACCTATATTCTAATTCCACAAATATTCAAACTCATTCTCTTCAACGGGCATGACATACGTGCCTTGCACGTTGCCCCGTACCTAGTATCTTAAGAAATCCAATGGTATAATACACATATGTTGTCAATCTATTATCCTATTTTTTGACTTTGCCATCTTGTGATCTCCAACTATTCAACACTTTAGCTTTCCTGTCTCGCTGCGATCGTGGGCTACCGGCAATTTGTTGGGCCGCGGCCGGTGCTCGCAGTGACAACGGGGGCTCGTACCGGACTTGCGTCCAGATGCTCCTGTCTGTGAGGATTCTTCCGTCAAAGATTTCTTGCCAGCAATTTGGGTGCTTCAAATAGGGCCGTGCAGACGATTGACATTTGTGGACAGCATTTCCAGAGTTTGGCGTTTCTATTGGCTTTTGCTGTTCTTAATTGGTGCTGCTTTGATTGAAGATTTTCTCTTTCTGCTTGCGCACTTGGTTGTGTGAGGTTCTGATTTTTCTTCTGGAGATTAGGCCTCCCTTGTGGTTGCTTTATTCCCTTCTGTGGGGTGGCTGCCCTTTCTATGTATTTCCCTCATTATCAATAAAAATTATATCATTTTGAAATTAAATAAATTAGTAAACAGGAACGAATTTATTCATCAGGAAGTTGTAGTGAAGAAAAGGTCCTTCGGGTACTCCCCAGGTCCAATTTACAAAGTAATTAGTCTTTAATTCGACTACTTCGTCAGTAAGATTCAATATTTAGTGGTGGCTCCAGAAGTATATTAGAAGGTGTTAGAAAAAGACTCTTAATTGTATGAGAAAGTCTATTAAAGTTACTCCATTAACAAGCAAAACATACACAAAGTCCCATACCCTATGTTTGAATACATAGGGAGATCAAAATATATATAGTACATATCATTTTATTTTTAAATTTGGCAACAACGAGTTTTGATATTTTGAGTCATGCAATATTAAATCAGCGTATTGTGCTGAATAGGCTGCACAAAGTTTTTTGGAGATTTTATTTTCCTACCTATTTTGTCTTTGCCGTTAAGAAGACATGATAAGATTTTTTGTCGTACTGGGTCTGAAAAGGTTGGGACAAATCTTTTTTAGGATATTCTCTTCTTATTTTGTCCCTATCATTAATTAAGTCAATAAAGCATCACTTAGAAGAGTATAATTAATCTTGAGGGTTACCATCAACGAAATTCATGTAGTATTTTGATCCAGGATTCGTTGCCTATATCTTCTCTTCAATTTGATGTCAATAGGTAGGAAACGAAATTCTTTGCTTAAACTTTTAGCAAGGCTCTTTTAAAAATAGCAAAACCTTTTAATAATAGCTTCTTTTATTTTGTAGTGAATTCTTTTATTCTACTCCTAGATACTAGTAATAATTAACTTGGAGGATCAATTTTGGGAACACTCCAAAATACCCTTCAAACTTTATCCTTCTTTTTTCAAAGGTTTTTTTTTTTAACTTCAACCACTGTTACTGCTTTCAAAAACATATTGTACAAAGTTATACAACGAAAGGCCAAAACAAAGTACACTCCCTCCGTCCCATTGTTTTTCCGACTTTTTACGTTTTCATGTTCCAAATTGTTTGTCCATTGTAGAAAATCAATACAAATTTGTATGAGTTTCTCTTTTAGCCTTATTTCAAGAGTTAAAATGACAAATCTAATTTAGAGGGAATGTCATTTTTCGGAAAGTTCAAAAGTTTATTTGGGTCTCCAAATTGCCTTTTGGTTCTCCAAATATGAAGACCTTACTCCCATTTTGGAGATAAAATTTCTAAACAATACAAATGACTCTCTCCTAGATTCTTTCATAAAGTGTAAAAATTAGAATAAATTACAAGATCTTCCTCCAATATGTCACATTCATTCTCTATTTCGGACTTGTAGAGATGGGTTAGAGATGCTCTTATTAAGTTGGATTTTTCAAAATAGACGCACACAAAAAAAAAAAATTTGGACCGAAGGGAGTATTTAAAAAATGCTACTCACACTTCCAAATTTGAAGAGTAACAAATAAAATTTGAATGGTGAAAATGTAAGTGTTTCTTTTTAGTGCAACAGAAGTGTAAACAAATCAAGAGAAAACAAACCAAAACAAAAAACAAACAAACTACCTAAGGAGGGATCAAACTTGCAGCAGTTATGACATAGATATATTAAGCGTACCCACCCGCCCATTTTTTTTAGGGTGAGATTTGGATTGAAAAGTCCAATTGTAACTTCTTTTTTTTGTCTTTATTCAAAAAAAAATTGCATTTGTTAGTTTTACATCAAATTTTTGTGACTTATTGAATCGTCTCTGTGAGAGGAATCAGAAAAGTAGAAAATTCTGATCGAAACTCATAATTTTTTTTAAAAAAAGACAAAGATAAGTAAACAAAAAAGTTGTCTTATTGACTTATTTTTGTCTTTATTCAAAAAATTATGAGTTCCGATCAAATTTTTTACTTTTTCGATTCCTCTCGTCAAGACGAATCAATAAGTCACTGTGGCAACATGCCCTAAAAAAAGATAAGGCAGATCGAGGAGCGCTGGCAGACGAGCGCTTAATTCAGAGTCGCCACTTGGGTTTGAAGATCCGACACCCAAGGAACCGAACTTGAAACGCTTGCTACGTTGTTTGATTTGAAAAGGTGAAGGCACAAGTCCGTCATAACCATATTTGAGTTTGGAAGTCGGGTTACGAGAGGGAAAGGGTTTTAAGGCACTCCTCTCGCCTAATCCAGAGATCGGTCTTTACTTAAACATTTTGCGAAAACTTTTGAGGTTCTTCTTTATTAATCAACTTTTAGCTAATTAGGGTGGGGGAATAGTTTAATGGGGATTAAGACTGTAACAGTTTTCAGGATGTGATCGACAGCATGCTCACTTATTGAAACAGTTAGTGTATGAAGAAAACAGACTCCTGTGGAAGTTTAAACAGACTGGAAAGCCCCTGTTTTGGAGTGACGTGTGTAGGAAGAAACCAGTATACACTGATCAAGTCACTGCATGCTGACCAAACCTGCGCGCGCCCGTAGACTCAAACCCACAGTTCTTATTTTCAACCCTCTGAGCTCTGGAAGGATCAGTGCACAACCAGAACAAAATCAAGCAATTTATAGGCAGTTAAAATTCAGTTACAAGCAATTTGAATGGGCTACAAAGCCACCAAATGATTAAAACACCTTATAAACAGTGTTGAGATAAAAACAGTGGCCAAGGCCTAGTTACTCATGCAAAAGCCAGCCACTAGTCGAGACCTGACCTGCGCACGTGGGTCATTCATTAGCATTCGCGGGTATAAGTCATCTAACTAGTGCTTGGTTCTACATGTTTCAGGATTCTGGGACATGTCCAGAAAGGCCCCAAGGGTATTCAATAGTAGCAGGTAAGAATATCAACTAAAAACTTGCAGTTTTAACTAAGGAAAGCAACGAACTGGTTGTTAACATGCTTGCAGTAGCCTATATACAAAGGAGTGCATAAAAGAGCAAGACACCAGACCCCACGCAAGATCTGCGCGCGCAACAACAGAGTGGCGCACGCGTACAACCGACCGGTGCGCGTTGGTTCTTACCACAACAGTTTTTGAAACATTGCTAATTTTAGGGTCAGGACATGGTATTGATTACCAGCCTTAACCCTGCCAGCCTCCCTCAGGCATCAGAACAAAAAAGCAGTACAAAGGTATTATACCTTTGGTTTTTGGGTTTGAATGGTGTTTGAGCTTTGAGATTTGAGGTTGTTTGAGGTGTTTGAGTGATAGTTGAGTGTTAGAGGATGAAGAACAAATATTGTGTTCTTGGAGGCCTTTGTATCTCTTTGGTTTGCAAAGAAGAGAGCAAAGTTGGTAGCTAAAATGTGGTAACCTTTTGGAAGTTGATATATGGGGGATATATATTATATATAGGGCAATGGAGTGAGAGAGATGAGTTTAGTGGTTGGCCTTGCTTCCCTCCAAAGGTTTCCCTGTCATTGAATGAGAGGAAAATGTGAAATAAAGGTGATGGGGACAGGTTTAGACCGGCAGGCGCGAGTTTTAGATCGGCGCGCGCGTGGGTCAATGGTCAAACTTTGACTGTTGACCAACACCTGGCAGTTTGACCCGTGCGCGCTGGTTCCAAACCAACGCGTGCAAGTGGGTTTTCTAGCTTTTGACTTGGCTTAGGCTAGATTAGGTTCAAATAGGTGTCAAACACTCAAAACTCAAACATGCTATCATTCCCGGAGTCTTCTTGATCCGTTTCATCATCGGAGAATCAAAACCCGAAAGTAAACTAATCTAGAAAGTCCAGATTGGGGTGTCTACAGTCATAAAAGTTTGACGCAAAACTAACAAATGAAAAAAAAAATTAAATAAGGACAAAAAATTAAGTGTCTGTTTGGGCGCTGCATTTTCACCTTTTTAACTTCTACTTTTTCAATTTTGGGCGTTTGGCTGGTGGGTAAAAAAATGAGTTTTGAGAAAATGAGTTTTCCATTTGTGAAGATGCAAAGCAAAAGTCAAAAACAAGGCTGGAGGTCCTTTTCCACTTTTGATGAGCAAAGAGGAGAAAAGACCAAATTATCCTCTATATTTGGTTTTAGGACTCTCTTAGGGTACTCATTGAAAGGCTTTAGAGACAAAATTTTATTATGACCATTTAGGATAAAATGATCAGAAAAATAAATTTTTCACATCGGTAAAAACAGATTGAAAATTTGAGCAATTAATTTTTTAATCATATTTTTTACTAATATATAAAGGGGGTGTTTGGATGACCCATTTTCCCATTTTGCATTTCTCCTTTTCCTGTTTTAGCTGTTTGGCTAAGAATCCCAAAATCTATTTCATGACAATGAGTTCTCTAATTTGAAGAATGGAGAAGAGAAGTGAAAAAGAGGTCCATAGGAGCTTTTCTCATTCTCTTTTTTCCATTTTCGTTTTCCAGCCGAGACAAAAGACAACCATGCCCCCGCACATCAGCACATGCTTCCATCCAAGTGTCATATATCATGAGCTACATATAAGGGAAAATTCCTACAGCATAAGTATCACGTTTAGAAGTTTTTCTTTATCAGAGATTTCAGAATAACAAATTAACAAATTACATGGAAAAATTTTAGAGGTAAATTTCTGGGAAAACATAAAGTGAAAGAAATCAAGGTACTTTGATTGCAAAAACCTTATTAGTTTTCTAATTTCAGCAAAAGAAATGAATTTCGATTGATACTATAGTTTGAAGTGCTCTTATTTTTTTGCAATTACTTTGATTTAACTTAATTTTTATTTTAATTTAAAAGTCAAAACATTGTTGGAGGAAAGTAAGAATAAAAAATACTTGAAACAATAAAAACATAATTAAAAATAGTTCAAGACTTTTAATTAGTGAAAAATAAATCAATTTCAAGATAAAAAATTTTAAAAATTGATTACAACATTATTTATACACCATTATTTATAACCAGGGGTAATGTAGTAAAAAACCAACCCATAATGCATTTTCATTCTATATCTTCCAAACACTACTCCTGCTGCAAAATGCATTCTGCACATATTATCCAAACACTTTACCAGATACAAAATACATTCTGATCATAATCTAAAAAGCAAAAAAGCCAAAAAGTTAAAAATGAAAAGCTAAAAAATAAACTCCCAAACACCCCCAAAGGGTGTAATAAGTTTTTTTTTTTTTTAGGAGAAAGGTTAAAAAGTTTTGTGTGTGCTAATACAATTAAAAACGAATTTTTTTAAAAAAATTGATTAAACCATTATTTATACATAGTATATCCCATAATAAATAAACAAGGGCAACATGGTAAAAAATCAAGTCATAAGTCATTTTCATCACATATCTTCCAAACACTACTTCTGTTGCAAAATGCATTCTGCACATATCATCCAAACACTCTACCAAATCCAAAAACTCATTTTAACCATAATCCAAAAAGCCAAAAAGTTGAAAATGAAAAACCAAAAAGTAGGCTCCCAAATACCTCCTAAATCACTCAACTTTTTAATCCAAACCCATAAGTACACAACTATAGCCAAATCTGGTATACTTTAGAAACCAAAATCTATATATTGGGACTTGACAGCGATAAAAGCCATGATTTCTCCTTGCTTGACAAACATAAATTAGGGCTAGTTCTAGAACAATTTTTAAAAAAATAAGTAATTATTTCACTTTTTCAAACTCAAAAATAATGTAAATAAAAAATAATTTTATGATTTTTTTTTGCACCGTATAAAAGATCTTTCAAACAAGATCTATATTGCATATTTTTAGATTTCAGTAAGCTCATTATTTTTGAGTTTGAAATTGCCTTCTTAAAAAATAAAAACTTATTTTCCGTTCTGGAACGAGCTATAGAAAAATCCATTCAGAACAATGTGATAATATAGTCTCAGAGAGAGAGAGAGAGAGAGAGAGAGAGAGAGAGAGAGAGAGAGAGAGAGAGAGAGAGAGAGAGAGAGAGAGAGAGAGAGAGATCATAATGCATCGTCTAATTTCAAATTAGCTAAACCAATCAGATAGTCTCAAGTCGATGATCTTTGATGTCATAACTTGCAAAAAATACAGCTTACAGACTAAGAAGTAGGCCAAATAAGTTATTTAGTTCCTATAAACTGTAAGAATGTACCTCAATTAGAACATTTGTTGTTATGACTTGCGTGCGATGATATTTGATGTGTTTGTGGAGAAGCCTGATCAAGGGGCCAATTATAACCATGTCAAACCTAAAGATATGCAATTGAAAATTTGCATAAGCATCTAAACGAATACAACTATAGACTAGCTTAAGTGGTATTTCGATAAAAAAAAAAAAAAAACTTAAGTGGTATATACACATTATATGATGAAATATTTCATCAAGTTAAACAAATGTAATAACCTGTAATCCAGTATGTCTCATAAAAAAAGCCACTTGTTCTTTTAAAGTGCTCATTTCAACTTCTTGAGCTTGCACATAATCTTCTAGTTTACGTATAATTTCTTTGTCGCTCATTCTCTCTTCTTCATTAGCCACATGAAACCGTGGAGAATTATTACTGCAGGTTGAACCGTTGCTTTAAGGAGTAGGCCCAAACCCACAAACACGAACACGACCATGCCACTCATTATGTTTTAAACTTGTGTTTCTCATATTACTTTGTTGTAATTTCTTTTATATAACCAACATGCACTATAGATAGTGACAAGGACACAGGAAAGACACAAAGACTCTCTTAAGGCTTTGTTTGTAACTTGTAGAAAGAAGAGAAAAGAAAAATTAAAAAAAAAAATTCCTTATTTGGTTCTTAAAGAAGAGAATGAAATTTTTTAAATTTCAGTTCAACTTTACTCCCAATTTCTCTTCACTTTTCCTTGTCATTTTCATTTTAATTATTTTCTCTTCTTTTCCCGAGATCCAAACGGATCTCCTAAATTCCAAATCTCTCATCAAACCTCCCCAGTCCCCGCCTTGTTTAATTCTCCAAACCTTACACAACTTCGCCTTCCATTTAAAAACCAGAGCACGAGACCAAAATCCAAATTCCCTCTCTCTCTCTCGCTAAACTACCAGGCCAAATGCCTTTTTGGTGGGGAAGAAAACCCACCAAGAATAAACAACGACAACACTCACAAGGGGGTTACCCCGATACAAGCGAGTCTTCGGTCAACAATGATTCAAAGAAGAGAGCAAATGACAAGCGTAACACTGGCTCTGATGACGTCGTATTTGTATCGACAATATCGCCTCTAAAAAACAGCGGTTCCAGTGGCAGTGGTAGTGATGGGTCTTTGGCATTTTCGGGTTTTGATTCGGGTAGGACCCAGCCCATTCCACTCCAGCGGCCGTCGGGGATGGGTCACCGGGGTGGGTACGGGTACGGGTACAGGTTCGGTGTCCAGTGTGAGCTCATCTGGGTCTTCAGATGATCGTACTCCCAATTTTTCTATGATGCCCCAATGTGGTATTGGGACATCATGCCTCCATGAAATCTGAGCCATTAGATAAAAAATTAATAAATCTGAGCTATTGAATCAAAACCGGAGTAAAGGTAAGGTGGTTTTGCAAAAAAAGTGGTGGTTTTGCTGTTTTTCCGCCACTTTTACTTACCACAAAAAATGAGAATACTTACCATGAACTATAGAAATACTTACCATAAAATATGGTCGACTGGTCATTCTGGTAGCAGGTCACATAATTTAGGCGGGAAAATTCTTACTTTTTGGGATTTTATAACACCACACCACTTTTTACTAAATCCACTCTGAATTTTGTCTTTTACCTAAGCTATTGTGTAGTGGACACATAAAAAATGAGGTGCAAATATAAATGTAGTTAAAAATTTTAAATTGTGTGTATATATTTCTTAGAACAATTTTTTAAAAACAAAAATAAAAACCATGAAATTATAATAATCTCCAAATTATATTAAGAAAATAAAATAATTTATTTTTAAATATCTATAAATTTTATGGTATTTAAATCAATGAATATTGAATGAGAAATGTTAATATGTATTTATTATTTTTGATAACTTAAAATTAATATTTATATTTAAACACATACTAGTACAATAATTATAATAATAATATTAAATCAGTGGATTTACCAAATATTAAATAATTTTTTAATAAGACCTTTTATAGATTTAAGATAAAGTATTTAATTTAATTAGAGTATTCAAATAGATTTAGGTATTGAAAAAAATTAAATTAATTTTTGCAATCAATTAACATTTATTTTAACGATTAATATCTTAAATTGATATTAGACTTTTCAATTAGTTGATAGTGATCAATATCATTAGTAGATATAGTAGTTAATAATAGTGTGAGTTGACGGTGATTACTTAATGAGTGATTTATATAATTGGACAATGTAATAGAAACCACTAATTATTAATTCATTATGTCTCTCTATTCAATACGCATGAATACAATGGGGTTAAATGAATTGGTTAATGTATGTTGGTAGTGATCAATGTCATTAGTAGATATAGATGTTAACTATAGTGTGGGTTGACGTTGATCAATGAGTGATTTATATAATTGGATAATGTAAAAGTAACCACTAATTATTGATTCATAATGTCTTATTCAATAAGCATTAATACAATTGGCTAAAATGAATTGGTTAATGTAAATTGATAGTGATCAATGTCATTAATAGATATAGTAGTTAACAGTAGTATCGGTTGACGATGATTCACTATATTACACAAATGCATATCTACTTGATATTAATACCATACTTACCATAGAATAAGGTTAGACGTACCACGACACCTGATGATTTTTACTGCCACTAGTGTTTGCTCGTGCCTACGGCACTACGCATCCCGATTGAAATTGCCCGTGCCTACGGTATTTGCTAGCTAGTGGCTCAAACACTAAATCGATTCATTAGTGTGTAGTATGTGATCTTCTTCTTAGTGGCATGAAACAGAATTACTCGTGCTTATGGCACTCCCCCAACTAAACCTTTAAGCTAGCTACAAAGAATTATCAATTTGCTTATGGAATTCTAATAAATACCAGGTAAAAAGTTAAAACTAAGCAGCAACAAACATAAGCATATTCCCAATAGAGAGATGGGATTTCGTCAAGTATGGGTAGAAACACCATCATATCATAGAGAAGCAAATTAGTAGTAGAAAAACACTCAATATAGAGCAGAAATGTACACCATCGCATCAAAGATCTTCACAGCACCCTGACAAATTCACTCATTTTATATATAGTGAAGTAACAAATTCAATTCTTTAAAATTGGTTCTTGAATATAGTCAATCTGATCGTAGATTTTGCCATCTTACTTTTTCATATGTAGAGAAAAAATGCAAATCGATAAGGACCCACCAGATATAATGATGCTAACAAAATATAAATTTAGTGGTTCCTCTCTAGCACCACTAAGGTAGTTTAGGACCTTCTATCGATCAAGGTTCGATTTCTTGGAGTCAAGCCACAGGAAAGTAATTCATTGTGAATACCATAGTTCTGGCGCCGTAGATGGTTTGCCTTTGTTTGGATAAAAAAGTTGGCCCGAACATCCCTGACTGTCAAACTAAAAACATAAAGGAGTAAAGCAAGAACTTATTCAAAGAGAAGTTACCAAAAAACGAAAAAAAAAAAAGTTGTTTAAAGGGAAAGAAATGCAAAATGGCCTTTGCTCCCTAAGCTACAGTGCTCACATTTGGGGCTTTGTTTAAAGGCTATTGATACCACAAAACTTGATTATACTTACCCTCATAACTGTCGATGTTTGAGCAACAAATGTAAGGCTATGAATTAAGAGTTTACTCATCATAAAATTGGGGCTATTACTTCTCGACGCAAACTTACCACGTTTTCAACTAATACTTACCTTGTTGGATGGAAACAATGACCATGTAGTCTGGGCGGATGCACATGATGTTCAGAGGGTTGCGAACCCTCTGGGTTCGAAAAATGTACTAATTTTTTTTATATATATAAATTAAATTTTTCTTAGTATTGTCGGGGTTGAGTTATCTGTGCAGGGTTAAATTTTTCTTAGCTATGTATTTTTGTCACCGCTGGGTGAAAATCCTGGACACACCACTGCAAGTAAGATGTTTTTGACCACTTGTAAGGTGCTCTTACTTCTTGACTCAAATTTTACCAAAGGCACGAAATCATCAATAATGGTAAAAAAAAAAGGAAAAGGAAAAGGCCACCGAGGCATTGATTATCTACATGAGCCATATAAATAAAAATGCGCCAATTTACAATTTACATCCAACAGAAAGAGCCACATCTATTTATTTTTTATTTTTTATTTCCGTGAATCACACAACAAAAAGAGAGGCAATTAACATCCAACAAAAGAGCCACATGTATTTAATTTATCCAAAATCTGTGGCAAGTATGTCCATCTTTAAGTAAAATTTGTAAAAACATTTTGTAGTCGTGGAAAATATGTTCATTTCCATAATAAGTACCTCTAGCTGTTGATTTTCTTCCAAAGTGTGTGGTAAGTATGTCCAGTTTTAAGTAAGTAAATCCACTATTCGTGGTAAGTATGTTCATTTCCATAGTAAATACCTCCAACAGTTGGCATTACTTTCTTCCAAAGTCTGTGGTAAGTATGTCCAGTTTTAAGTAAGTGCATCCACTATTCGTGGTAAGTACATTCAGTATTCGTGATAAGACATCCAATATTTGCAAGCCGATTTCACAATTAGCGGCTTTAAACACAACAAGGCCAAGGGGAAAAACCAAAAATCGAAGCACGGTATACAAAGAAATGGACAACAAAGTGTATCCAAACAAATGGATAACCAAACAAAAAGTTCAACTTGTAGCACAGAGAATCCACAATAAAAATTCAACATTGATCTTGATAGTCCATAACCCAAAGCAGAACCACGGGATACTCCACTAAAGGAGCAATCTGTAAACCAAAAAAAAAAACCATCAGTATTGATAAAACCTAAGAGGCAGCCCAAGCCAAAAAACTAGGTACATAGTTGCAAGAGAGCATCTCATTTATCTCAATAATTTCATTTTTGGCTTATTAAGATAACAATGAACATAATATGTTTGCATTATGGAAATATTTACCACTAATTAAGTGATGATGAAAATGATGATTTTTGTTCGATAGAAAACACTTCAATTGGTGAATCGAAGAACTATTGACTAAGAATGATCCGGCCAGGTTAAAATTGGTAGCTAAACTAATGAGTTTTTGAAGACACTCTGAAGAAGAAACCATACGAAAGTGAAGTGAATTCCAAACTTTGCAATAGAAACTACTACTCCAAAATGGTTATGTAAGGTTCCAATTTGCAAATAAAATTTATCATTCATCAATACGGAAAGCTACAGAAATCGATGCCAAAACATGCAATGATCAAACGGAAAAGAGATCACCAATTCCTTATCCGTATGTATTTAACTCTCGTCCAAAGAAAACTCTTTCCCAACCGAAATCACTTGAACATTCCTCAATGGTCCTTCACCTTCACCCAATTCCCCTTTCACAATCATCATAGTTTCCCTCCTTACCACCATCTCTGGCTCAAACTGGCCAACGAAAATTGGGGTTTTTAAAATAATATACCTCAACAAGATATTAACAACCTGTTTAACTTCCTCATTCCTATTCCCCCTGGATACACTAAAACATAAAATTCCCCTCTTCTAATTTGGGACTCAATTACAGATTCCAATTAGGCACTTTTGATTTTTCATCTCACAGATATTACAAACCCAACTACGTAGCCTTTCAAGTAATCATCAATGTCTCTATGCACAATTTAAAATTCAAATAAGCATGATAACACCGGAGAAGGAAAATATTTATATTCAAATGAGGAAAACGATGGTGTCGTAGAAGTTTTTCAGATGAAGGAAAACAAAAAAAGCCCAAAACTCACTCACTGCTTCAACAATCGTGTCGTATAACTTTATCAAATGAGAGGAAAATAAAAGGCCCTAAACTTACTCACTCACCGCTTCAACAATGGCGTCTCATCATTTTCAAACTTGAACAACGCACAGACAGTCATCCCTTCAAAGACCCTGGAGCACTGGTCATCTTGCAACTGCTGCGACAGCGGCCGCACTCTCCCGAGGAACTCGTCCACAGCCTTGGCGCTTGGAAAGCCCGTGGCGGAGAACCTCTTGTCATTCCAATCGTAGAAGTTGTCGAACTCCACGATGAGCATGGTGGTACTTTCTTCGAGCACCACCCGAGCGGTGTACCACGCATCGTCGAGTGACGATCGGAATTCCAGATCGGAGGGCGGGTCGTCAGCAGAGGATGTTGTGTTTGCCAGCGGGGCCTTCGTGGTGAATGTCGCCGTTTGCCGTGGCAGAGGCAGTGGTGAGGCGGGAGAAGATAGAGAGAGAGGTTGCCAAAAAATTGAGGGCTTTCAAATGCTCTTTTCAACCGGTATAGAAGGTAATAGGAGAGAGAGGGGGGGGCTTAATGAATGGTTGAGATTGAATGAGGAATATCCAACACTTCAAGAAAAACGGGGGCATGATGCCCCAATACCGCCATGGGGCATCACCGCCGGAACCTCGTACTCCTCCTGATCTTGGACATTCTCGTACTTTGAGGTTGGTGCTCTATTTTTCGGATTTGATTCATGTAATGATACTTACACAACTCTCGATCACAACTCCGGACATCCACAATGTGATCGGACCCGGATACAGTTGTTTCCGGAGTTTTGGTCGATTCCGGAGTTGTGGTCGAGAGTACTGTACTTTGGATGTGCCCGGGTTATGCGATAATATCTCAACCAAACCGTACTTGGTGACTGGAAATGGAGTGGCAGCCAAGTAGTAGGCGCGTTATATCTTGCACGAGGTGAGGATTCAAACCTCATCAGCCATCCCCTCTTCCCTAGATCAGTAGTCGAGTAGCAATGTAGGATTTTGGCTAGTCCAAAAAAAAACATATTCGGCGGGTTAAATATTTTTTCACCCGCAACCAACCTACACAGCCTCAAGGGTCAGCTGAGTATCTAGCGGTTTCGAGCAGCAGATGGAGGCGCATCTGCGGGTGGGGCGGTTGACAAATTTCAAAAGGAAAAAAAAAAGAAAAAGAAAACAAAAATAAGGAAGCTTAAAATAAGATAGTAAAGAAGGAGTACAAGATTAATTAACACTGGTCACTTAATTTAGAGCAACGAACAACTAACAAAGTAATAGATTTTAAGGATTAACAGCAATGTGCATGGTACTTTTCATCACAAATAGTATGAAATATGTGACTGCCCTGGCTGGGTCGGATTCATGGCAGGTTGAGAAGTTTAACCATCAACTCAACGTGCCACCGCGTAACTTATCTCCTGTCCAATTTAACCTGTTCATCCTCCCCAACCGTGGGTGTTGGCTAGGGTAGACTGTGGTTAAAAAGAATTCAGAAAAGACAAAGGACTGTCTTTTTAGTGAACTTTTACACTTTTGGTAATATTTTTTGGAAATAATTTTCACACTCTCTTTTTTATCTTTTAGCGGGTGAATATACTTAACTACCCCTCAGTGCAATAAAATGCATAGGCTGCCATTAGTAAAAAGGGAAGCGTGGATATGTTTTTACTTTTATAATTCCTTTTGTCGGGAGGATGAAGGATTAATTAAAAAAAAATTGATAAGAACAAAAATTCAGAAATAAAAAAGGCACTTCCAACAATTTAGGACAAGTAATGTCTTCTAAAAGATTACAATAGAAGGCCCTATGAAGCGCGAATACTCCAAAATTAGTCATGTATGTACAGGTACTAGATGCCGATAGGCACAAGATACGTCAATTAAGTATCTAGGCTTTAAATTAAGTGTTTTTAATATTGGATCCGCTTAGGATATATGTGAGATACTTATGTGATACGACGGGATACTTTTGGGATATGGTGAGCAAACTGTAAGTTAAATATGCACAAATTTTAAGTCAATGGATATCCAATAGAGACATGGTCACCTAAGTGTCAACAATATATATGCATATGTATTGTCGTCTTTTTTTTTTACACATAGATATGACATGTGCTAAATGATTGATATTAGCAATTCAACCACTCTTTGTTTTGGTATTAATTTAGCTTTTGTATGCTATTCTTGAGTCCATTGGGGATCATTTTTAAACTTGAAGACTGTTCTTTGTGGTGACTTTTACGGAATTGTCAAGCTTTATTCCCTAAGAAGCACAAATAAGGACATGACACCTACATGAGGAGACTCAATTTTTTTTAAGAATGTAGGAAACGACACGAGGGGAGACTAGTGGCTGATCCACGAACTTAATATGGGGTGCCTATTGATCATGACTTTGAAAATACTTCCCTAGAATCAATCACAATGACAATATCAACTTAGTCACTCATTCCTTGTCAACTTAGTCACTCATAATGACAACCGTTTATAGAAATAAGCACAAAAGTGTTGAAATAGGCTTAAAACAATCTTCTTTCGTTCTGTTTTAGGCTGAAGTAACAAGGTCATAATTCCATAGGGTAAGTAGAATAAGTAGCATAAGTACTTGGGGAGCATATACTCCCCCTAAGTCACAAGGTAAATCTGCCCCGTAGACACACAAAATAAAGAGTTTTGTATGTGGACCATTGGAGGATAATGAACCATTATTTGTCGCGTACATGAATATTTGATTCGCAGCAGATAACAAAAAACAATATAACATGAATTTCTAAAGTTAAAAAAGGAGTATAAATTTACATTGTTTTGTTCCTTTATCACTGGGTACAAAGAGATTTTTTCGAACTTGTGTTCTGCTTCATTTATGTCTGTGTGATAGACACATGTACAGTGGATACTTGTCAAAAAAAAACTCGTACCATTGAAAATGTTTTAGAATACCTCCAAAGCGAGATTTTTTTAGCTATATTTACTAAATATTTTAAAATAACGAACTTTAATTTTGGAGGAAATTTGAGTTTCAAAAAGAAACGAATGAGTTCTGAAAGCTAGAAATGTAAATAGCGAGTTGCGGTAGGAGTGTGTCTGAATAATGATCCTCTAAATGCAATATTCAGACGTTTTTTGAGTCTCGAAAATGGAGACATGGGTTGTAGTTCCTCTATAAGAAATTGGTTGAGATTGAAGTTATAGAGGATGTGAATGGGCTTTTTTCTAATTCTCATCCTTAGCTTTGAGAAATGGGGAAAAAAAAATTACATAATCACAGTCTCTTTAATGTTCTTTGATTCTTCTGCTATTAGCCTTAGAGTATCTATTAAATATCAAATTCCAGTGCCAAAGTACTTGGGGAGACCAAGCTCAACCCAATGTCAAGAAGCCCAGGTCCGTGGTCAAGAGGGACTGCTACTGCCATTTCACCTCTCCATCTCAGATTTAGTGGTACAAGTTTGGAGTCTCCGACTAGAAAGCAGGAAGAAGGTAGGAGCCAATATCATCCGCTGCCTCTTCCACCGGGTTCTCCTACTAGCCCTCCTACTTTGCCCAACATAAGAACTTGTACAGTAACCGATAACATGCATTTTAACGTGTCAAAATGGAAGAGAGGAAGACTTCTTGGAAGAGGCACTTTTGGACATGTTTTCCTTGGATTTAACAGGTAATAATGATTCTTACTTCTCGTTTTTTTTTTTTTTGTTTCTATTGTGAAGTTAGAAACTCAGCAATCGTTAATACTTGTAACCTTGGTAAAAGTAAAAAATTAGAAAGAGCCAAGAGGTAATGAAGACTCAGGAAGGCCAGTATGTAAAGTAGAACTAATTAGACTTGAAATGTAACAAAAACAGGTCTGGTTTACATACTGTTTAATTAGTAACAAATTGACCATCTGAAGGTATTGGATACATGTATCTACCCCACCCTAAACATCTTTTAAAGAGTCTCCCAGGGTTTTTCAAATTAAAGGACGTCTCCTTTTGTGTTTTGCTGCCTCGTGTTTAGTTGGTTGTTCTCTAGAAGCAGCACCCATGGTTGAAGACTAAAAGGTGTCATTTGAGACTGAGAAATAACTAACTTTTGCAATGGAGAAACCTGTATGAAGGCTTTTAATTCACATCTTAGCAACATTATTATGTGCTCTTCGTTTCTGATTTGTTTCCAAAACACTGTGCATATTTCTTTGATGTCGCGTTTTGCAATTTAACAGTGAGAGTGGACAATTGAGCGCAATAAAAGAAGTCAGGGTGATTGCAGATGATCCGACATTGAAAGAATGTCTGAAGCATCTGAACCAGGTTTTCTTTCCCATCTTTTTCTTCTTTTTTTTTTGGAATTATACCGCGTCATGCCAGTACCACCTTCCGTTTCTGTTTAGTTTCTTATTGTATGCTCTTGTGAGCAGGAGATCATTTTACTTAGTCAGCTTTCACATCCAAATATTGTTCAATATTACGGAAGTGAACTGGTATGAGCTAGTTCAATATCCTATGTCAATAGCCTTATCTTTGCAGGGAACTCTGCCCATCCATTTAATAACCATGAATGCCCAGCATTAATGTATTGTTTTCCATTTCTCAGGGTGCTGATAAGTTATCCGTTTATTTGGAATATGTCTCCGGTGGTTCCATCCACAAATTACTTCAAGAATATGGGGCATTTAGGGAACCTGTTATCCAAAATTACACTAGGCAGATTCTCTACGGGCTTGCCTACTTACATGGACGGAACACTGTGCATAGGTAATTGTTGTTATTGGCACTAAATAATTTTGTTTATATTTCCTGCTACCTCAAAGATTTCTTTGAATATTTTGTTGGCCAGAGATATCAAAGGGGCAAACATTTTGGTAGATTCCAATGGAGAAATCAAGCTTGCAGACCTTGGCATGGCAAAACATGTATGTCTTGTCTTTGTACCATGGACACACATTTCATTACTTGCATATGAGATTTTTTTTTTATTTAGTTCCACGTACAAAAGTCATTTACGAAGATAGAAAGTACAGGTTTATGTACTTTTTGCTAATTTTGCATGTAGTTACTGTGATTTGTGAAGATGAACCTGTTCACCTTTATGGTTGCAACATTATAGTTTTCTCCTTGTTATTTCCTAAAACTGAAAACATTTCCTTTTCAATTGGTTATAAAACCTGGACTAAATTCCTGATTTTCCTGAATCAGACAACCCATTGTTCTCCAATACGTTCCTTCAAAGGAAGTCCTTACTGGATGGCACCAGAGGTACCTCTCTCTCTCTCTCTCTCACACACACACACACACACAAATTTGAGGTACTCATGTTTCTGTGTAAGCTCAGGTTGTGATGAATACAAATGGTTACAGCCTTCCGGTGGATATTTGGAGCTTAGGGTGCACAATTATTGAAATGGCAACATCAAAACCACCTTGGAGTCAGTTTGAAGGGGTGAGATATAGCTCTCAGAGTCCATCTCTCTTGCCCTATATTGAATATGTTTGTGGTACCAAAATCTTTAGATTGCTTTTGAGTCCACAGGTGGCAGCAATTTTTAAAATTGGAAACAGCAGAGAAAGTCCTGCAATTCCGGACCATCTTTCACGCGATGCCAAAAGTTTCTTAAACCTATGTTTGCAGCGAGATCCATTGGCACGACCTACTGCCTTACAGCTATTAGATCACCCGTTTGTTCGAGACCAAGTGACCACAAGAGTTGCCAATGCCGACTTAACCAAGGAAGCCTTTCCTTATAATCATGATGGAAGTTGCACACCGGTAATCCTTTACAGAACCGTTGTATTTCAATCGATGCCGAATGGTTTACTTGGATTTCGTTACCTTCTCACTTCTGCTGACATATAGACGTTCATTCTTGTGCATTCTATCTGATGCTATTTCTGAAAAATCTTTCCGTAGCATATTTTGGTTTAAGTATCGAGGAAGGCTTAGCTTTATGTTCAGAGGATCAGTTGTAGTACATCCAGGGAGCTTTGTTGGTTCTTAACATTAACAATTGAATTGATCAGTTGTTGCATGCCCGGGCATTGTGATCCGTGACCTTAACAGAAATGAAATGATGCAACATTGGTCCTAAGATCACACACTATTTCCTCGCATCCAAAAATATTTATTTTTTGGTCGCCTGCCAAAGATAATAACCATAGCAATTAGCAACCCAAGCCAGTCTGCCCCATCAGGCTGGTCTAACAATGCAGCACTGGTAAGAAATAGCCCTCCAAACTGCTTTGGTTATGTAGGAACGAACAAAGACACAACTAGCATCCCCTTGTCGAGTATGGAATCTTTTTTCGTGTATTTAATAATTCATATTCATAAACATAGCATTATATTTGGGAATAGGCATTTTATCATCTGTAGAATAGCACATTTGTGATCATCTATCTTGCGTTGCAGTTTGAGCAGTTGTTGTGATCTTGTGTACAGTTTTAATGAATTGTTGTTGTCCTGAATGGCTCCATGAACGTTGTATGGAGATAGCTGTGAAAACCATGTGATATCATATGTCCTGAGTGTTGGAATGTGTCCCACATCGCCTGGACATGCCTCGTCTATGCTGGTTATAAGGCCCAAGTTTCCCTCTTCTTAATACCTGGGTTTTAAGAAGCTGTGTGGGCTGGGCTTTTCAACTTGGTATCAGAGCTTGGTTGGGCCTTTGTTTGGTGGACTGTTGTCCGGTTGCCATGTGTTGTGGTCCAGGAGGGTGTGTTGGAATGTGTCCCACATCGCCTGGACATGCCCCGTCTATGCTGGTATGTGTCCCACATCGCCTGGACATGCCCCGTCTATTCTGGTTATGAGGCTCCAATTTTCCTCTTCTTAATGCCTGGGTTTTAAGGAGTAGTGTAGGCTGGGCTTTTCAACTCTGAGTGCTGGCTTATGAAACTATACCACTTAGCGAGTCTCCCTAAAAAAAGAAACTATTGAACTTTTCATTCTTCATATGATTTACTTGACCAAGTCATCCAATTCTGAAATTCTTAGTTGCTCACAAAATTTTTAAAAAGGATGGAGGAATATCAACTTCCAGGGCTCTTAATTTGGTTATTGCCTTGTGGTTTTGCTGTCTTAGACTCTTACTAAAGTTTCTTTTTGCTGCCTTTTCTTTTGAAGCAGACAGAATTGGAGCTACACTCCAGTGGTAGAAACACATATTTTTGCAATGGAGGCCATGTTACTACAATTGCTTTGATGAGCCCGAGGTAGTAGTTCAACGCTATAACCCTTCCCTATATGGAAAAATAATCTTAAAAGTCAGTAATATACTAAAAAATGAAAACCCATTTGACTATTATTCTTGTTCTCTTTCTATATCCTCATTTGAGACTTCGAAGATTGAAGTAACTTCAACCATGCTTTTTGTGCACTGGAACAGCGCAAGAATGACCGCGTCTTTGCCCGTGTCTCCTTGTTCAAGCCCATTCCTACAATCTGGACCAGCGTACAAGAGGAGTTCTCTGTCTCCTCCCCAGCCAACTCTTGCTTTAGTTGGGCAAAATGGTCTCAATTTGATTGAATACTGCCCAGGGTTTCGCACAAGATCCATGCCCCAGTGCGGTTCCCAGCCATGGCGTGAATACTTCCAGTTTACGTCCCAAACTCCCTATGGATCCCCAAGAATAACACGTTTTTGATTGAGAATATCAACACGAACGAGGCCACTTCTGTCACCTCGTCCCTTGAAGGAGTGAAAACATACATGGGGTACAAGCATTTGACATTTCCTTGGTATCACTGGCAAATAGGTTTGGCTAAGTGGTAAACTGTACATAGAAACGGAAGATATGCTGTCAATAGATACGAACACAAAACAATGAGTGCAAAGGTGCACAAGGAATATACAGTAGAAAGATCAAACTCGATATTTGTTGCAATCCCAGCTCTTGATTTGATGTAAATAAGGATGGATCAAGTTGACTGCGGAGGTGGAAATGTACAGGGGAAAAAATCAAATTTGGTAATTGTAGGAATCCCAGCTCTTGATTGATGTAAATAAAAATTAATCAAGATGGTTGGAATTTGTGTTGTACATGCATAAAGTGTTTCTCAATATCATGAGAGCATTACTCGTACTAACACTGTGCTAAGTTTCGATGTAAAGTAGTTGTGGATGGAAAATATTTTTCAATGTGAAAAGAATTTGCATAACATACTTTTTTTCTCTTGGGCTTCTTCCGGGTCGGTCCTATCTAAGTTGATTTTGCCCAATCAGGTCCTAGGCACATAATTCCAAAAGTGTACATAGCTGACAAGGTTCTTTTACACAAGCATCTCCTCTCTCCCTCCTGAGAAAATTTTCAATGCAACACAGCAACGGTTATTTGTTATGTCACGGTTATTTGTAATACCCAGTGGCAGAGTCAGGATTTTGGTCTAAGGGGGGCATACTTAATAGACAAATATTTTTCATCGGAATGTATATTTATTATATCATAAAGTTTGTTTTCCAATTTATTAAATTTGTACATTAAAATGATTCTAACATAATGCAGATAAAGTATATTAATCATTTTACTTTTTTTAGGCTACTTCAACAGTCACATGTATTTTTTTATTTAGAAAAAAAAATTGAGAAATGAGAATGTAGAATAACAGGATTTTTTTTATCAAATCAAATTAAAATTATTAAAATCATAAATACCTATACATGAATAATTATCAATAATATTCAAAATCAGGAGTATAAAAAATAAAAAAAATTGAACTGAGGGCCGGGGCTCCCCCAGGCACCAACATAGCTCCACCCATGGTAACGCATCTCTCACATGGAGTGGGCCCCACACATACATGGAACCCACATCATGTGAGAGGGAGTTACAAATAAAAGTAGCATTCAAACTTTTTTCCTTCTTGGCGCATGTTCCTTATACTAGTATTTTATTAAAGATTTCTAAGTGTGCTTTCGTACACTCATGCCAAAAATAATAAATTAATTACTATTCTTTTTCCCTTCTTGTACGAACTACGTGTCATTTAAACAATTTCATTTCTGTCTCCCCTTTTTATTTTAAATCTTAAAATGTCTATAAATTTTATTGCAAATATCTGGTTTTGAAAAAATAAATATTTTTAGAACTTACTCGACGATTTTTATCGAACAAGAATATTGAATGTGAACTTAAATTATAAATTGCTATTATAATTTTTCATTATACATGGGACAGAGGGTGTAATTGTTAATTTTAACACGGTTAATTGTGCATAGGGGAAATTATAGAAACCCCCCTCGAACTACCACCTGGTCACAGAATGCTCCCTCTTACTACAAATTCAAACACTTAATTAAACCACCTCTAACTACCAAAAACAAAAAACTATTGGATGACCGTTTGCAATCCGTTAAGGATTTGGACGAGAATCAAATCTTGGACAACTTTGCCCTCTTCTCCCCTTTTATATGGAAAAGGAAAAGTGGGAAACCCTTTATCGTGTTTGCAACTGCAGCTGATATCTATCTCTCTCTCTGAACAACTCGCTTCAATCCTCCCTCCCTCTCTTTTCTTGATGGATGGGAGTAATATCAATGACAACGATAGAGATGTTCCTAATTTTGGCATCTTGTGTTTCTGTGGAGAACCAGCACCATTGAAAAAATCTGGCACACAAAAAAACCCAGGTCGAAGGTTCTTCGGATGTACAAAGTATAAGGTAAGCTGCATTGTCATAATTTAGTTGTTCTTAGTTTCAACTGAAACCCTAACTTGACGTTATTGTACATTTGTCATAGACGAAAAAGGATTGCGGGTTCTTCTGCTGGTATGAGCCTTCTATTTCACAAGAAAGTAGTGATTTGGGGCCAATGAGGGTTCAGACAAATTGTATAGCCCTGTATTTTTTAAAAATCGTTTAAAAGTTTTATGAATGCTAGAATAAGGAATTTGTGGAGTTTAATTGATTTGTGGTTAATGTGATAGAATTATAAGTGGAAGGGGTGCTAGTGTGATGTGTATATGTGTGGGTATAATGTATATATAGGAGTGTGTGGTGAAGAGAAACAAATTCCCAAACGCACACACACCCCACGCCTCTTTCTCTCCATCAGCTCTCTCTTTTCTTTCCCACACTCTCACTCAAAAATCCCACTCAAAGTTCAAAACCCACCAAGATCCTTCACCAAATCATCATCCTCTCGAGCTCTCGACCTTGGGTTTCGTTGGAGCAAGCTCAGAGAGGAGTATTCTCGAAGGATTTCGAATTTCAAGGCTGGGGCTCAATCATTCCCGTTGGGTTTCGTTCCCCAAGTTGAGGTAGGGAATTCTTACTCTCTCTACATGTTTATGAGTGGGTTGTGTGCCAAAATCGGGCTCTAAATGGTTGAATTCAAAGTTATGCTCTCTTTTGATTTTTCTGCAAATCGCCCACTGTAATGCAGTGGTACCGATACTACCTTTTTGAGGTACCCGTACCTTTCGTACCGATGCCTACTTTTTGAGGTACCGGTACCTTGACTCTGATTGCTCACTGGATTGGTTTGGTACCGATACCTACTTTTTGAGGTATTGGTACCAATGACTCAGAAAATTGTTTTGAACTCTATTGATCATTCGTCAATTGTATTGACTCCTGATCACTTCTAACACTCTCCAATCACATTCTAATCATCTCTAGACATGATTGCTCGCGTTCCAAAATTCATTGTTCATCCCCACTCTTTTGGTTCTCGTTTTGACAAAGAAATGTGTAAAACTAAATGAATATGATACTCGTTCCTTTGTTTATGCATTTAGGTTATTGTGTGAGCATTGTGGCATGTTTTATGAATGATAAGGACTTGTCATATGTCTTGCTTTACGGTATTGAGGCTTGTAGAACGAAAAATCACAATTTAGAATGATAGAACGATACGAAGAAAGCCACGGAACCACTATGAGGTGGGATGCCGAAAATGGGACGCACGGGGTCCCAAATGCTCGGAAGTGCACAAGAAAGCCACAGATCCACTGCATGGTGTGATGCCGGAATGAATACAGGATGCTCGGGGTCCCAAATACCCGGAAATGAAATCGAGAATACTTGATATAATGAAAATGGAGAATTTAGAGATTATTAAGTGACTTGAATATGACCGGTTGTCACGCCCTCGATTTTCAACATATTTAAGTAATACATTTTAAATAAAGAACCTCGCATATCATACATATTACCCAAAAGAATTCCCATCTGTCTTAAATTACAATTTAAATCCCCACGATCAAAGATTTACAACTATGGCACTTCGGCCCCAAATATACATAAATGCAAGTACGATCCTGTTTAGAATGTTACAAATGTTTAGTTAAAAGGATTGAGATAATAAGTTACAATTACATCTCTATTAAAATAAAGTTAATACAAAGATGCTAAGTAACTACTTGAGATTAACTTTAAAAAAAAAAGGTCTTTCATTCCCAAGCACACATAGCATGCGAGCTATTGTCCAGCATTTTGTCCTGAAAAGAAAGATTAGGTTGAGCTACACTAGCCCAGTAGGAAAACCTTTACCAGTTCTATATGTAAACATGATAAAATGTGCAAGTGAAACGAAGGCAAGACATATAACTCAAACAATGGAAAACAAGTGATTTAAGGGTATTCCCAATGTTCATCATGATCATTCTATCACATGCCTATAGCTTAAGATGTCACTAAGTTCACTCAATGTCAAACAACTCAAATAACCTCGATACTACCCACTATCGCCAATCACCTCCATCGGTGTTTCCACCCCTTGCGTTACTGTATAACACCATGAGGATTACCGTGTTACCACCTCTTGCGTCACAGTGATCCCTAACAACTCGAATTACCGTATTACCACCCCTTGCGTTACGGGACTGCCTAAGTCTTCGTATTTCCACCCCGTGCGTTACGAGACTTCCTAAATCAACTCCCGACATCAACAACTATTTCCTTACTCGATATACGAGCAATAACCTTCCCGAGACCACAATTATACATGAAATGTGTTACAAGATGTCGACTATATCACATATATACCACAAATGTTCATAATTAATCAATCAATCACAAATTGCATTTTATTGACATTTAATCAAGTAAACTATCATTTAATCGTTACCAACGGAGGGCCAACGGTTCAAGAATAACATCCAAAAATCATAGGAAGTCAATTAGATAAGCAAAAGATGAGCTAGAAGGTATCCAAAAGGGATTTAGAAGTGATTGGGGGTTGAAGCGATTGAACGAACACAAAATAGCATCAAAGCTGTCCAGAACAACAAGGGGTATTGATACCCCCGAGTCAGGTATCAATAACTGGCAGGCTAGAAGTCCAGAGACGAATGGGGTATTGATACCCCATTTTTGGGTATCAATACCGCGCTGTTTCAAGGCGATTTCCTGCAGTTTGACAGACATTCAAAGTACCAAAAGGGGATGATCCAAGCACGATTTCTACATCATTTCAACATATATACACATAAAAGAGGTAAATAAATCCCTACCTCGAGACGATAACAAAGATCTCCGAGATTCGAACGAGCCCTAGTTTTCTGGGACTTCAAATCTTCAATTCGGGCTTGACTCAAGGATTTCCAAGCTCTAGGCACGATCGAAAGGTCGGAGGGAGGTTTATTCTTGAAGGTTTTGCAAGATTGAGTGAAGTTTTTGAGTGAGAAGAGGAGAGAGATAGATGAGCCGGTGAAGAGAGAGAGAAAGGGACGGTAGAGAGAGAGGGGGAATGGAGAAAAAATGCTCTCCTACATACAGATACCCCTATTTATACTCACATATCCTAAATCACACACTTAATCCCTCAACACTCTATTCTTTCACTTCAATCCCCAAATCAATTAATCACCCATTAAATCACTTTTTCTCATTATTCCCAATTTTCGACATTTATATGATCTTTAAATATTTTCTGAAAAATACGGGTCTCTACAACGGTGTTGATTATCAAGTATTATTCTCTTGCTCTTGTACACGTGGAAAACTTTCTTGTATCAATGTTCATCTCGGTGCATTGTCCATCTCATCAGCATATAGTTTGAGCAAAGATTTCTCTACTGAGTTAGTGTAGCTCAACCTATTATTATTTTTAGGTACACCTCATGGGTATTGATATGGAGTGCTTGACGTGCATATGACTTCATCGTTTTGAAAGCTAACATGGAAGAATTACTTTGACATCTTGTAAAATTTCTTTTGGGAGATGTAATTGTAAATTTTGAGTTAATCTTTTGACTTGAAAATCATGTAATCACTAAACTTGCCGTCTTTTATTTTACTATGGAATTTGGAGCCGATGTGCCGTTATTGTAAACTTTAGACCTATTTGTACTATTAGGTGGATTATTGGAAGCATTTTGGGGTATTATAATGTAATATTGCGATGGACTTTTATTGAAAACGCTATTTTTATTATGTTAAAAATCCAGGGCGTGACACAAATGCTACGGCTTTGAGGACCGTTGAACAACAATGTGAGAGTTCATCATCCATGAACATTAGTGAAGAATTGCAGATGAAAATGATTACAATGCAGATGAAGATTGAAGTAATGGAGAAGAAGATTCATGAGTTATATACTTTAAAAGAGTTGCAGATTAGGAATGGGGGAAAATGAATTGGAATTTGTTTGGGTGTTTTGTGTTTTTTTGTTTTATGTGGTACATGTACAAAGTTTGAAGTTCAGGCAATGACTTGGCTCTGCCTTAAAGTCCTTTTGTATTGCAATTTCAAATTAAATATAATGAAAATTTTGGCTCTAACTTGCTCTGAAAACATTACAATTGCTTATAAACTGGTGCTGATATATACTGGTACCGCAAAGTGTATTCAAATAGGTTTCGAATTGCTTCATTTGCATACCAAAATTGCAAGACATAAACTGCTAAAACAGATCAGAATTGTGCCATAAATTGGTACATTTATTAATTGCATGCCATAAAAGAGATCAGAATTGAGCCATAAAGTGTTAATGCCATACACATGTTTGCATAAAATGATAGTGCTATAAGTTCATATGCCTGCAAAATAGGTCCATAAACAGGTCCAAAAGCTATCTGCATGTACTACTAGTAGCACATAGTTACATAACTTAGCTATGGCTTAACATCTATTATTTTTAGTGGGGCCAAATTGCGAGAGGCTACGTTAGTGGGGCCGGATATGATCAAGGAAACCACTGAGAGTATGAAATCGATTCGCCAACAACTTTTAGAGGCACGAGAGAGAACAACTGAACAGGTCAAGGTGATTCGGCAAAGGTTATTAACCGTTCAAAGTCGACAAAAGAACTATGCCGATCGTCGTTGTCGTCCATTATCGTTAGAAGTGGGGAATCACGTGTTTCTTAAAGTATTGCCGCGTCGAGGCTTGTCATGTTTTGGGAAGAATGGAAAGCTTTCTCCACGTTATATCGGTCTGTTCAATATCATCAAGAAAATCGGGGAAGTTGCGTACTGTTTGGTTTTGCCACAGAGATTATCGAACGTGCACGATGTGTTTCACGTCTCTATGTTGAGAAAGTACGAACCGAATCCATCACATGTGTTAGAATGGTCCGAACTAGAACTAGAAGCCGATGCATCTTATGGGAAAGAGCCGATACGTATCCTAGATTCACGCGATCAAGTGTCGAGGGGTAAGACAATACCGTTAGTTTGAGTCTTGTGGAGTAATCAAGGTAGCTAGGAGCAATGTTCTGAATACCGTACCGACCAGGGTACCGATTTTCCTATTGGTACGGTACGTACCGATATCGGTCAAATACCGAGTATCGTTTCGGATTTACCGCAACTACAATATATATAATAATTATATATAATTGTAATTCAAAAAAATTTCCGATACCATGTAATTCATCATAAAATACCTATATTAAAACAACAAAATTCACATAAGTGACCTCAAATTAACAAGAAAATGTTCCAACTTCCAAGAGCATCTGCAAAACATACGCAATGTCAAGTACATATCCATCATCTCAAAACATACGCAAAGTTCACCAAAAGAGACTTGAGAATTACATCTAAAAAAAACATAGTTTGTCATTCAACATAAACATAAGGATCATTGTGTCCTCCAATGTCCCAATGATCATACTGGCTATCATTCTCATTTTTAAAATCATCAGCGGCATCATCAAAGTTAGGCTCCGATCATCTAACGTCAATGCCTCTAAAGATGGTGGTTCAATAATCTCCCATGCAATATCCTTTTCATCAAGTAGACTAGGCTCTTCACTCACCCAATCATCCAACACATCTATGTTCTCAAGACTAATCAGATCAAGTGCATCTTTCGTTCGCCTAATAATCCTACAAAAGTAATTTTCACAATTTATAAGATTCATTTTGAAAGCATATAAAAATTGAGTAACAACTTTTGAAACAATTACCTCTCTCGAAACTTCAAATTATAACGCACATAGACTAAATCATTGAGTCTTTTGTGCTCTAGTCTATTTCGCTTCTTAGAATGGATAAACTCAAACATACTCCAGTTTCTTTCACATCCAGATACACTGCAACATTGGCTAAGTACTCGAATAACAAACTTTTGTAAATCTAGAACTAAACCTCTGAATTGCCCCCACCATGAAACTAAAAGATTGAAAACTTAACAATTTACTAGATAAAAATCTAGCAACTTACAAGATAAAATAGGCATACTGAAAAATAAAAGATTACCTGGAGATAGTTTCTCTCGTTGACGAATAGCAAGGGGCATATTGAAGTCACATGTTGCCTACTTGTATTCCTCAATTTGTGCACTTATTTGGTCTTACAAATGCTCATTCGGCACCAAGACTGTAAGAGCTTGAATCATTCCTCGATTAACTTCCTTTTTCTTCTTGAAAGAAGGCTTAAAATATATTGCGGGATTGAGAAAGCAAACAGCAGCATGAAGAGGGCTGTGAAGTTGCCTATCCTATCTAGCATCAATCACTCAAATGTATGGGCCATACAAAGAGATCCTATTGTTGAACCTCACTTTAATTGCCTTTTTTTCCTTATCCATTGCGTCATACAAGTATCCCATTACAGGCTTTTCATCACCATCGATTAGACGAAGAACCCTCACCAAAGGTTCACAAACTTTCACCACAAGTTGACAATTAGACCAAAATTCTCTATCCTCCAAAAGAATTTTAACAAATTCTTTCCCAACATTACATTTAGCATATTGAGATCCAAGTCATTTGTCACTAGTGAACATTTGTTTAAGCTCTTTCTTGAAATTTAGAAGGCATTGAAGAGTTAAAAAGTTTGTAGCAAACCTTGTGATGCCGGGACGACACAAGTCTCTACCATTTGTGAAGTCTTTCCTCATTATGTTGAGAACCCATGCATGATTGTAAATGTATTGAGTTACCTACAAAAGTAATAATCACAATTGATAAGATTCATATTCATAGCATATCAACTATACAATATGCATAACATCTTAAATGTTACATTTTTAGCCTTTTGGATGGTAGCATCTATGTGCGGAAAGTGTTGAGACTTTGCAAAATTCTCCAATATCAGGTCCAAGCAATGAGCCGCACAAGGAGACCAATAGAAGAATCCATAATGTGCTTTTAACCTCTTTCCCGCAGCTTTGTAGGCAGTCTCATTATCCGTAACAAACTGGACAACATTACTTGGCCCCACTAGTTCAACAATTTCACAAAAAATACCAAACAGTGTATCTGTGTCTTTATCAAGTTCCGATGTGTCAATTGACTTAAAAAATATAGTCCTTTTAGGACAATAAACAAGAAAATTTATAATCGGAGTTTGATTTTGGCTTGTCCATCCATTAAACATAATTGATCTATAATTTGCCCATACCTCTCTATGTTCAAGAAGATACTCTCTAATTTCGCGAACACTATTATTCAAGAGAGGGCATCTCAGGTCATGATATGAAGGACCCTTGAAGCCCGGTCTAACGGCTAGCATTGCATCAATCGCCGATTGATAATATGGAGATAAAGTCACATTAAATGGAATGTTAGCATCATACCACCATCGAGCAACTGCCATTCTTGCTTCATCAATGGTTTCTTTAGATGACAATGCACTTTGTATAGAAGGTTGGGCACCCGGCGTAGTTCTTGGAGCAAAAAAGCCACCAATTGTCTTATTTCTTTTTTTTTGGTTCCATCTCTGGACTTTGTTTGATCAAGTAAAGACTCTTCCTCCTCTTCATCCAAAGCTTGATAGGAAGCTCCTTCTCCAACCGCTTTGCTAATTCTCTCCCTCCTTTCTTTGTCTTGCTTATACCCTTCAAGCATTTGATTAATTTGCCATTTTACATCCATCGGCACATTTTTACAAGCTTCCACCTCTCTCTTCACTCCGGTAAGATGTTGTTTTAATCGTGTAATTCCACCACCTTTAAGATGCTTATTACAAAAGATGCAAATGGTATTATTCTTTTTACCCAAAACTAATTTACCATAAGCCCAAGCAGGGTCATCAGATTTTGCGGGAGCTGAAGTCATTGATGGAGCATGACTAGAAGCATGATCACTTGTCATTAATGGACCAGAAGACATTGTTCCTATAATACCAAGTTACTGAACTACTTAATAGACATTATAAAAAAAATAAAGCTTGTAACATCAAATCCAAGTTCCAACCTAAAGTAATTTGAAATGCCCGCCCATATAATTTGAGAATCTGTATGAGTATGTCAAAAAAGTCCCATAATGCTAATGAAAACAATTGCAAAATTCGAAGGTGGTCATAGCTAATATTAGCTATCAAAATTAAAGCTAATGAATCAACAGATTCACTGATCGAATTATATACAGCATTATCAAACAGAGGGATAATGCTAATGCATTATCAAAGCTAATGAATTATCAACAAATTCACAAATAGAGGGATTTCCTAATTCATCTAAAGCCACAAAATATATACACCTACATATCCACCAGCCTGCACCATATACACCGAATTATATACAACATAACAATCCCATTTTTTCATAATCAACATCCTACAATCAAGATATATATATATATATATATATATAGAGAGAGAGAGAGAGAGAGAGGCACCTGATCGATGAGCCGGGGGTAAGATTCACTGATTGATCATCGATGAGCCGATGAGGTGAAAAGGGTGCCTTAATTCCAGATCGATGAGGATTGAGGCGTGATTCGTGAAAATATCATTTAGGCTTTAGGGTTATTAGATACACGGTTTTGAGGTGAAATTACGGTTTCAGGACATCATTTGGAGATTATTACGAAATTACCCAGATTTGCAAAATTTCGGAAAAAATTACCGGTAAGCTCATCTTGGCCGATATTTTTTTGAGATGACCGGTACCAAGCGGTAAGGACCGGTATTGGGTCTGGAACGGTATTGGGGGGTCAGGGTACCGGTTATTTATAAAAACGGTACGTACCAGCCGGTACGGAACGGTATTGATAACATTGACTAGAAGTCCACGTGGGAAAGGGAGGACATAGTTAGGGAGAAGTATCCGCACATATTTCCAAAAGGAATCGATGTGAGTGTTTAATATCGAAGTTTCATGCTATTTGATAAGTCGCATAATATTGATGGTTATACTTGTTGCATATCTACGTGGTGCATGACTTAATGAGCATGGTTGTATAAATTTCGAGGACAAAATTTCCTTAAGGATGGTAGGGTGTAGAGACCTCGTAAATTCGTACTATTGATTTAAATATTTTACGAGAAACAAAAGGAGGAAATTGATTTGGAATATTGAGATTTGGGATAAATGTGTTAAAGTGCTATACTTGAGAGGTAAGTGTGTGATGCGTGCCTAGGGTGTATATAACATGTGTGTATGGTACATAGGGATTAACTTTCCCTTTTCTTTTCTCCTCCCACTGTCCCGTTCTCTTCCTTTCTCTCTTGCTCTCACTCAAATTCTCTCCCAAACAACTCAAAATCCACACAATAGCCTCCAATTCTTCATATATTTGCGTATTGCGGTCCCTATTTCACTAGTTTGAGCTCAGTGGAGGCGTATCCCTTCCGATTTCAAAGTTTGGAGCTAGGGCTTGGAGGATCCTTTGAATTTGTCCTTCAATCTTGAGGTAGAAAGTTCTAACTCTCAATACATGTTTATGACTTATTTCTAGAGCTTGAACCTTGCCATTTGTTGTTGTAGTTGTTGTTGGGGTTGAGGTAGTTGAGAAACCCATGAAAATCTGCTGAGAATCTGCTCGAATAGCCATGGTATCGATACCATTTTCCTTGGGTATCGATACCATTGTATTACCAAACCCAGAAAACACACTAGTATTAATACCATTCCCCATGGGTATCGATCCCATTGCATCTGGAATCCTTCTCAGTCAAATGGTATCGATACCATTTTTCTAGGTATCGATACATGTTGCTTATCGACAGCTTTTGCTGTTTTGCTTCGTGCTTTACCATTTCGATTTTCAATCACTTCTAACCTACTCAAACACCTCCCGAATGACTCTTAACTTGATTACTTGTATTTTAATGACTTCATTGAACACTTCCATAACTTTAATGCTCGTTTGGACATGACTTCACAAAAATCACTTTATACGTCAAAGTTGGGTTTGAACGGTGTGAATATGACAGACAAATGATTTTGAAACTTTATGGACACAACGAGAACATTTAGGACTCATGGACGGGTGAGTGCCTGGCAGAGGACATCGGGGTCCTTTAATTGGCCCGACAAGAGCTATATGCTCGTATTGGATACTTCAGGCCCTCCCACTGGGTAAAGTGCCTGACAGAAGACATCAGAGTCCTTTAATTGGCCTGCCAGGAGCTTTGGCTCTAGACACTTATATGATACACATTTGGATACATGGTGTTTTCAAAGGTTACTCATCAAGTACTCGATTGGTTCTGAAATCGATGGGTTGGATTATTGGTTGCTGTTATTGTTTATTCTTCGGGTTTCACATCATTGCTTGTCACGTGGTCATTCCTACATTTCATATGCATATATTGTTAGACTAGAGTTTCCTACTGGGCTTGTGTAGCTCAGACTTATATCATCTTCAGGTACTAACTCGGGGCAGTAGTGATGATTTACTATTCGAAAAATCCTTGGACTTGGAAGTGTAATTTGTGGAAATGGAAATGTTAAACTCTTTTGGGATATTGTACGGATTATTGTGAGGTTTTATTTATGAAAACCCTTTCTATTTATGTTGAAAATCGATGACGTGACAGTGGCCTACTCTACCTTCCTTTTCCTCTAAAGCTTTTGTAATATGGCTGAACATATGTTCTGTGTGCACTGATAACTCCCCCATTGGCAAATCAATTCAAGATGGTCTTAAAATTTTTGTCCAATCAAGTAACGCTACTAAATTTTGGGATGATATTTGGTTGGAGGACAGGAGCTTAAAAACCTTATATCCTTGACTTTTTCTCACTTCAATGCAACAAGAGGCTTTGGTAAATGAAGTGTCCCCTATTTCACCCTCAGTTGATTGGAACCTCCTCTTTCGAAGAGTACATCGTCCTTGGGAGGTAAGTGAGTTGCTTACTCTTCAAGATAAGTTGAGAAATTTCAACTTAGTTCTAACAAGGGTCGATCACCCACTTTGGGAATGGAGTTCTAATGGTTGTTACTCTGTAAAATCACCTTATTCTAATTGGGAGAACAGAACTTTTCATGTTAACAATAGCCTCAATTCAATCTGGAAAAATCTTGGCTCAGCTAGAATTGATGCTTTTGTTTGGCAAGCTACTCAAGACAGAATTGCCACAAGATCCATCCTTGTGAGAAGAAATATCATTCCTTCAAATCTTGGCATTTGTCCTCTATGCTCTGCATCATCAGAAACACCTTCTCACTTGCTCCTTCATTGCAGTTTTGCTTGGAACATTTGGTCAGCTATCTTTATTTGGTGGAATATCCCATGGGTTTGTCTTTCAACTATCTCCGGTCTGATTGATCTTTGGTTCTCCAATTCTTTTCATAACTTGGAGGAAATATGTTGGAATACCACTCTATACGCCATCTTATGGTCCATTTGGAAAGCTAGAAATGATCTTGTCTTCAAGAATTCAATGCCAAATACTGATGATGTGGTTAACCTTATCAAACTAAGCATGGCATTATGGGTTAAAGGGAGATGCAATCTTGTAGCATATTCTGTTGAAGACTTCAGGAGCCATTTGGAAGGCATTAGAAAGCATAAAATCTAAACTATTGTTTCTTTTTGTTCTCTTTTCCTTCAACTCTTGGTTGGTTTTTCTTTTCTCTTTTTGGGATTGTTAGCATGCTTATGATTAGATTGGTTTTTTCCTTTCAATGATGCTTGCCCTTTCTTTCTCGATGTACCCATTATCAAGTTTCTAATAATATTTCTTTGCCTATCAAAAAAAAAAAGTCTCAACCAAACCCTGCAAAAAACAATCGAGGAACAAGTACATTTATGCCAAAAAATAAAAGTTTACACCAAGTACAACCAAATAATTTCAACAGTTTATAACATACCTTCTGCCTATCTGAGATAAAGGTCCATTCTTTCTCTTCAAGTCTCCCTATTACAACAAGCAGATTATCAAAAAACCATATCAAGCTATCCTTAGTCTCAGCTTCAACCACAGCCACTGCTAATGGGTACATTTGTTCATTGGCAATAGCACTCAAAAGTTGACCACCAAATGGGCCCTTCAAGTGACATCCATCAAGCCCAATTATAGGTTTACAACCAGCTAAGAAACCTTTTGATTGTGCAGCATACACCACAAACATCGTTTGGAAGACAGGGGATGTGTCAAGTGGTGGCCTCTCCACCCTTAACAATGCAGTTGAGCCATGGTTTTGCCTCCTAATCATTTCACAGTAGTCCCATAGCCTCCAATATTGTTGTCTATAGTTGCCTTCAATTGCTTCTAATGCCCTCTTTTTAGCCTTATAGGCTTGACTATCAGTGACCTTTACCGTGTGCTCCCTCTTTGCCGCCTTTCTCAAAGCACTGACCTTCCAATTGGGATCATCAACCAGCCTGTCCATGTATGTTCTTACTAACCATGCAGAGTTGGCATGCCTAAGCCTGTATTGTCTAGGGCAACTATATGGATGGTTGACTAAGCTTTTGATTTGAAATGACTTGGTGTCTTGGAAGTAATTAGCATGGACTCTCCATCCACTTCCATTGGAACAAACATCTGTCACCCTATCACCATCATTCTTTACAAAGGTAAACTCAGTCCCATTTTGGATGGTATACTTCCTAAGTGCAGCCCTAAATAATGTAGCATTGGCAAATATCATACCCAACTCAAGGTCTGGCCATTTCACGTCTCTATCCTCAAAAAATTCAGTAAATTCAACTTTACCCTATTCATCCAATGAATTATTTGGATTATCCATGTCATCAAACTCAACTTCTTTCCCCTTTCCATGTGATGTACCTTCTCCATAGCTATAGTTACACCCATTACCACTACCAATCCCCCCCCACCCCCCGCCCCCTCCCCCCGCCCCCTCCCCCCCCTCCTTCAATGTCACAAGTTCAGAATAACCTACAAATGTCTCGCTCTCATTGTCATCACAATCAATTATGTCATCTTCTAAATTCACCAAGTCAGCACCTTGACCCTCTTCTACCGCTGGATTAACCACATAAATATTTATAGTCTCCTTATCATTATGAATAGCAAACATGTCCACAACATCACCATCAGTTTTTATATCCCTTAACCCACCATCTAAATCACAATTGGGAAGCTTGTGATATATGTTGCATTTTTCAGAATAACCTAAGTCCTTGATCATGTGCACCATCTCAATATATGACATCAAATCTTTGTCCACGTCCCTTATAAAGTCAATCTTGGCCCCATTGTGGACCTCAAACACAAATCTTGGATCAATCATCCTAAACATGAGATTTACAAATTAAACAAGTGCACTTTAGCATGGATTTCATCAATAAAGTAGTACACCTTAGCATGGATTTAATCAATAAAGTAGTATAAATGTTATAGAATTAGATAAATCATATAAGTCAAAGACTAAAAAGCAAAACAATCCCTCACCATTTCCATTGATTTCGGTGGGTAGAAACATGAGTAACTGCATTTGGGACCACATCCAACAAAAAAAAAAATAGAACTACTCTCAAAAATTGACTACACAAACTTTTCTAATCATTTAATATTCAACCACTTCTCCAAATCAATGAATACTGTATTCAATTCAGCTTTTCGTAAGAAAAAAAAAGGGGGACAAAAGGAATATACCTTTCAGCTGGAGCAAGAGGAGACAAGGAACTTTTAGGGTTAAAAGCCCGCTATTGCTTTATATACTAAGGAAAGTGGAGGGAAATAGGGGAGTATTTTGGCGCCACTTTTTTTGTGAGGTAAGGGGGATTTGGTCCCACATATGTCTGTGTATATACTGCAAAAAAAAGAGGGGCATTAAGGTAACTTCATGACTTCTGTTAACAGAGTTAGTCCCGTTTTCTATTTTTGGTAGTTGGAGGTGGTTAAGTGTTGGAATTTGTAGTATAAGGCAGCATTCTGTGGCCGGGTGGTAGTAGGGGTTTGTAATTTCCCCTTATGAATGGATTGTTAATTATTAATTCTAGCACATTTAATGTCAAATGAACACTATGAATAGACTCTTAATTGTTAATTTTAACACAATTAATTTTTAAATGAATATTGTTAATTATGAATTTAGACTATTAATTATAAATTTAGACAAAACAAAAAGGATATTGAAAAATGAAAAGGAAACTGATATTCGCGCTCCACTTTTTACTGATGGCACTCTACTTTCAACGTAAAATTACTATTAACTTCATGAACAAAGTGGAGTGCTATTAGTAAAAAATGGAACGTGAATATCAAATTCCAAATGAAATATTTATTTTTACAAAATTTACATTTAATATTGGTCTCCTTAGGTAGATCTCTACGAGTAGATTTCAAATATATAAATTTTATAAAAGAAACTTGATATGTATCAATAGAAGTTATTAACTTCCTAACATTTTAAGCTTAAAAAAGAGAGGAGAGAGATAGAGCACGAAATGAATACAGACATGGTAGAGAGAGGGAGAGCTGAGTTAATTTGGGAAGGATCTAATAAGACATGGAATAATTAAAGGAGGAGCCTCCCAGCCATAAACTCAAAAAATAGAACCAGCCCATAATTATTCCTTTTCAATTTTGTACTTCGGTGTTTGGTTGCGCTTGAAAGACTTTTGCAAGAATTAAACAGAATTGACTTGTAACCAACTGGAGCTAGCTCAGTTGGCCAGGACTCCTGAATCTCATTAGGAGGTTAGGAGTTCGAATCTCTCTTGTGGTTGTGGTCTTCCCTTAGAGGATTTTTCTTTCTTTATTTGTTTATACCTTATAATGGGCTTATTTCTTGTATTGGTTGAGTTGTTCGGCTTGATTATCTCATGGACTGTTACAATTGATGTAGTATTCGACTCTGTACTTCATATCTGATGTAAAATGATCTCTTATATCGATTGAAAAAAAAACAGAATTGACTCGCGAAAAACATTATCGAGGGAAGAAAGCTTTGTAGAAAAAACTTATCGCCATTCCTGCGTATGTCATTTTCTGCCTTATCATGGAAATTATTTGGCAATGAAAATGTTTTTACTTCTCATTTATAAGGTAGGAATAATTTTCTTTGATTACGCAAATTTTGATCAATGTGAATCATCCATCCCTCTTGAGCATCTCCGCTAAGGTATTTGGCACGAAGTTTCTCTATTTCCTCATCATGTTGTTGAGCCTCAATTACTCGAGTCAATAACGTTGATTGAACGGTCAAATTACATAACGTAACCCCATCCTGAACTTTCTTGAAGTGTAATGTGTACAACCCCAAATCTGAGGAAGTCCTTTACTCATGGATACCTAGACTCGCAAGGTGTGTCAATTTTCTACTTAACGCATCCATCACTATGTTCGCTTTCCTCAAGTGATATTGCAATTCGAAATTGTTATCTTCCATGTGTTCCATCCATCGGCATTATCGTAAGTTAAGTTCTTTTTGGAAAAATAAGTATTTCAAGCTTTTATGATCGGAATAGACTTCAAACCTCTCACCGTACGAGTAATGACGCCAACTTTTTAAAGCAAAAATAACGGCCGCGAGTTCCAAATTATGTGTGGAATAATTCCGCTCGTGAGTTTTCAATTTGTCGTGACCCATACGCTACCACTCGCCCCGTTTGCATCAAATTGCACCCAAGTCCTTCCATCAACGCATTGCAATACACAAAGTGGCCAACTCCATGTTCGGGCACAATCAAAACCAGTATTGTCGTCAACCGCCTCTTCAACTCCTCAAAAGTCGTTTCACACTCGTCACTCCAAATGAAACGTACTCTTATGTGTCAATTTAGTCATCAGAGCCGCTAAGCGTGAAAAATCAAGACCAAAACGACGGGTATTATCTTTTAGGAGTGTTTCGACTAAATAATCCATTTGGATATTTTTTTTGTTATTTTTCTGTAAGTTTTGTAACAATTCTGTATGCATTATTTATTTGAATTGACGATAGGAATTTAAAAATAAAAAAATATTATTAAGCCAAACAAACAGGGTGGACGCACTATTCGAGCTGGCCATTCGACAATTCAATGATCTAAATTTCATCTCTACAATGAATAGCTCACACACCATCCCCATTCCCCTCTAAAGTCTGTTCAAAATAAGAAAATGAAGTGGGCCCACTTTCTTCGACAGCCTATCATACAAGAAGGCAAAAAATTTCCCACCAAAAATTGTCCCACAAAACATCCTTCAAAATTTTCTCTCTCCTTCTGCCGCCGGAGGCTTTGGAGACAAAGATCAGAAGGAAAACTACCTCTGATACCCTCTCTCTCTCTCTCTCTCTCTCTCTCTCTCCTACATACTACATGATATATTAGTCGCACACCCACAAGGCCACAAACACACGTAGTAATTACAATTTACAAGGATGCCGATAGAAATGCCCAAAGGGCTACCATTTACGGTAGACACATGGAACCCATCTTCAAAGACGAAGAGGCACCATTTCCTCACTCACGCCCACAAGGACCACTCCCAAGGGATCTCCACGCACTTCTCATACCCAATTTACTCTACCCACCTCACCAAAACCCTAACCCTCCAATATTACCCTCAGGTTTGGTCTCAAATTTACCATTTTTGCCCTCTTTCTAAAAAACCAATTTGATCATCTGACTGTTTATGTGAAATTTTTTTTTTTCTTTTTTCTTTGCAGCTTGATGATTCATTGTTTGTGAATATTGAGATCGGACAAAGGTTGGTCATCAATGATCCGGATGGAGATTTCTCTGTAACTGCTTTTGATGCGAACCACTGCCCTGGTATATGATTGATCTTTGGATTATTCTAGTGGGTTTTGCTTATATGGTTTTCTTTTTGGATCTTGTTATGAACTATCATTGCACTTTCTCTTTTGGATTAATTAGCTCATATGAGTTTCGGGGGCTTTTGTCGCGTCAGAGGTTCAAGCTGTGTTCTAATTTTATTTTGGTGATGATTTTTCATGGGTCACAATCAAATATTATTTTGTGGTCAGTATCAAATTTTCTGATACTGGTTTGTGGTTGTTTTCTGGGAAGTTCTCAACCATCATTGCAAGTGTACAATACAAATTGAATTATTGTGGAACAGTATGACCTGTTGACTCTCTTAGCTTCATGATCGGAGACTACTAATGATTTTTTGGTAAGTAAATTTGATTACTTAGGAAAGGGATGGTCAAAGACTCTAGCTAGAGGAGAGAGTAATTGAAGGCCTGAGATACCAAGAAGATGCTGAAGGCTTGGGCCACCAAAGGTGGAGAGGACAGATGTGAGAACCCCTAGGCAAATCAGAGAGAGAAATAGAGAGGGGCGAAGATTCGTAGGAGATGCTCTGGAGCTAAGGGGCTTAGGTTGTTATTATGCTTTATGGTAACATAAATGTCTTTATACAGGTGGAGGTACCCTTGAGGGACATCTGGGTGAAGGGCACGTGGCAGGCCCCCAATGGCCGCCAAGGTGAAGGATCAAGGACGATGATCCAACGGACCAAACCTATGATGTCTAAGTATGATAGGACAAATGCTATTTGGGTTGAAGTCAGCTGATGAGGGCCATGTAGAAGGCTCTTAGTGGTTAGGCAGAAGCTAGGGATCAGACCTATGAGGTCTAGGCCTTAGGCATGAAGGACCTACTGCTCAGAGGTCAGTGATGTGTGGGGCTGCGTACCATAGGACCTCAGGGGTCCTGTGAATGTCAAGTAGTAGGGGAGACCCGCTTAGTTCGAGGTGTTAGTGGTAGGTATGATACAAAGCTCAAGGATTTGTCATTCGGTTAGTGAATTTACCTCGATCCAAGACTGGTCTGAGGTCTTACTCTTGAGGGGATTTCAGACCCTCACACGATCCCTTGAGTTCAAGCCTTCATTCCACGATCTTCCTTAGGACCTTCGGTTTCGAGCAACTTAGGGGTGAGCAATCAACTTCAGGGATGGGATGTCCTTCAGCTGGGCGTCTGAAACCTAGCAACTAGGTAACAAACATGCAATATTCCTGAAGTCATTAAGACTTGGTTCCATGTACTTATACTAGGCTAGCAGATAACACTCCTCTTACATACAACCTATTGGATAGACACAAACAAGAAAGGAAACTGCTATATCCATACAATATACATAAAGGACTACGAACACTGGCACGAAGGATAATCTCCAAAACGCAAAAGGTAAAAAACTTAGCAGCTTGAGAATATCTTATCCCTAGTCTAAGGTGGTTTATCTTCATGAGTAGTTGAATACTTTTTCCTCTTAGATGGAGGAAGACCGGCTATGTTTTGTGGGATACCCATCTCAGCCAGTGCACCTCTCATTTGATGCAGCTTATCTTTAAAGCTCTTCTTATTTTTCTCTTTGGCTGAAGTCCTACTGAGATGGTGATCATTTGTACATCCTTGAATACCTTTTCTTTGCACTTCACTGATTGAGACTAAAAACTATTGCAGAAAATTGGATATGTTAGAAGAAGTAGATGCTTTCTCTCTCATATGAGACGAGGATGAACAAACTTCTTTCCCATTACCATTACCATTTCCATACTACCAATCACCCGACGTTTGTTTAAAGTACCTTCAATCCTCTTCTCCTTCTCCCTCCAAACTTGATGTGAAGGTTTTAAGGAGGATTAAGGTGACATCTAGTATAAGAATGGCCAAAGGAATTACATTAAAATATTAAATACATGCTTGGGATGCAAAGTTTTTGCGAAAATCAGTCAACTCATATTTTGAGAAGCTTCATCAAGGTACGAAGGCCTTCCTAATACACTTCCCAAAAAGCGAAGCCCATCCTTATGCCAAAAGCTTAGGTCTGGCAAATAAGAGAATTGTATAAGTGCTGTCATGCAAGTAGTTTCTGTTTTCTCATACATCGTGGGAAGTAGTCGACATGGAATGAAAGTTACCTCCGGAAAGCTCTTTAGCAACTTGTTAAAAAAAAGGCAAAACAGTAAGCTTGTTATGAGTCCGAACTGCCGAAATTTTTTGAACAGAGTAAAAAGGTTTGTCTTGAGATCGAAATTTTCCTTTGTTTGAGGTGATCTCTTCTCTCTCAAGGCGGACACTGCTTATCACTCTTATGATGGTGTCAGACGAGACGTGTTTGAAACTTAAAGTTCATGGTGTTATTTAACTCTCAAAGTACGTGCAAGGAATAGCATTCTTCAACAGCAGCACATTAATAGTAAGTTTCCTAGGGGATTTGTTTTCCTGCGCTTGCTGGCTACAGCTCAATTGTGCTGAGTGTTGTACTTTCGATGCATATGCAGTGGGCCAGGGCCAGCCGTTGATGGTCTGGTACTGGGCAGACTACAAAAAACGGGAGGGGACTGTTTTCTTCATTCCAACCTTCTCAACTTCTCTCAAAACTTTGGGCAACTCCTCCAAAACTTCCAATTTCTTAACTAAATCATTCATGCTCTATGTTACTGATTATGACGATGACGCTTTAGAGCTGGCTGTGGAATACCTCCATAAATTCCCCGATGCTAGGTGTTTTCGTTACCAAGGACGGTAACAAATCCCCTTCAATATATATCAACTCATGCTTATTCGGGAGTGGTAAATATTCTTCTCCTAAGTCAAATTTATGCTTGAATACATGCAACTCAATAGAGATTCGTATTGCAGGCTTTGCAGCTCCATTAAGTGTTCGGTAAAAAGGATTAGCATACTAGAATATGGGACTCTAGGACCTACAAAGTACAATGTTGTTGAACTTTTATAATACTTGTTCAAAGGAAGTACCTGATCTACTTTCTGTAAACTATCTGAATAGGTTCCTGACTTCCCAAAATCGAAGGTGAATAGAATCATTCAAGGGTATAATAAGATGGCATTCTAAGCTGGTCATCATTTTCATTTGAAATTTCAAAAATGAAAAACCAAAACAAAATAAAAATGACTGGATATCAGATGTTTTGTTTTGCTGCATTTGTTTAAAGATTCATTTTTCTTCACATAAGATGTATGTGTTATGCTTTATCATTTGTCTTTTTGGAGGACTTTGTTTTAATTGAAACTAGCATTGCTGCTAGGTTCCCTTTCATTCTAATCTGTGTGCAAGCTCTAAAATTCCTTATTTGGCTTTCTGTATATGGACTCCAGGAGCCTTGATGTTCTTGTTTGAAGGCAATTTTGGCAATATCCTGCACACAGGAGATTGTAGACTCACCCCAGATTGTTTGCAAAGTCTACCAGAGAAGTACATAGGCAGGAAAGGAAAAGAACCAAAGTCTCATCTTGATTATGTTTTCTTGGACTGCACATTTGGGAAATCCTCTATGAAAATTCCCAGCAAGTATTCTGCTGTCCGGCAGGTATTATCCGTTGGCTTTTAATCAGTTTGGGTCTCTTAGTTTTGTGTAACCTGTCTAATTACTTTATTTGAGCTGCCACCCAAGTGTGGTAAACCATGTCCTGTTTTCTGATTTGTATTGATTGTGTATGAGTTACCAAAGATCTTGGAGATACAAGCTAGCTGTAGAAGTGCTTGTGTATTTTAGTTTTATGTTTACCTCCTGGCATTTGGCGGGCTTAACATGAAGAGGCAAAGTTACGCTTGTGCAGTGCACTATGATTGTGCTCATTATTGGCTTTCAAACATACTAGTGTTACTGGATAAGAACACGTCCTCCACATTATACCATTTTCTGACCATGCATATGGTTGCCCATGTATAAACATGCCTACATGGTTGCATAGAGTCCTTATCTTAAATGGAGCTCCTTCCTTAGAAATTAGAATTGCAAAACTCCACTCCTTGTGAGAAACTAGTGATAGTTCCAGAATTTTTTTGATGATTTAACTATCTTGAGAGCTGAGATGGTTTGTGTTGGTTAAAAGATTCAAGTAGTTCCATTGAGTTAGTAGTATACAAACCAGACTGGGAAAAACAACTTTTGAGCGGCAAATTGTATCTACAAAATTGCAAGAGATCAAGTAATAGGTTTCTTGTTATTTGAACTTTTTTATATGGAAAGGTAAACCTACCATGTGGTGTTCTTGGCATACAAATTGGCCTTTTGATTTGTCAAGACCATTGGTCGGTAGTTTTGCGTTTGGTAGAGTTTTTGAAAGGTGATTCTGCTTTCTATGCCTCTCTCTTGGATATATCAACTTGTTTTTATTCTCAAACTTACAGAAAACAGGAACCATGGTTGGAAATTCTTGTGGTTCATTGTTTTCAAAATTTTTTCCAGAAAATTGAGACAGTTTAGAAAAACAAAATTTGTTATCTGGTGTTTTCCGGACAGAATACTAAATGCCCACAAGGACCAGTTCTCAAATTTTTTATAATTCCATGAAAACAGGTTTCTGGAATCTTCCGCACAGAAAAATATTGGAAATGGGCCAAAATTGCCCCCACTGGTTAGATGGTAAAGCACAATCTTTATTGGTGGTGAAAATGGGAAGTGAAGTGCTAGTAAGTGATGAGCTCCTTCTGCACTCAAAGAACATAGTGCAAGCCAACCGGCCTAAGGTGGTCGGCGGACACTCTGATGGTCGGGTCAGTGAGTGAAGAAGAAGCAAAACTAGCAGAGTGACCACCAGTATGATTAGATATTGAGCGTACCTCTACCCTTGGGGCGTGTGTTGTAGACTTGTAGTTATAGGGGGTAAAGGACTTATCTAGCAAGCCAGGGTTTGGACCCTTGGGGCCACATCACTTTCCTCCCTCCGCCTTTTGGAGTTCCCTCAGATGGTATGGTGACCATGGATGATCACAATGCAAATCCTTTCCTCCCATGACGTCACTGCATCGCACAAACTGGTCATGGTGACCATGGATGACCTGCGTCTATATTTGCCTTCCACAATTCACCTTTTAGATTTTGTTTCTCATACGCAGCAAGTGTTTCCAATAAGTGGCATGCATTCACGATGCATGGATGTTATTTAACCCGATGCTTCTTACGACTTTGAGTTCAAGTGTCTAATGACAAAGGATCTTGCTCTGCACTTAATTTCTCTGGAAAGTACCTAATCACACGCACGTGCGACATACACACGTACATAGTCATAGTTTAATATTTGTTGCAATTGCTGATTATAAGACTGACATTCAGGCTATCCATGAAACAGGTCATTAATTGTATTTGGAAGCACCCTAATGCCCTGGTGGTTTATCTGACCTGTGATCTTCTTGGTCAGGAAGAGATACTTGTGGAAGTGTCCAAAACATTTGGTTCCAAAATCTTCATTGATAAAGACAAGAATCCAGAATGTTTCCATTCTCTGACACTCACAGCGCCCGAAATAGTCTCTGAAGATCCATCCTCTCGCTTTCATGTGCTAGAAGGATTTCCTAAGCTCTACGAAAGAGCGCAAGCTAAATTTGCAGAGGCAGAGGCTAATTTCCAGCCGGAGCCTCTCATAATCCGTGCTTCCTCCCAGTGGTTTGTGTTTGATGATGAAATTTTAGAAACTGAAAGGCAGAGAAGAGGGAGATGCAGTAGAGCAGTGAGAGATCAGTTTGGTGTTTGGCATATATGCTATTCGATGCACTCATCTAGGGAAGAGTTGGAGTGGGCTATGCAAATTCTTGCGCCCAAACGGGTTGTGTCAACAACTCCCAATTGCAGGGCTATGGAGCTTGATTATGTGAAGAAAAATTGTTTTGGCACACAACTTGCTTCTGATGATCCTTTATGGAAGCTTCTAGACATAAGGCTTGAAGTTGCTCCAACTGATAATTGTTCAGTTGTAGTGGAAGACACTATCAAACCCACTGTAGAGTCTCACTTGCAGCCTGTGAAAACATCCATTACCCAAAAACAACTCTTGACCCTCTCTCCTCCCAGCAAAAGGCCACCAGTCACGTTATTTGGAAGGGCAAGACTAGGTAATCCCTCGGATTTTACTTTTCTACTTACAGAGAATAAAATTAAAACCACTGAAGATGAGACTCCTCATAGTGTTTCTGATAAAGCAGAACCACAATGTTCGTTCCAAGAGGATGTTTTCGGATTGAAACATGAAAAATCATTTGAGAACAAGGCAGATATAAATGAAGCACAATGTGAGATTTCAGTGGAGATAGAGAGGAAGTTTGAAGTGGAATGTGAAAATCCATTGGAGAACAAAGTGGAGGCTAATGAAGTCCAATGTGAAAGGTCAGTATTGGAGAAAGATTCCGAAATTCGTTTGAGTGGTTATTCACCGGTTGGATCACCACAGAGCTTTAATGAAAGCTTTAGAAAGTTGTATCGGTCCATGAATGTGCCTGTGCCTCGACCTCTTCCTTCCCTGGTGGAGCTTATGAAGGCCAACAAACGCACAAAGAGGGTTCAGTGTTAGTTTTGCCTCCCCCTGCAATTTTTTTCCGAGCATCAACTCAATGCAATGATTTTACGTTCACTAACCAAAGTATCACAAGGCTTCATATTCCTCACATGTAATGCCGATGAAAGGAAAAGGGATCGTGACAACTTTCAGTGAGATACATGAACAGAGAATAGCAATAATAGTTTTCTGCAATTATATGACGTGGGGGAGAGTGTTATTCACTTGGTTGAACCGTCAAATGAGGATCAAAGAAGAGTAACAGGTATTCGGCAAGCACTCTCCTAAACCAAACACCGCTGAGCTTATTGATATCTTTTTCTTATTCATTGGTCTGCCAGAGGTAATTGGTATTGTGGCAATGATTTTTTCCCCATTTTTTTCCTGTACCAAGAGAGGAAATTCACATTCATACTCAATAGAAGAAAAATTGCAGACGGCCACGAAGTTCAATTATTGCCTTGTAAAAGTGGAAACTTCATTGTGTGGTTTGTTTTTTGTATGTTATGTATCCAATGGCTGGGGCTTTGTAAACTTTTAGAGAGAGAAAAAACATCCTTTTTTTTAACAATTTAGGTGTTCGGACCAGCTTATGTGCACCTCAACTTAGGTTATGATACATACTCTAATCTCTTGATTGTGGCAAGAATGACAATGCTATTGGGTTTAGGGGCATTCTATTTCTTGTTACAATTTACATGGCCTTGTTCATTGTTGCTGGTGGTTTTTTAATTTTTTGGTGAGGAATAAACAGTTGGTTGGTGGTTGCTCTTGCAATTTTGAAACTTCTGTTGTCCCCTAGAAGCAAAGGATAAAGACTAAGAGGCTAAGTTTGACTCCTGGATTTATGGAGGAATACTTCAAGGAGGGGGAAACTAACTGAAAAGTGAATCTAGTCTTATGATTTTACGAAAAAGCTCCGATGGGCTGTGCACATACGCTGTGCACATACGGTACACAGACCGGCACGCAGGGCTCGCTTCCGGATTCCGCACTGACGATCCGAGCCATTCAATAATTTTAAAATAATTAGAAAATCAACTCAATACAATACGTGTAGGTGTTTAATCCTGTAATCTGAATGAAAAAATGTAAGATTGATCAAGTACCTACACGTGTTGTATTGAGTTGATTTTTAGTGGGAGCTTTTCAAAAAATTATTTTAAATTTATCAAACAACTCAGATTATCCGTGCTGGACCTGGAGTGAGCCCCGCGTGCTGATCTATGCACCGTATGCGCACAGCCCATTTGTGTCCATAGAAGGTCATGATTTTATCTTTTCTCGTCAGCCATAATCCAAATAGGCCGTTAGGGATCCTTCAAGAGGCAGCCTATACAGAGATGCATACAACCGTTATTGTTTCGGGGTGTTTATTTTATTTTATTTTGGAGAAAGGCGAATTGTCGCATACCTTTACCGGGTCCAGCTTTAGGTAAGTATGTTATATGAATCTCTGTTGTTGCCATGGATGCAGCAATCAGAAATTTTGATAAAGGTCATACAATTAAATATATAGTCACAATGGTAATTTGCCTTGCCATGGAGTTATGATTAATGGTGGCGCAAGATGGACCAGATGGTAACAAGATTATATGATCATTTTTGGGAAGACAAAATCGTGGTTATGTCACACGAATATGGAAAATAGAATTATAAATAGATCGCTGACATCGACTTATGTACAATTTCTCTGAGGTTCATTCCTCCATAATATACGTGAAAGAACCCAAACCGTGAGCTAGCGTTAAATCCAGTACAAACAACCATCACAGTTTACTCGGTATATATATAAGCTAGCCTTTTCAACATTTTATACACAGGTTTTCTCCCTCTAATTCATAGGCCTGTTAGAAGCAGCTGTAGAAGATTGAAAAGAAGATATATTATTTGCAGCAATGCTCCATGCAATAGAAGACTTATGTTACATGAACTTGGGATACAACAGAAGACCCCTGGTGAGAGAAAAAAATCGCAAGATGTGGACTTTATCGTCAGGTGACTTTAGCTTGTCGAAGCTGGTTATATTCTCTCGTAGTTGAGCCTGTCAGACTGCAAGGTAGAGAAATGTACCAACCATTATTTCTCTGAGTTATAGAGACAAAATAATCGTTCTAAACTTGCACAAGAATATCGATGAACATCTAAGATGCGTTTTAATCATGAATTTGAACAAGGAAAAGAAAATGAACGGGAAAAAGTACACAAACACCTGCAGTTTTTTATGAGAATATGTTTTCTGTCTCCTGTTCTTTTCAATCCACATCCCCTTTGGAAAACCCCATTACAAATTCAAAGTCCACAAAAAACATACTGAAAACGTTAAGCATACCTTGATAAGCATATCTGTTGGAAGCCAAGCTGGTGCAGTAGGAATCCCAACCCATGCAATCTGTGAGCAGTACAACATCGTGATCTCAATATGTATTGATGAGACGTATAGAACTGAAGCACATGTTTTTGTGCCATTACATTTGGACATGAATGGCTTTGTCTTGGTATTGAAGTTGACAGTTGAGAATCACAGGGCAAGAAACCCAGTTTTTTACACATGAGATAATAAGGGAACATCCTGAAGTGGTTTGCGGTTTCAAACTTCACCAAATCGCTAAGAGACAAAGAGGTATGAATCCATTTTAGTGCAATTCTTATGCAAACTATAGGCTACCCAAACTTAAATTTCCTGCCCAGGTCCTGCTTACTGTTCGAGAGAGGTAATAGGTAGACAGCCTTATCCCGACCTCTCGTTCTTTCCTTTTTTGTGTTTGTTTGCTTATGGAGAGGCTGATATCAGAGTGCTAGGACGCACAAATATTCACCATATACACTTTTACTGTTATGTTTTGGTACATAGAATTTCTGCTGACTAAAATACAAAGTCCGCTAGTTTTACTGAGCTTACCACCAGCTAGCCACTAACACCTAGATAGATTGTTAGTTGGATTAGAAGACTGGATCTAGATTCAGCCCAGTGACATATCTTGAAAGACTATAAGAGCAGACGAATCCCCAACAACTCTATTACTAGAGTTAGGCAAGCTATAAATGTTGTTTGCTATTGGAATTTGTCCTACATCGGTTAATTATCACCTCAAAAACTAGTATTTGGGCATGGGCGGCCTCTCCCCTTATTGCTAGTTGGTTTTGAGTTGGATGCTTTAACGTTTGCAATGCAACATATATGGGGATAATTGCCAGTTGGTTTTGAGTTGGATGCTTTAACATTTGCAATGCTACATATATGGGGATAGTGAGGACAAGGGAACTTACAAGTGCATATTCTCCTGTCTCAAAGTTGCGGAGATCCAATACCTAATACCCGTGTGATGCAAAAACTGTCAGAAACTATGATACTTAACAATGTGTAATTGAACAGCATCACCTGAAGTTCTAGGTAAGAAAACTACCTCCCCACGGTCTTCATAAATGTAGTCCAGGCCTTTGTAATAAGTTGGATGTCCAACTGATAAGTACTGATATGCGAAGAAAACACGTGTTTAGTCGCAGCATTTCTCTGTATTACTGATGTCTAAGGTATGCCAGCAAGAAACTTTGAAGGCAAAGAGAAAAAACAAGAGATTATGCACGAGCTAAAGGTAAAATTTTCACTTATTGAAGAGGCCAAGTTACTGATTTCTTTGGCATACACTAAAATTAGATCAGGGTTAAGCAAAGGTGTCCCCTCTGTCCACCCTTGCTTAATTTGCTTTAAAATGTGTAAGTTTGGCTTGGTTATTATTCAAGAAACTCTCAAGTGAGCTTCAATTAAGCCAAACTTAAGTAGCTGTGTTTGGTGTTGTGTTCCTATCATTTTTGTTTTCTCATCAAATTGCTACATACACAACAATCCAAACACAACCTCTCACATACATGTACGTGAAAGGTTGTGCTTGGTGTTGTGTTCCTAGTATTGTTGTCTTCTAATATCATACACAGCTCCGAGAATTAAAAGGCTTTAAAAGGTGTTCAAATATGGGACACTAAGCTTACTTCGGTTTTGATTTGGTTTTGGGTAGTTTGTTGATGCTAATTGGACATTCATGGAACTAGAAAAGAGCAGAGAAATTTACCTTGATGCTATTCAGCCTCCAGAGAAATAAAAACGTTAATAAATTTAAGAAAGATCAAAGTTGGACTCAGACCTATCCTATTCTTTGCTGGTACAAAAAATGAAAGCAGCAGTATGGTAAACGTCACCGCCAGGGAGTATTTCCCCATCACATCATACCACTAATTCCACCGCACCTACATCGGGCCCGAAACTAAAGTCTCAGCACGTGTGGGTCGTGTTAGGAATATGCTTAGCTCGAATAAGTGGCTAAGGGATTGAAAGCCTTGTCCAACCAAGTCCGAGTTTCCGCTGCTGAACCAACCCTCGTTGGTCAGACTTATGCCATGGAGACTTCACGGAAATAGAAAAGAAAATTGACTGAACATTAAAAGAGGCAGGAATTTGTGAGAGAAACAAACATCACTGTAAGACTCACATTGATGCTATTGAGATACTTCTCCTTGTCCACTCTCACAATCTGGCCTTTCTTCACTGCACAAACATTACCCACAAAAATAAATAATCATTGAAAAGATTTCATTTTCATTCTAAAATCAACAAATTCAACCCATTGCACAAAAAAGGACATTGTTCTTATGGAACTGAACTGGAGTAAACTGGTCTCCGCCGAATAACGGTGGGTTGAGGAGGAGGAGGTTGGGCTTTCGGGGGTTCCTCTTCAGTTTTCTTCTGTGCAGCAGCAGGCTTTTCATTATCGGCTGCTTCTGCGGATTGCATTACAGCTCTGAATAGGTGTAAACGAAGAGGTGGTTTTGTTGTTCTGTAGGTGTGCGAGAATGGTGATGAATACGGTAAGTTGGGGAAGAAGGTTTGTGAGAAAGTTGCAGAGAGAGCCATGAAAGGTGATGCTTTTTGGGGCTGGGTTGGAATTTCGCTAATATGGTGAAATCTCGGATAAGGAGGTGATCAAGTCTGCACCTCGAATATATGGCCACAATTCTCGCTCCCTCAATTCTCGTCATTCGCTCGTGCTTTAAATTTGAAATGTCTTGCGCTCGCACACTTATAGCTCTGGTGAATTTTAGTAGGTTCTGTTGTGTTTTAAAGACGGCTTCACGTTTGCGTTCACAATTCCGCTTCCGCTTACGCACATGAATTACGTGACTTGAGTTAGGAGTAGATAGGCATGGCAACGAGGCAGGGCGCGACAAGTTTTGCCTTACCCAACCCGAAAAGTACCACACGGTCCCTAACCCAACCGATAATTCTTGGGTGCTCCTGTCTCTGCCCTGGTTGGTGGACAGCTTTACCCGCTCTCCGCCCACTCCCACTCCCACCCGTAAGAAATGAGAAAAAATTTAGCTTAAAAACAAAATGGAAGGAAATAATTATACACTCCTATATTGTACTATTTTGGTAGGACGGTGAAAATATAATTTTTTGGTCTAAAATTAATAATATTAGGATAAAAATATAAAATTTCAGGTATAATGATAAATAGTATATTATGGCAGAAATATAATTGTATATATAAAAATACTTGGGGACGGGTAACGAGTCTATATAATAACAATTCGAATTACACTTAATTTGGATCGTGTGTTTGTATTTTTTCCCAAAATCGCCTTAGTAAACGAAAATTTGATCAGAACCGTCCGTCTCAATTAGGTGAAGCGGAGCGGAACGGAGGTGGAGCGGAGCGGGACAGGCGGGGTCAATTGCCAGCAGTAACTAAGGGCGAATGGAGCTGGTGAAAGTTGATAATGTCCCTAGTTAAATAAATAAATAGTGTCCCCCAAGATAGCTACCCAAAGAATCATCATAAATAATACTTGCCCCTTGTTATGAAATTCGTTAGAATCAATTTCAAAAGAAAAGAAACAAAAGGGGTAGAACCGTAGAAGAAAAAAAAAGGCGAATGCCCAGATGAATCACTCTGCTCTTATCCCCACCTCAACTCATCATCCCCTCCCTCCCCTCCACTCCACTGCACCCACAAGGTTCTCCCTCTCTCTCTCTCTCTCTCTCTCTCTCTCTCTCTCTCTCTCATTACATTCTTCGGATTTCCTATTTTACTTCGATGTTTTCTTTAGCTATGTGTGGTTCTACATGTGCAGGAATACTGCTTTTACTGAGAAATTTTCAATTGAAGGTCGCAATTTGAGTTACTCAATCCCCACGGTACCGGGGAGACATGTGCCCATTCTTAGGGACTGTTCGTTGCGCATTCCTTCGGGACAGTTTTGGATGCTTCTTGGGCCTAATGGTTGTGGAAAATCTACCCTTTTGAAAGTACATCATCTTCATTCCTTTCCACATACTTCGTTCTTATGTAGGAGTATTATTACTATTTTTGCATATATTTCTGGTTCAATTTGCTCAATCAATTTATTTGGCTGCATAAATATGATCCTTCTTTAAAATTGTACAATGCAGATCTTGGCTGGTCTACTGAAACCGACTGGTGGATTTGTTTATGTGAAGAAACCCAAGAGCTTTGTTTTCCAAAACCCGGATCATCAGGTCATCTTCGGTTGTGTTTCATTGTTGCAATGCTATTATTTTCCGAATTTATGGTCTCAAATTGTGTGTGTGTGTGTGTGATACGAGAATCTGATATGTGCTCTTGTCAAGATCTCCAACTTTGTTTAGTTAGAGAAATATACTAGTATTGTGTAATGAACGTAATTTTTTATTTTGATTAGTTATTAATCAAAGCAGTTATTTTAGTTTTACTGAGAATTATCATAGGCAATGCTGTGTTATATTATTCATTTTTTATATTATGCATGTGTATCTTTTGTTCTCATAGTAGATGATTTGGTAAGTAGAGTTCGGCTAACACTCAAAGAGTAGGTCACTAATTTTTGTAGAGTATATAGATAGTATTGGACACACGATCGGTAGGACTAGCCATCTAGCACACTTTTTTAGTAGTTCTGTCTTGACTATGGAAAATGTTATAGTGTTTAACTCATTAAGCTATTGCACTCTGTGCAAATTCGAAAGGATTGGTTAGGAGTAGTTGTTTATCTGCTGACCACATGAGATGCTTTTTACCCCATAATATAATGAGTGCTCATGCTCTAAATCTGAAATTCGTTACTTGATGCATGCATTTAGCTCTGGTCAATTTGATTCGTGAAAGTGTAAGATCGTTTTATGGCTCAAGCTCGATGAATGGGGTGATCACATTATGTGTATATGATAATAATAATCTATGTTCTGGAATAGGACTGCTGATACACCTTAAGAAAGCTTAGAAGTTTTGATTACGTCAAACCCAACAAGTAGATTTTGTATCCATGTACCAAATTGGTGAAAGGTCTTAGAACAATATAAGGATGTTGATTGTATATAACTGTCAATAATGTATTTATGAGATGGGTATTCGTAATCTTAATTTGGGGAGACAAATAACTATTTAGTAACGTTGAACTCGAAATATGAGTTTGAGATTAGGATGGAAGTGCAATTATAAATGTCTAGTGGCATAAATTTTGACTTATGTGTCAAGAATTATAACTCAGGTTGAATTAAATTTTCTAATCTCATGAGGTGTCCAATTCTTATCTACTTCTAATGGTCCTTACAGTGGTCTTTAAATATGCGCCATCGCTGCTCTCTCTACAATCACTTGAAAGAAAAGAGAGAGCAAATGCAGTTCACGTTTTTTAGCCCACGCTCTATTCAGGATCAGGTATTGGGGGAATACGGTTGACTATTCAAGATTGTAAGGTGAACTCGAGTATTATCCATTTGTGCTGTTTGTGACCGTTCGTGTTCACTCAATCAGATGTATTGTTCAGAGTACTTGTGCTTTATTGTTAGTTATTAGTCAGGATCAAGCCAGAGAGATCTCTAAGTTATGACTGTAAGTCCGTCTTGTAGGGTTTGATAGATCAGGAAGAAATATCACAGCGTGTATTGTACACGATTCAGTTTGTTGGAATTCATTCCAGCAGTTAAGTACGAGAATGATGAGAGCTTTGGCTAAGAGAAATTTAGTTGATAAATACATATTCAATGCAGCATAATATGCTTGTTCTGCGGATACTGAACTCAACAGGAGTTTTTTCCTAATTACTCGGGTGAGCTTCATGGATCCGAATTCTCGAGAAGAAAATGGAATAAGATGTCCTTTTACATTTTGATTAGAATCTTACAGCTATGAAATATGATCATAAGCTCCCTTCCTTACTGCCGCATAAAGCAAGGTTGGTTATATTGTAGTTGGAACTAGGCGCTTTTCATGCATCATAAGAACCGTCTGGTTCTCTCTGTGTTCAAAGGATTTAAAGCCACTTTTATACTTCCATCATGGTACTCTATGAGATTATAATCAGGCTGTGTATACGGAATAAGTGAATAGTCTGGTTTTATGTAAATTTCGTTTGTATACCTCTTTGTTAGAATAAAATTCTTCTGACAGTTATATAGGGTTTTCCAGATCAACAGAAAGATACAGTGGGATTCCATATGACGAAAAACAGTGACCATATATTTCTTCATAATCCTCATTTGCGAGCTTATAATTAGATTTTCTATTATTGCATCAGTCCTAAAACAGGACACACTCGTTGTCAGGTGTAAATTAGTTTTTCAGTGACTTTTGAGTTTGTTGTTTAAATTTGGGAAACATTTTGCGCATCAGTTACAAAGGTAGAACCTATTCTACTTTGCAGGTGGTGATGCCCACAGTAGAAGCTGATGTGGCATTTGGCCTCGGTAAATTCAACCTAACTCAAGATGAAATTAAGTCCAGAGTAGCAACAGCTTTGGATGTTGTGGGCATGTTGGAGTACTTGCAAGTATGTTGTTAACAATATTTGAAGAATATCTTAAAAGCTGTTCCAATTCCATTGATATTCATCTTTCTGTGCACTTCTCAGAGACCTGTTCAAACTCTGAGCGGTGGTCAAAAACAACGGGTGGCCATTGCCGGTGCTTTGGTAGAATCGTGCAAAGTACTTTTACTGGATGAGCTCACAACATTTCTGGATGAAAGTGATCAGGTATTATACTTCAAGGTGAATAGCCAAGTTTTATTCATCTACAAAAGCTTAACATGAGCTAATTTATGTATGCCAAACTACGAAATCGTGATTGACCATGTTAAGAGCAATTTTACATTGGTTTCACATTTTAACAGGATGTTAATCCGTCGGTAGAATTGAAATGTAACCGAAATTGAAGAAGAAAGTATGTTAGTGATTGAGAAAAAAGTCAGTGACGGAAAAACTGCTCCTTATTTCATAGGTTATACCCATAATGGGCTCCCTTCCTTTCCTCCACTTCAATCGTGACACCATTGAGAGGATCCTCACCAATTGTCTCACACCTCTGACACTTTAGATGCAAAAAGACAGAAATTTCCATCTTTCTCATTCTCCTCTTTTTCTTATTCACGCGTATCAGTCATTCTGTCATCCCAAGTGGTGACTGACTGTCATTAATTTATTATTTGTAAACTTGTTCAGACACTTTTGAGCCATGTTTCAGATTCCTTTGCATTCAAAGCATTGAATGTGCTGAGATTGTGACCTCACCCATTCTTGTCAGTTCGCTTTTGAGCATAAAACCTAGGTTTATCCTTATCCTTAGGACCTTGATCACCCTTGGAGAATGACCTCGCTTGGTTTTTGGAACGTTATCTTAATATTTTTGCTAACATGGCCATCTCCTCAAGGTCCAGACCCTCAAGTTTCAAGCTTGTGCAACATTGTTGGGGCTTGCAAAGACAATGCTCATCTGTTTATGAGCTTTTGTTGGGATGACAATGCTTAGAAGTCAGAACTCTTGAAAGTCTCAGGCATAGGCTTTTAGTCTAGCCTTCGCAAACCCAACTACTTTGTTAATATTATGTAGATTGCGAAGGTGCACAGCAGCCATGCAGTCAGTTAAGAACACTGACAAGCAATCGTCAGGACTTCAACTGCTTTATCCATCCAGAGAGCGAGCAAGTGCCATCAACTAGCAGGAATAGTGACACATTGCACATATAGCAGCATATACTTTCGCAGCGAAGTTCTTTTCTTTTCGTTTCTTTATGAAATTATTATTATTATTATTATTATTATTATTTTTTTTTTTTATAGTTCTTTTGTTCCAATTGTCTTCAATTGTTAGATTGGGGTGATAAACGCAGTCAAGAACTCTCTGGATAATTCGAAAGATGTTACAGCACTATGGGTGACCCATCGGCTTGAGGAACTTGAATATGCGGATGGTGCTGTCTATATGGAAGATGGGAGAGTAGTCATGCATGGTGATGCTTTGAGCATAACGCGCTTTATCAGTGCCAGGCAACGATCTTACATTGATCAAATAAATTCTTGAAGACCCAGTCAGTGTTACTAAACAAATGTCAAGGTGTACTATATCCATGTAATTACATTCTTTGTGTACAGTTACTGCATTTTTTCTTGGCAAATCGTTTTCTCTATTTCTCTATGATTGTGGTTGAGTATTGGAGCCAGATGAATGCATACGTGTAGCTCGCAAGATATTGGGGTACTCCCGTGCTTCCCCATTTGTCCATCTGTGTATGTTCTCTTTGATGTGAGAAGAAATTGAAGAATGCATCTTGCATGATATATAACAAGAAGGTTACTTTTATAGTTGCTCTTGTACCACATCATTTCGAAACTAGAATACTAGCCGGTAGCCTCTTGACTAATGGGTGAACAGGTATAACGTTGGATGTTATTACTTAGTTTGGTTGGAGGCATTAATTTGGTATTATAATTTTCCTCTCACAGTTTTTTGGGCAGGACTTTATTCCTTCAGTGATTGAATCACCCTCTCCCAGAGGATTTGTTGATTTTCTTTCTACACATGTTTCGGGGTTTCACAAACAGGATTTTGTTGCACATACAGGATTTTGTGGATCGGGCAATTTGTTATCGTCGTAATAACTAGTATAAGAGCCTCACAATCTCTCTTGCTTCCGTTTAGTTCTCAAGTGCAGGAAGTTCGCAAGCATATATCAAGTGCAGGAAGTTTGAAAGCATATATCACGGGAAAGTCTTAAGGCAGATTGTACAATATTTTACACAACATGTCAATGTGGCAATAACTTGATGGTAATTGTGTGATTTACCTATTTGTCAAGATGAGACAATGCTACTTAGCGTGGTATGTATAGCATTATACAAATTATTGTTTTGTATAATCACCTTTTGTCCAAACTTAGCTGAACTGAGCTAGCCACAAAATCATCACATGCCAAAGCATTCTAAGCTCAGTTGTAGGGGTGTCAAATGGGCGGGTTTGGGCCAAATTAGGTAAGATGTAAGTGGGTTGGGTCTTTAATGGATCATTGACCCATTTAGAACCCATTAGTTATGAACTCAATTACTCATATCCGACCCGACCCGTGTAATTAAAAGCAAACCGAGCCCAACAATTAACCCAATTACATATTAAAATTTTAAAATGACAAAAATACCTATGGTGCTAAAATACCATATTACCCCTATACATCTAAATGACGAAAATATCCATGTACTCTAAAATTACCATATTACCCCTAATACTAAAATGACCAAAATGTCCATTTTCAATAGAGAACTCTGAAACGGAGGAGTTGGTGCTAACCTCCTGGCTCAGAGATTAGGATCCTACCTATGTTGTTTCCATTTACTGCTGGAAATATGTTTGGGAACATCTAATGTGAATGTATAGAACTCATTCTCAACACCACAACAGGCAAACAATAATTAATTTCTTACGTTAAATTAATCATTTTTATGGTAGTTGGGGTTTTTTTTTTTTTTTTGTAGTGTTTGTCATTTTGAATTTTTTTTTTGATCATGGTTATATGATTTGTAGATTTCGGTCGTGAACACCAATGATTAATTTAAAAAATTTAACATTAATTTGAATCGGAGCACTTGATTCAATGGTTTTTGTAGTGGTTCTGATTTCAATTATTGATGGCTTAATTGATAGCGTTTGAAGCTAAGTCACGTAATGAGCGTGTGTGTGTGAGCACGAACATGAGCGTAAAATCGTTTTTCAAGGACATCCTAAACTAGTAATAAAATTTGCAAAAGTGAGAATTGAAAGCGCATACGTAAAACGCGGATCAAGAACCCAATTGAAGACACTGAAGAATTATGTGACTAAGGTTGGAGAGTGTATATATATTGACACCTATTGTAACGCCCCGATTTCTCAAGAGATTTCGGAAGCATTAATCGTAAATTACACTGAATTTTACAAACTATTAGGCCCATATTTATCCTTATACAAAAATTACAATCTCAAAATAATACAAAAATCTATATACATTTATTTAACAAAAGCAACTCCAGAGCGACTCTAGTTTTGACACGATTTCCAAGCAACGTTGGCCCAAACTCCGTTCCAGGGGGTCCCACCTGTATCAACTGCTCCACTGTGGAATCCTGCACATTCTGGCAAATTGATCGCCAAAGCAAACAATTTACCAGGATACAAACGTATCCGTGAGTGATAATTCACCCAGTAAAATAATCACAATCCTACGAACCCCTTACTCTACATTTAGCAGATCATCAATATATCAATTCACAGGAGGTACAGAATAATAACACATCACCATTTCCTTTACTATCCATTATCTTACATGAAATCTAAGGATCCTCTCCACAAGGTCCTTTCCTCCCATATCCACCAACTTTGACCGTCCCATGGAATAACTCTCCCTTTATTTGTCCTGCACCAAGGTTCTAAGCGAATACTGCTAAATTATGTATCTAGTCTGGATTCGCTTACAACCATAATAAAGGAACAGCTCACCATGACAACTCAGCATTAGCGGTCGCACTATCTCATTGTCAGGATCCTTTACCGTCTCCTAACTCTACACACTGGGTACTTTACCATACCCCTAATCTACACACTGGGTACTGTACCGTATTCAAGGATCCTTTACCGTTTCCCAAAATACTGTACCCGGAGTCCTTTACCGTCCTCCACACACACACTGGGTACTGTACCGTATTTAGGATCCTTTACCGTATCCCAAATACTATACCCGGAGTCCTTTACCGTCCTCCACACACTCTGAGTACTTTACCGTACTCGGGGTCCTTTACCGTTCCCCAGCTCAACTAAAGGTACCTTACCGTATCAGGGTCCTTTACCGGCACCCAACATCCTTAATCAACTTTACCATTTTATCATTTACTTAACCACGTCTACTTGTTCACTACTCGAAACCACCTATGAACCCAAACCCATTCCAACACGAACAACATGATACAATCAATAACAGCTCAATTCATAATATAAGACATTTCAATGAGACAAAAAGTACATATCAAATAATATTGTGCGAGTAAGTAAACACATAATATTTTATGATTGGACCGATGCCCTTAAGATTCGTTGAACAAGTAAATTAATTAATTATAGCATGCGCTTATTCTACTAAAAATAAATCAACCACATAGTTTAGGTTCAAATTGAGAACTAAAGTATATTCAGGGGGCAAACTGCAATTTCATAATATGTCACTTTAAAATAAAAACGTGCATGCTACAGTAGTCTTCGATTTTCAATTTTTCAAGAAACAGAGTACTTCTGGTTTGATTCGCGGGTATGAAAAATCCCATTATAACTTTTCAATTTCATCATACAAAAATTATTTAATACTTAGGAGAAAATAGAAAAGCAATTATTCTACCTTAAATCCGGCCGAAAAAGCGGATACTAGTTTGCGGACGATTTCAGTAAAATGAAAAAGATGGCGGCGGCAGCGGGGAACTCGAGGCTAATTGGAAGGTGGTTTGTGGATGCTTGGTGACGTAGTGGTTGATTGAGAACCTGAATATGATGTACGGAGGGATTTTATGTAGAAATCCGTCTCTCTCTCTCTCTAATCTAAACTCAATAATAAAATTTTGAGTGAAATAATATACTGGTGTTCAATTTTTAGATTTATGTGGGTATGTATAATGGGAGAGAATAACGTAGTGAGAATGTGAAAGGATAAGTGTGAAAGTGGCAGAATAGAGAAGGAGAGTGAATGAGAGTGATACTGATAATGATAAGAGAGATGAGGACAAGTGTCACATTTGGTGGGATTTTCAATTCTAATGTATGTAGACGCATGTATGTACATGGTGAGAATGTATCTGGACACTTTTATGTATAGGATGAAAGAGAGAAGTAGAGAGTTAGTTTGAAAAGAGTTCTAGTTAGGATTTAGATATGAAAGATAAGAGATGAATATAAATCCCTAATTTCCTGTATATCTAAAGTTTAAATACATATCTTAAATAATAGCGCAAATAATATCAATTGTACACATAATAATATATTTTAATTATTCAATCTAATTAATTATTGAATTAAAAATTTAACAATATAAATTTGTATAAAAAAAATTAGGTCAAAAATCCGGGTCGTTACACCTATTTTGACACTTTTTTGTTTTTTATAGTCCCAGCTAATGATAGGAGCTGTTCAACGTGTTTAAAACATAATTTTAAGAGAAAAAGCTATTTGCACCGACGGTTTCCGTAGGGAAACCGTGTGGCCGTCGGTACGGTTTTCGTAGGGAAACCGTCGGTGCAAATAGTAGTACTCTTTTAAGAGCTCCTCTAAAAAACAATTCATTTTGATATCGGTAAGGGCTTGATCGGTTCATTTAGTTGATTCGTTTCAAATTTGAAAGGATAAAATTGAATGAGCCGATCGAACACTTAGCAATATCATGTTTCTCAAAATTGAATTACAGCCATCAAACGAGCCTACCTCGATCTAAGGATCAAGATCTCCCAACAGAAAAAATTGCACAATTCGGTGACTCAAACAACGGAAATTCTAATCTCAAGAAAGATTTACAGGGAACCATACAATGTTATTTCACATTTTTTAATCACGTGTCCCAAACAACGGCGTACTGGCATAGATACCAAACCTGTACAACTATTTTTTGTTAGGTTATGATGAGACTCATTGTTTAACGCCCCTCTATGTTCTAAAAATAAATTCCAAAATACACTGTATTTCAAATACTTCTAGGCCCCTATTTTCTCCATAAATTACATCACCAAAATAAACTTTAGCCACCTTCTAAATAATCTTCTAGATGCTCCAAAATTATCAACTTCTCCAAGACCTCTTGTAGAGACCCGTATTTTAGGCGTATTTTATTTATTTATTTATTTATATAATTGTACGGCTTGTTGAGATAAACGGTGTGGATATATGGAATGACGTGTTTGTAGAAGGATATAAAGGTAAATAGTTGAGAGGTGCATGTGTGAGTGTGTGGTGTGAGGGCATGGGATTATTTCCCCCACCTCTTTTATTTCCAGGGAACACCTTTCCCTTTTTATTTTTTTTCCTTGGCTGTCCCTCTCTCTAATTCTCTCGTCTCTCTCCGGCTCTCATCTCTCTCTCCCGACCTCTCCACCAAAGCTCATCAAATTGGTGCAAAACCCATACAAACCCACTTCCATTTTGACTTCTATACGCGACTCCAGCCTTGAATCTCGTAGGTCTTGCTCGGAGGAGGAGTATTCAGTTGTTTTTTCGAAGTTTGGAGAGCTAGGGCTTGCTCAGCTTGCGTGGGTTTCGCTTCTCGACTTGAGGTAGGGAATTCTACCTCTCTTTATATGTTTTATGAGTGATTTGGTGCATGAATCGTGCTTGTAATGTCGTGTTTAAGTTTGGATTGAAAATTCGTAGTTGCTGTCAGAATTGTCTATTCTTCCTGGATTCCTACCGGTAGGCCCGTCCTTTCTACCGGTAGAGCGTTGTTACTTTACCAGAAAATCGATTCCCTACCGGTAGGAGCTTTTTCCCTACCGGTAGAACGATTGAGAAATTTCGTCAACCAGCTCAAACGTATAGCAGCAGCTCAAAAGCTGCTCAACGTACCTTTCTTCTACCGATAGGAATTTCTTACCTACCGGTAGGTCAAGCACGAATTTGAATGTTGACCTTTCTGTTTCCAAGTTCTACCGGTAGGACTTGATTGCCTACCGGTAGGTTGCGTGAATTGGAGTTTCTACCGGTAGGACTTGTTCACCTACCGGTAGGTCTAGGTTCTACCAGAATGTTGGCCCTTCTGACTTGCCTGCCTACCGGTAGGAGATTAGGAGTTTGAGCTGCTTTCAGCTGCTTTCTTGAGCTGCTGCAGTATCTTTCAGCTGCTTCCCTATATCCTTCAACTTGCATGTCGAAGCTTTTTATTGACTCTAATGAGTTTGTTTACGTATCCTTCCAAATGTTTTAGTGAGTATTACTCGTTTCTCACTTAGAGTGGCATCCAATGGACTAGAGTGGACATGTCTAGGGATTCGACGAGTAGTATTGCAATCCGTTTTCTCTCTTGACTCGTAAGATTCTCAGATTCCTTTGTACATGCTTTTACGGACTTCGAGTATAGAAACTAGATAATCAGGCATTGTAGAGTCCAGTCGCGGGTTAATATGTGGCTTGTGAAGGTACGGAAAATGTACTTAGGGGTACGGTGAGGACATGTGAGATTATGGTGTACTTAAAGGAAGAAGGCGTGTATTAATTAATTAGTCCGAGTTTTGATATGGATGACAGTTAGGAACGGTTTGAGATGTAATCAACGTGGTGGATTGGTAGATTGTTTGGAATACTTGAATTGAAAATTGATGTGAGAAAGAATTGTTTGAAGTGATGAAATAACTTGTGTCTTCTCGACTCGTCAAGCCTTTTAATCCTTTTGACACTCTCTCTATGAGGCTCAAGTGTAGAAACTAACGGATGAAGTATGGTAGGATTATACGTACGGGCTTGATACGCTATGTCTGATGCAAATGGGTAAACTAATGAAAAGGCATGAACATGTATATTTGTGGAGTTGCGTAACGATTAATTAAAATTCAGTGGTATAACCGTCAAAGGGATGATGAAATTGTTTATGAAATGATATCGATTGTGAAAAGTGTGAAAGGTGACCCAAGTGGTCGTTATTGAGGGAAAAGACTCGGGGTGACCCTGCGCTCGAGGGAACTAGACCCGAGGTGACCCAACTGATTCATATTATTGGAGGAAAAGACTTGGGGTGACCCTGCGCTCAAGGGAACTAGACCCAAGGTGACCCCACCTGATTATTATTATTAAGGGAAAAGACTCGGGGTGACCCTGCGCTCGAGGGAACTAGACCCGAGGTGACCCTAGTGATTATTGATGGGAAATATCGGATTAAAGGAAAAGAAAGGTTTACAATATAGGGATTTAATGAAGGTCAAAGTGGACACGAGAAAGATTGTACTACCGTACGAAGAATAATAAGATGTTTTGATTTGATTATAGACAAATGTGGAATGACGTGAGTTTAATAATATAACTAGTTAAAAAAAGTAAACGGCTAGTGACATTGATGTGAAGTCTAGGACCCTTAGGCGATAATTTGCAGCTTGTTGGTAGTCACTTGTATGATAGGCGTATCTGTCCATACTCATTCATTCTCGGTGCATGATTCATTCAAACTACATATAGCTTGAGCTTAGAATTCTCTACTGGGCTAGTGTAGCTCAACCAAATCTTTCTTTTCAGGTTCTGATGCCGGGCAATAGATTGCATGCATTGTGTGCTTGACAGTAAAAGACTTTTGGAAGCTGACATCACGGATTATTTCGTCATCTTTGTGAAGATCTCAATTCGTTAAAGATGGTTTTGTAAATAATTACTATTGAATTTTCTTTTGACTAAAGTTGTAATCATCTAAACTTAAGGACTTGTTTGTAAATTAAACAGGTGGGAAACTCTTTTGGGCAACGTATATGATATGCGAAGTTTCTCTTTTATTGAAATGTATTATTTAATTATGTTGAAAATTGAGGGCGTGACACCTCTCCAAATTAATCTTTATATACTCCGATTCAATTTCCACAAATCCGGCTCCATACCTGAAAAAGAAATTATCGGGGAAGTAAATGATACAACAGAATAACAAAGCTCATAAGTGGAATCAATAAACGATAATCGACCACCAAGTCGAAGTAACAATCACAAGGGGACCTCATACCATGTCATCCTCAATACATGACTAGTGACACTCCCCCAATACCTTTCTCACTGAGTCATCCTCGACCCATCCTAGATATTGGATAGGCTAATGGTGCATGAGTTCACTCGATCCTTGTACTAAACAGTTCTATAATACTCATCCAACAATCATCATATTCGATACCAATTATTCCACTTTCCAATGATATCCACAAGATTGAACAAATATCACAAAATAATCAAAAGGAGTACAAAGATGAGAGTGAAGAAAGGATTCCGGAAGTGGGAAGTATATCGTATACTCTCCGGATTACCTCAAATATGCCCGGCCGTTTTGTGTACGAACCAACGCCTTAAACATTTTTCTACCTTCCGACTAAATACACCACTAGCCTACCAATCCAAAACATCACTTGCTATATATAAAATAAACTCTCAAGCTTCTTTTTTTTTTTCTCTTTTATCTCTCTCACTCTCTCTTTCTCTCTAAGCTAACAATTGGAATAAGAATTGAAGAGAAGTGAGGTGTGGTGTGGTGTGTGGAGGAGAGTGGAGGGATGGAGCCTATTTATACTCATGGAAGAAGAATCTAGAGCATATCTAGAAAATCCAATCAAATCTAGATCATAATCTAACTATATCTAAACAAAATCTTATAATATCTAATAATATCTAGTAAAATCCAAACAAATCTTAATGTATCTAAGTATATCTTAGGATATCCAATCATATCTTATCCTAATCATATCTAATAAAATCCAATGTAATCTTATCCTAGATTTTTGGGATTATGAAGTAGAGCTAGGGTTCTATAATAGTTGGGTACAAGAATATCATGGGTCAAGATATGAAAAAAAATCCTATGATATCAAAAGATTTTTTTTAATAGCTAGCTCCTAGAGTTAAATTATAATAATACAATCACTTTAATAAAAAAAATTAATAAAAGAATTATAATAAAACGTTTAATGAGCACATTGGCTCTCAATGGAGTTCTCGTCAGGGAGCATAGTGCTTGTGACTAGGCACGTTGGTTCTCAATTGAGATCACTCTGAATCGATTGAGTGGGTGCAGAATAAGCCCAGTTCGGGAGATAGGGTTGAGAGTATTAGATCAGAATCAAGGGGGAGCTTGGATGCAGAGAGAGGTTAAGGCCCAATGTTCGGTTAACACATGAGGGCGAGATTTGTTAGAACATATGTGAACGTTGAGTCCCACATCGGATCAACAAAAAATGAGTTGGACCTTAACATACGATTGGATGGCTCACCACTTCTAAGGCTTAGCCTTTTAAGTGGATATGGGTCATTCAATGTATATTGGGCCCAAGTAATGTGGTGGACTCTTTGTCGTTACTCCCACACAAATTGGGCCTTGAGCACGCAGTGGCGAGTCGATGCATCGGACGAACTCCCAACAAATGGTATCAGAGCCAATGGCTAACAATCTATGGGAAAACTCTCAACGCACCATTGAAGGGGCTTGCATAGAGAACACTTGTGGAGCGGTATAAAGTCCAAAGGTGACTCCCGATGAAGCAAGGTGGCTCGATGTTGAAGTGCTGTATTGGATGGCTCATTGTCGATGGAGTTGACTCGTTCTGAATGCAAAAGAGTTTGATACTCTTTACTTGCTCCACAGGTACAAGTTGGTATCTTTGTGTAAGATGCCAACTCATCCCGCAATGTCTTCAATCCAGTGTAATAGGCATTCACAGATTGTTATTCCTACTGAGATGTATTTATAGACCTCTTCAACTCGAAGATCCTTGTTCCATTTCCTTGCAAGAATCTATCTTCAAGATCCATCCACACCTCATGGGCAGATTTAGCATAACTAACGCTATTTGCGATATCCGGATTTAAATTGTTGAGTAACCAAGAGATTACCATATTGCTACAGCGTTCCCAAGCCATTACGGTCGATGCAGGTGATTCGGGTTTATCCAAACTCCCATCAACAAAGCAAAGCTTGTTCTTTGCTGCAAGTGCTATTTTTACAGCACGTCTCCACGTTGGAAAATTATCTCCGATTAGTTTTTGTGATACCAAAACCATACCAGGATGATCTGAGGGATGAAGATAATATGGGGAGGAGTAATCAATTGCATCAGAGGTTGCCACGTTCTTTTCCTTTGCGGACGAGCCATCTGTACCCATCATGATTATTAAAGGGAAAAAACAATCGTAAAAGAAAAGAGCAAAGAAGGCAATTAACTCTTGCAAATGCTAGAAGTAGTAACAAAATAACAGAGGTTGATGACGGTCTGATACCATGTTAAATTAATGAAAGCTAGAAAAGCATAAAATGTTATTGAATCTCAAAGTACGTATATGTACTAGTTACATGGGAGTACGTTAGTTACAAAAGATAAGGATAAAAATCCTTGCATCGAAAAGATAAAGAAAAAAAGAATAAGTGTAAAACAAGATAAACTACAACTCGTAGGTATCCAACTGCTTGGATAAGTGAGGAGATCTAGGAATACTTATCTAGTGCTTGACATGTGCTTTCCAACACACCCCCTCAAGATGGAGAGTGCAGATCCAAAACTCCCAGTTTGGATAGCAAGAACAAAAATTGTTCTCGTCCAAGTGGCTTGGTGAATATGTCGGCAAGTTGGCGTTGAGATAGAACGTAAGCGGTAGAGATGAGACCGGATTGAATTTTTTCCCGAATGAGATGACAATCCAATTCAATATGCTTGGTACATTCATGGAAAACAGGATTAGCAGCATTGTGGAGAGCAGCTTGGTTATCACAACGTAGTTCCATGGGCTTGGGATGATATACACCTAGATCAATAAGAAGATACTTGAGCCAGGTTAACTCACATGAAGTAGTGGCCATTGACCGGTACTCGGCTTCAGCCGAAGAGCAGGCAATAGTGGTCTGTTTCTTGGTATGCCATGAAATCGGGCTTGCACCAAGGAAGGTTATACAACCCGAGGTGGAGCGACGAGATGTGGGGCAACTTGCCCAATCTGAGTCACAATACGCTGAAAGTTGTAAATTGCATGTAGTAGGCAATAAAATCCCATGATTTGGAGTCCCTTTTAGATATCTTTAACACTCGATGGGCTGCATCAAGATGTGACTTGCCAGGCTTACGCATGAATTGGCTTAGCACATGGATTGAATAGGTAAGATCAGGCCGTGTGATAGTTAAATAAATTAGTCTGCCCACAAGACGCCTATACGACGCAGAATTACTAAGAGGAACCTCATCATCAGCCACAAGGCAAATGTTTTGCTCCATTGGAAATGGTGCTGGTTTGGAATCAAGAAAGCCAGTGTCTTTGAGAATGTCTAAGAGATATTTCCTTTGGCTAAGGAATAAACCTGTAGCAGATTGAGCGACTTCGATTCCGAGGAAATACTTGAGTAAATGATAAGCACCCATTATTGTAGATATTTGGTGCTTCTAGTCCTGTTTTATGTCATTTGCTTTATGTTTATTTGTTGTTTTATGTAATTTTGCACGTAAGGTTTCTCATTGAGCATTTCAGGTGATACGTGAATAAGAGGCTTTATTTTGATGCCTCGTACAACCCTTGAGGGAATCCGAGTGGCGAGGCCCTGAAGAATACAACCGTCGGGCTATGGAATGATCAAACGGAAGTCCCGAGCAAGCCAAGGACCATCAGGTGTCAAGACAGGGTTTGGGAGGTGTGATTTGCCCAGAAGACTGCTCGGTATCGATATGGTTCATGGCGTATTGATACTTCATTAAAACATAAAGCATTGAGAAATTCAGCTTTCACAGCATCGATATGCTGTTAACTATATCGATACGGTTCTTAGAGTATCGATACGGTCCTTCTACGGGGAAACTTGGAAATCAAAGCAAGGCTGCTCGGTATCGATACGGTTAGGGAGCATCGGTACAGATAACTCACCGACATGCTTTTTGATAGATTTTAACTTTCCATTTGTAGCATGTTTTCACTTTCTGGATATTTTCTGATATTTTTGAGGAGAGAGAATGTCATTTTTGTATAAATAGCCATCACTTTCTCTCCCTCCATCATCATCTAGACAATTACTTTCTTAGCTTGTACTCCATTAATATCTTCTTAAGCTTTTCTTAAGCTTTTCAAGTTTAATTTCCATAGAACTCAAGTAAGTCTTTATTGTTTGTTAGTTTGCTATTTTTTAAAGTTGTAGCCACGAACTAAATCTTTCTCAATATCAAGTTTATTTTCGTTTTCTGCGGTTAAATATCATGTCTTGTTTTTATGCGTTGGTCTATGCTTTAGCTATGAGTGAGTAGTTACTTGATTGAGTCTCGGGATACTCTTTCCCAAGGACTTAGGTCGTTATTTGGTTCTTAAACCACCGGGCTTAAAAGCATGATTTTCGGAATAGAGCTTAACTTGCATTTTTGGTCTAAGCAAGGGGTGTTAACTCCTTGGTAAGGTGTTTAGTCAAGCAGTCTTGGCAAGCAACTTACCGAGGGCTCGTGGCCTCCTATGTGTTCAATAAATGTTAAAAACAAGTTGGTTCGCTTCCGTTTAATCACATCTTTCAATAAACGTAGTCTTTAAAGCTAAATTCTCCAGGCGTGAGCACGCGGTCGTGATTCTCGCTTGAGTTATAATGAGAATCGGTAACGGCCTTAGTGAAGGGTTAGACGATCCCTAGACTTGTCTCTTTTAGTTTATAAAGCTCATTTCTAGTTTTTGCTTTATCTTTTCCACTGTTTAAAGGAAAACCAAGTTGGCCATCTTAAACACCGAAACCACCATATAAAACCAACAATCCAATTAAGTTATATTCGAATTCTGTGTGGTACGATCTCGATCTTACCGGTTTATTATACTACCGACGATCTAGCCCTTACGCTTGGGATTTTTCTCAACCTTATTTGAAGGCGAGGTTGGAGGCTAAGCATTTTTGGCACTATTGCCGGGGATTTCTTATTATAAGCTTATTTGGAGGATCGACAAACCATTGTAAGTACTCCATTTAATTTTCCTTTTGTGTGTATTGAACTTAACTTAGCAGATACCTCTAACTGAGCCATCAATTCGACTTGAGGTTTAACGAAGCTAATTTGAGCATCAATTGCCTTTTTACTGTTTCTATTACTTTTATATAGCCGTGGCGGTGGCATAACCCCATGAGACTGTTTGAGAACGAGGCGGCGGCATAGCCGCTCTAGTCTATTTGAACTAACGTGTGCTGGTTATATGCTCAATATCTATCGTAGCCCTTTTTCCAATCAGCTGCATAGGTCTGCTTCTCTTCCACGGACTCGTAGTATTATTCAATCGTATTCTCCCCCACGTGAGCTATCACCTCTGTCAAGGCCAATGGCAGAACAACCGGCACGTACTTTGCGTGATTACCTAACTCCGGAGAGAGGTCCACACGTTTCATCGATAGCTGTTCCAAATTGCACTGCCGCCAATGCGTTCGCTTTCAAGCCAGAATATCACTGAGTTATACCAGAATTTTGGGGGCGCGAACTTGAGGATCCTTATGCTCACATTCGGGAATTTGAGACCATTGTTAGCACTTTTGTGACAGGGCCGGGACAGCTAGATCAAGCTCGCCTTAAGTTATTCCCTTTCTCACTCAAAGATAAGGCCAAGCAATGGTTCCATTCTTTGAAGCCTTGATCCCTGCTAACTTGGGCTGACGTCCAGGATGTTTTCACCACCAAGTTCTTCCCGGTCAGCTGTACCAAGCTTCTCATGGATCAAATTCAAAATTTCAAGCAAAAAGATGGGGAGGTCTTCTATAAGTATTAGGAACGTTACGAGGATTTACTCGCAGCTGTCCCACACCATAATTTTCCCATGTACCTTGTGATTAACTACTTCTATTTGGGTTGTGATCGAGAGTCCAAGCAGCTTCTTGATACTATGGGAGCGGCAACTTTATGGGGAAGGATCCCGATGCCGCTTGGGAGTTCTTAGATGCTTTAGCGGAAAGGGCTCAAACTTGGCAATACATTGATCCGGGGACCAAGCGATGAGAAATCAAGGCCCGGGAGGCTCCGGTAAGTTTTCGGTGAACGAGCATGACGGTCTTAAGACCCGGTTGGACGAATTATCTTTAAAGTTGGACAAAATGAAACTAGACTCGGTCCAGGTGAAAGAAGTTTGACAAGTAGAGGAAGTGTGTATCATTTGTTGGACTGTGGGTCATTCAACTGACAATTGCCATATCATTCCCGCCCCCCGACACCATTATAGTCAACTTCCCACGGAAGAAGTATGCGCTTTGAAACAACATTGGGATCCATATTCTAATACTTACAATCCGAGGTTGCGGTCTAATCCGGCGTTCCGTTGGGGTAATCAGAATGAAGCAGGCACCTCGTCAACTTCTCAAATTTCACCTCCTAATCAAAATCAAACTTGGCGGCAATTGCAATTTCAAGGACCACCACGGTTCGCTGCACCTCAAGGCCCACCAGGATTTTTACCACCGGGTCAATTTCAAGGGCAGCACCATTTTCAACCACAGCAAGCACCGCCTCCGCGGAGATCTTTGAAGGACACCATGAACGCATTTTGTCAAATGCAATCTACCACCAACGAGCAAACCGCTCAAGCTTTGAATGATATAAGGAATCAAATGGGCAAGTTGACTATGTCAATTGGCATTTTGCAACAAGAGAAAGGCAAACTTTCTACTCAACCTTTGGCAAACCCTCAAGGTCAAAATGTGCTTGGTAGCTCTTCGGTGACTTTCCTCGAGCAAGCCAAGACCATTATTTCTTTGAGGAGGGGGAAGACCGTGGATAATGCTCAAGTGGAGCCGCCGGTGATGCCAAGTTTACTACCGTTTCCGGCACCATTGAAGCCAACAACGCCAAATGGGGAATCTCCCAAACTAGCTCCTACGGAAGAAGAGAAGGGAAAAGCCAAGGAAGTTGGTGTTCCACCAGCTTTCACCGTTCCCGCTCCATATCCTGACTGACTAAAGACGCCGGCTAAGCAAAATCTGAATACTGATATTTATGATGTGCTCAAGCAGGTGACCGTCAATCTTCCATTACTTGATGCTATCAAACAGATTCCGTCCTATGCTAAAATTTTGAAGGACTTGTGTACCCATAAACTCAAGCTCCAAGTACAAAAGAAGGTGTTCTTAACCAAGCAAGTGAGCTCACTCTTTCAGTCAACCCTTCCTCCCAAGTATAATGATCCGGGGTGCCCGACGATATCCATCACCATCGGAGGTAAAGTTGTTGAAAAAGCTCTTCTTGATTTGGGCGCGAGTGTCAATCTATTGCCATTTTTGGTATATGAACAACTTGGGTTGGGAGAAATGAAGCCAACTCAGGCGACTTTACAATTGGCGGATAGGAGTATCCGAGTGCCTAAGGGGATGGTTGAAGATGTGCTTGTTCAAGTTGATCAATTTGTGTACCCGGTTGACTTCGTGGTTTTAGACACGTGTCCGGTACCGGCGACTCAGGCCTCCATTCCAATTATTCTTGGGCGACCGTTCTTAGCAACTTCAGATGCCGTGATCCATTGCCGGGATGGCCGACTTAATATGAGTTTTGGTAATATGAAGATGCAAGCCAACATGTTCCACATTGGTATCCAAATGGGGGATGATCATGATGTATGCAGAGTTAGCATGATTGACTCACTTGTTCAAGATCATGTTGATGAATTTATTTGCAAAGATGAGTTGGAGCTAGCACTTACTTCCTCTGAGGCCGATTTTCTTGCTGCTCCCGAGGTCGCGTATCTGTGCTCTTTATTAGACGAGGAAGAAGTGTGTGGTATCAATCCATGGATCCCAAAATTTGACGAGTTGCCTCTTATTGTAAAGCGGGCCATTCTGTCTAGTGTGGAACCTCCGACACTTGATCTTAAACCACTACCGGACACTCTCAAGTATGCTTACCTTGGTGATGGCCAAACATACCCGGTGGTGATCTCCTCCGCCCTCACCGAACTTCAAGAGTTTCAATTACTTGCTAAGTTGAGGAAGCATTCAAAGGCTATTGGGTGGTCCATAGCCGATATCACAGGAATAGATGCATCCCTTTGCTCCCACCACATCTATCTTGAAGATGATGTCAAGCCATCTCACCAACCTCAATGGCGGTTGAACCCGATCATGAAGGATGTCGTGCGAGCGGAAATGCTCAAGCTATTGGACGTAGGCATCATTTACCTGATTGCGGATTCTTAGTGGGTTAGCTCGATTCAAGTGGTACCTAAGAAGTCCAGGGTGACGATTGTGCAAAATGACAAGGATGAATTAATCCCAACGCGTGTTCAAACTGGTTGGAGGGTGTGCATTGACTATCGAAAGTTGAATGCTAGCACCAGAAAGGATCATTTTCCTCTTCCCTTCATTGATCAAATTTTGGAAAGGGTGGCCGGTCACTAGTTCTATTATTTCCTAGACAGGTACTCAGGCTACAACCAAATTGAGGTGGCTTTGGAAGATCAAGAGAAGACAACGTTCACGTGCCCATTCGGGACCTTTGCATATCGTTGTATGCCGTCCGGGCTTTGCAACGCCCCCGGTACTTTCTCTCGGTGTATTATGGGACTTTTCAGTGACATGGTGGAGAAGATTATGGAGGTGTTCATGGATGACTTTTCAGTGTTCGGCGATTCTTTTGAGGCTTGTCTTACCAATTTGGGGTTAGTGTTAAGCCGGTGTGAGGAAAAGAATTTAGTGCTCAATTGGGAAAAATGTCACTTTATGGTGAGCGAAGGAATTGTTCTTGGCCACATTGTATCCTCCAAGGGCATTGAGGTCGATAGAGCTAAGATCGATTTGATTGGTAATCTACCTACTCCAAAGTGCTTGAAGGACATTCGTTCCTTTTTGGGGCATGCCGGTTTCTCTCGGCGGTTCATAAAGGATTTCAATGCCATTGCTCGGCCGTTGTGCCATTTGCTTGCCAAAGATGTGCCGTTTGAGTGGACACCGGTGTGTGAAGCCGTCTTCGCCAAGTTAAAGTCCAGTCTTACCTTCATCTATCGTGCGGTCTCCGGATTGGGAGTTACCATTTGAGCTTATGTGTGACGCCAGTGATTATGCCGTCGGGGCCGTTTTGGGCCAACGCAAAAGGAAAGAGCCATATGTTATTTATTATGCGAGCAAGACACTTAACGAGGCCCAAATGAACTATTCAACTATGAAGAAGGAGTTACTTGCCATAGTCTATGCATTAGATAAGTTTCGGTCTTACTTAGTTGGAGCTCCAATCACTGTTTACACCAATCATTCCGCCCTCAAATACCTTTTCACAAAGCAAGATGCCAAGGCAAGGTTGATTCAGTGGATTTTACTCTTACAAGAGTTTGACCTTACAATTAAAGACAAGAAGGGCGTCGAGAATGTGGTGGCCGACCATTTGTCTAGATTGGAGTTCGAAGATCACACTTCTCACATTTCGATTGGTGACGCCTTCCCCCTAATGAGCAACTATTTGCAATCTCCTCTGTTCCTCGGTATGCCGATATTGTGAATTACTTGGTTACCGGCTTGATGCCCGCTCATTAGAATATGTAAGAGAAACGTCGATTTTTGGCAGAGGTGAAACGGTTCTCCTTTGACGACCCATACATTTTCAAGTATTGTGCTGACCAACTCGTCCAACGGTGTGTGCCCAACTCCGAACAATAGAGTGTGATCAAATTTTGCCATACGAAAGCTTGCGGCGGCCACTTCTTGTTTAAAAAGACCGCCCCGAAGATTTTACAAAACGGGATTTATTGGCCAAATTTGTACAAGGACACATTTGCCTTTTACCGGGGTTGTGCTCGGTGCCAACTTTTGGGGTGTGTGACACAACGCAATGAAATGCCGCTTACACCCATTTTAATCATTGAAGTCTTCGATTGTTGGGGCATCGACTTTATGGGGCCATTTCCATCGTCCTTTGGGTACCTCTACATCTTGTTGGCGGTCAAATACGTTTCTAAATGGGTAGAGGCAATTCCTACGCGCACGAACGATCATTCTATTGTGGTCGAATTTATGAGGGACAACATTTTATCAAGATTTGGGATGCCGAGGGCTATAATCAGCGATCAAGGGTCTCACTTTTGCAACCGGTCAATTTTAACACTTATGAAGAAGTACTCCATCGTGCACAAAGTTTCAACGGTTTACCATCCGCAAACCAATGGCTAAGTAGAGTTGGATAAAGAACATCTTGGAGAAGACGGTTAATCCTACCTATAAGGACACGTTTGATTGATGCCTTGTGGGCTTACCATACTGCTTACAAGACGATTTTGGAGATGTCACCTTACCGGCTTGTCTATGGGAAAGCATGCCACTTGCCGGTGGAGTTTGAGCATAAGGCATATTGAGCGATCAAGAAGCTCAATTTCAATATAGCTAAAGCCGGTGCCCGCCGAAAGCTTCAATTGACGGAACTTGAGGAGATGAGGTACAATGCTTATGACCATTCTAGTGCTTACAAATCTAAAATCAAAGCCAAGCATGATAAGAACTTTGTGATTAAAAACTTTGAGCCCGGTCAGAAAGTACTGTTGTATAATTCTCGGTTGCATTTGCATCCCGGTAAATTGCCCTCACGTTGGGCCAGTCCTTATGTTGTCAAAATTGTTTTCCCTCACTGGGCGATAGAAGTAGAAAGCATGAGTAATGGTTCCTCTTTTAAGGTGAACGGCCAAAGGCTTAAGCCTTTCCTTGGTAGTTTCGAAGTTGGAGAGCCCGATGAAGTTTTGGCCGATCCTGTTTACACGGATGGCCCTTCGGTATAGTTTTGTGTTCCAGTAATTTGCATGGGGAGCGAAAGCATAACCGCTGAACTTAATTGTTTGTCGGACCCGGCCTCCGGGTAGGGGGTACCCTCCATTGACTTAGGTATATGTAGCTCCGCACGCCGCTACTTAAAAAAGGATCGTGTGCCCAGCTCCGGTTAGTAAGGGCAATTTTAATATCAGTGAAATAGGGCTTTCATTAGCTTTTCTGATAGGAGTAATTTACAGTGCACCACTCACATCTTCCAGATTAGCCCCAACGGGGGCAGTATAGATCTTTGGTTAGGCCTTGATATTCCCGTACTCCATTACCGCACTTGGCTCTATCTTGTGCCTGCCTAGTTACGATCTTAGGGGATGCTGAACTTCATTGTTTCGTAAAGTCCAGCTGTGACTTGGACACTCCGAGTTCTGATATTAAATCTTTGTACATTTGTACATTTGTAAATATTGTTTTTCTATTTTGTGTTTGTTTCTTTATGTTTTGGGTTTCTCTCATCAAAAGATTTCACTAATGCATCATTGTATCGGGCTTTTATTAGTCCTTATTTGTCGTAGTTTGTCGTTAACGATCCATGCTCCCCAGCTATGTCCCTATCGAGGATGATTTAGGTCTTTGGGTGCGGCTGGATATTCCCGTGCTTTGGCACTTGGCTCTGTCTTGTCTCACTTTGTTTCGATCATAGGGAATGCTGGGCTTAATTGCTTGGTGAGGTCAAGCGGTGAACTTTACTTCGGGCATGATGTAACAAACTTGATGGTCTAGTATAGCCACCCGTGTCTTATCTTTCCGGTGAGACTCGGGAAGAAAAGTATGACTCGTGAGATTGCATGAAAATCGGGAGGTGTTCTTTGTTGTTTTTCTTTTTATATGTGTTTCTTGACGCCCGGATAACATGCGCTGGGCAGTTCTAATGTCATTTGGCTTTTAGTAGGTAGTTCGAGCTTAAGTCTTTTGCAGGGTGTACGTGCTACCACACCAGCCTTGGTGGTTTGGATCTACCATCGGAGTGATTGAGGCATTCAGGAGCCCTAAGCATGGGTGCGATTATGTGTCGCGGTTGTTAGCCCAATAAAGCTTTGGCCATGATCCTGTGTGACTAGCTGTGGTTCCGTTGGAAGAGCCGAATGAGTCGACCTTAGAAGCCGTTCGAATGACGAAAAGAGCCGGTGACACAAAAACCTCCAACTTGGTCGAGGTATAAGGGGGTTAACATTCCCCCGTTGGTACGATTTTTGTTCCCTTTCTCCTTATTATTGTTCTCCATGCTCTGAGGGCATAGCTTTTGTTAAGTTGGGGGGAAGGATATATAAAATATATGTAGAGACCCGTGTCTAATTTTAAATTTATTTTTATTGATGTTGGTACGTGGAATTATAATTAGATAATTTTGTGCGCAATGAATTTTATTTTGTATATGAAGACGTATATTGGTTATGCAGGCCCGAGTCCGTGGGCCATAGGGCGAGAGTGTTGAGGGACATATGTCGGATAGCTTTCAAAATTGGTTAAGATTTATTTTTATAGCACATAGAGTTATAATTAGAATTGTGGTTAAGTAGGTCTTAAGAGAGAATGCTAGTAAGTAGAGGGGGGTTAGAGTAATATGCTTACTTATATACTTAATGGGTCCAGGAGAGAGAGAGACCCGATCTTTTCTTTTTTTTCTTTTCTTCTTCCTGCGTCTTCTCCTCTCTCTCTTAAACATTCAACAAACCCTCATGCTTCAACACCAAAATCGAAGGTCAAGGCTCGTGAATCTCGCAACAAGGCAAGAAGAAAACGTGATATACGGACAAAGAGTTACGCATCTATCCGAACAGAATCTCAATCAATCAAATTCGGGATTTCATGGCAATTTGGAGATTTCTCTTTTTGAGGTAGGATTCTTGCTAAATGCTTAGATATGGGAAAGTATAGTGAGATACACCTAAAAATCTGTGATTATAGTGTTGTTCTTTTCAATTTTAAGTTTAATATGTTCCAAGTAGAGGTGATTTATGCGTATTATGTCTTGTTCAAGGTATATGTGGACTATGCATAGCATGTGTTATTCATGAGTTTCGAATTTTCACGATTGATTAAAGACCTTGATGATTATATACTAGATTATGTAAATTTTAGCTTGTTGGACCAGTTTGAGTAAAGAATGATTTAATATGTGATGATTTGATACATTCCTATAAGGTGTTTGATAAAATGACAGAGAGAAAAGTTAAACCAATTCTTGTAATTAGACACTACAGTTGATAATGACTCTACGTATATATTTATTTGATGATAATTTTACTATCGTAAATCGAAATTCTAAATTATGACTTTGTTGAGACTATGACTAGATTGTATGATCTTTCTCGTAGTTTGGATGATTTGGAATTGGTACTTGTTATTTGGGCTAGCGAGCCACGTATTGGAGGTTGACTTGACCATTTTGTACTTGTTGTGTAGCCGGAAGCATATGGATAATGAGTTTATCCGTCGGTGTATAGTCCGTAAACCCGTGCGGGATAAGGTGTTCCATAGGCCTTTGGGTTAGTAGCCCATAAATTTGGATGATTAGAGACCTGATCAGTCGCCTAGGATTTGGTACACAACTTGTTAATTTGGACCATCGGTCTTATGCGCTTTTACTTTCTCCTACTTGACTAAATAATTTAACATGTTTTGTGTTTGAAGGATTTTGGATATATGAGATGAGATGAGTTTACGTTGTTTAATAAGTATAAGAGATGAGATGAGTTTACGTGGTTTGATTATTATATGAGATGAGATGAGTTTACGTGGTTTGATTATAACTTGGTATTTGGAAATTGGATTTTCATCGTATTGTACCGTATCGGATTGTTTTATTTATTTATTTACTTCGGTTTGATATTTGAGAAGGAAATGTTAGTATTGCATTTTTTTTGGTATCATTAAAATGCGCTTTCTCTTAGGATATTGTGTATACTCGCAAATTGATGTATTCGAAAAGAAGTAGACTAGAACAAATTATTTTGTGTATCGTGTACTTTGCTTGCGTTCTTTTATCTTCGCCTCTAGCACGTTTCCTATTAAGTGTCGACTCACGTTGTATAATCCAATCTTTTTCAGGTAAGGCAGTAGATCCGGAGGCATGATAGTGTTTGATTTGTTATTTATTTTTTTTGAGCTCACGTGGCCGGGACGTGTGAGATCGGGGCGTGACACAATATATATATATATATATATATATATATTTAGTTATATGTTTTAGTTTATGAGTTTTATGCTTTTCGTAAAAAAATTCATTTTTAGTAGATCAATTCTTCCGTTATTACAAAATTAGTGGATTAAAACAATTTGGCACATGCTCATGAAGTGTTATTTGCAAGAGTTCGTTAACGCAAATTTTGTATTTCACAACTTGCATGAATGGACTAAGGTGGAATTCATGACGTTTGAGTATGTTTTGGTCAAGTTTTTCCCATATTCCGTATTTGTTCTCCTTATGTTCGTAGGTAGATCATCTCATGTTCATACCTAAGTGTGTTTATTGTTTATTTTGAATCAATTTGGAATCTATGGCGCACTTAGGATATGATACAGGGCATTTTTGTATGATAAAACCACATATGAGTCTTATTGTCCTTATTAAAAAGCCAAGTCCGAGTCGTTCCTACTCTTCACCTTAGGAAGCCGGATGTTTGGTTGGATCGGATTGCTTCTCAACAGCTGATTGGCGAGTTCTCAAGGCTCCGGGTGACATTTTGGATGTGTGTGAGGTGTATATGGGTATTGGCATTGGCAAAAAGGGTTGGAAATGGAGGAATGCAGGGGAAACAGACCCGTATTGATACGGTTCATGGCGTATCGATACTTCATTAAAACAATGGGTTTTGCATTTGCAGGCTTCAGCGTATCAATACAAATTTCAGGAGTATCGATATGGGTAACTTACAGAGTTCAAGGGAAACGACCTCGGTATCGATACGGTAACTGCGTATCGATACGGTTTGGAAATCTGGGTTTTTTAAAAACAGATCGAGGTTTGACCTTTCACTTCCAAACACCCCTCCATCCTTTTTCTCCTCCATAACGGCCCACCTTCATCAAACCCTACTCTCTAAAACCTCCAATCCATCACCAAATCTCACAAATCCTTTACCAAATCCGCTCCAAATCACTTTCTTTTCAAGTTTCAACCATCAATCCGTGGATTTACACTCCATATCTCGAAAAATCAAGGTATCTCTTCCTCTCTTTCTCTCTTCATTTTTCTTGTTTCCCCTACCAAGAACCCATAAAATCTTCATTTTTCTTCCATATAATCATTCCCAAACCTATCCCCAACATCAATTTCACTCCCACTTACCAAAAATATGAACCCCAACTTTACCCCTTTCCATATCTCGAAAAAATCAAAAAAGTTTCTCAAAATTCGAGAATGCCTTGACGTAAGCGTGCTGCAAACAAACCCCCATGGGTTCGGGGTCAGAATGTGGCTTCTTCCTCACGTCAACCCGAAATTGAAGAGGGGGACGAGGTTCTTCAGGACATTGAGGAAGAAGAAGAAATGATGGAAAATCCGGAACAAGCGGCCCAGGTTGGTTCTAGGTGGAAACGGACTTCGGAAGAGGTTAAAGCTGATAAATAGGCTAGGTGGGAGAAGAGTTTTGTGAAGAGGGGAGTTAAAAATGAACGCCACGTCGACGTGGAGAGCATTGGGCCAAACCACATTTGTGTCCAGCGAATCGCTGCTCAAGGTTTGGCTTATTTCTTTCGTGAAAATCCTGGGTGTATTAAGGTTTAGTGGCTGATTTTTATAAAAACATGAAAGTTCCCAAGTTGGGGAAAATAGAGGAAAATGGGGCGAGAATTACTTCAAAAATTGGTCGGGTCAATGTTGTGGTAGACCCCGATGTGATTGCTCGGGCTTTGAACTATGAGCGACCCCCTGCTGCGTCTGTTAATGTGCCAAGAGAAAATTTTGCCTCGAGAGATGAGATTAATCAGGCTTTATATACGAATCCGGCAGAAGCTAAGCGTCCTCATATCCCGGGGAAATTCAAGGATGAGTACCGTTTAATTAATCAGTTTGTGCATCATAACTTCAACCCGAGGGGTACTGAGAATAAGCCAGCAAGGATTGAGGGTGAAATGCTATTTTTTTCATGGAACTAGGGAATGTTTTTGATTGGGCTAAATAGATTTTCCGTCAAATGGTTGAGTTTAAAGTTAATGTACCAACTTATACAAGGATGCCATATCCGTGCATGGTTACCAAAATTTGCTTGGAGAAAGGTGTTCCAAGAGATGCATATGGGGAGTGGGGTAAACTCGAGCCAAGAATTCTTAATAGTAGCATCCTAACTAGGAGTGCTTCACAGTCTCGAGGGGCTTTGGGAGATGAGGGAGTTCGCGGTGGTAGCTATCTAACTACAATGCTGCCTAAACATGCTAAGCAATCGGTGTGGCAAAAGCTACTTTTCTGCCAGGGCGTGGCTACTATGAACAGCCACCGCAAGCTTAAAAGGGAGATTCGAGAGAATGCTAGGAGGCAAGAGAGGATTGATCACATGTTGGACTATGTGTTGAGGAGGCAAAAGGGGTGTACAAGTGAGCCTTATGCACCGTTGCCCGTTCACGAAGCCGAGGACAGTGATGACTTTGCCGGAGAGGAGCCAGAGTCGGGTGATGAGGAGTAGTCGGTGGTTTAGTTTGAAATCCCTATACTTGGTCGGGGTGCTTGGTGGTTGACAGTCCACCTATCCTATCTTGTTTTACTTTCATTAGTGAACTCGTAACTTGTAGTTTAGGAGGTTTTTGTTTTGGCCGGTATGTGGCCGTTGACTTGGTAGTTTAGTATTGGTGGCAGCCAAGGGTAGATAAACCGAGCCAGTATATAGTAGCCACCCTTTTTGCTAACCGTTCTTTGATAACCAAGGTCAATTTAAGCATAATGAAGTCCTTAGTTGATCCGTTGTGCGCATTTATTTCGTTTTGATTCATTTGTTGATGATGTGCATATTTAATTATGGCATGCTTTCTCTTGGTACTTTAGTCTATGGCTTGTAGCTCCTATTTCTATTTAAAGGTGCTCTCCTCATATATGGCATGGTTTTTGTTTTTCTGTATTGCCTAGTTTTGAGCCCTTTTCCTCGGGATATGGTTTGTAGCGTGCAATTGCATTTGTTTTGCCTGTATCCTCCTTGTCGTTAAGGGTACAGATTTTTGTACTTTACTTGGAATGTGCGCAATGCTAGGTGAACCATTTCAGTTTTCAGCTGTTAGTTGCGAGTGTGGAATAAAATTTGTTTTTAGAACTCTTGCTAGATGTTTTCGGTATGCGTGTGTGATAAGTTGTTTTAGCGGAAGGATTGCTTAGTTAGTTTAGCAGTATGTTTTTGTTGCTCGGGACTAGCAACGTTCAAGTTGGGGGGTGTAATAAGCACCAATTATTGTAAATATTTGGTGCTTCTAGTCATGTTTTATGTCATTTGCTTTATGTTTATTTGTTGTTTTAAGTAATTTTGCGCATAAGGTTTCTCGTTGAGCGTTTCAGGTGATATGTGAATAAGAGGCTTTATTTTGATGCCTCATACAACCCTTGAGGGAATCCGAGTGGCAAGGCCCTGAAGAATACAACCGTCGGGCTATGGAATGATCAAACGGAAGGCCCGAGCAAGCCAAGGACCATCGGGTGTCAAGACAGGGTTTGGGAGGTGTGATTTGCCCAGAAGACTGCTCGGTATCGATACGGTTCATGGCGTATCAATACTTTATTAAAACAGAAAGCATTGAGAAATTCAGCTTTCACCGTATCGATACGCTGTTAACCGTATCGATACGGTTCTTAGAGTATCGATACGGTCCTTCTACGGGGAAACTTGAAAATCAGAGCAAGGCTGCTCGGTATCGATACGGTTAGGGAGTATCGATACGGATAACTCACCGACATGCTTTTTGACAGATTTTAACTTTCCATTTGTGGCATGTTTCCACTTTCTAGATATTTTCTGATATTTTTGAGGAGAGAGAATGTCATTTTTGTATAAATAGCCATCACTTTCTCTCCCTCCATCATCATCTAGACAATTACTTTCTTAGCTTGTACTCCATTAATGTCTTCTTAAGCTTTTCTTAAGCTTTTCAAGTTTAATTTCCATAGAACTCAAGTAAGTCTTTATTGTTTGTTAATTTCCTATTTATTAAAGTTGTAGCCACGAACTAGATCTTTCTCAATATCAAGTTTATTTTCGTTTTCTGCGGTTAAATATCATGTCTTGTTTTTATGCGTTGGTCTATGCTTTAGCTATGAGTGAGTAGTTACTTGGTTGAGTCTTGGGATACTATTTCTCGAGGACTTAGGTCGTTATTTGGTTCTCAAACCACCGGGCTTAAAAGCATGATTTTCGGAATAGAGCTTAACTTGCATTTTTGGTCTAAACAAGGGGTGTTAACGCCTTGGTAAGGTGTTTAGTCAAGCGGTCTTGGCAAGCAACTTACCGAGGGCTCGTGGCCTCCTATGTGTTCAATAAATATTAAAAACAAGTTGGTTTGCCTTCGTTAATCACATCTTTCAATAAAGGTAGTCTTTAAAGCTAAATTCTCCAGGCGTGAGCACACGGTCGTGATTCTCGCCTGAGTTATAATGAGAACTGGTAACAGCCTTAGTCAAGGGTTAAATGATCCCTAGACTTGCCTCTTTTAGTTTATAAAGCTCAATTCTAGTTTTCACTTTATCTTTTCCACCGTTTAAAGGAAAACCAAGTTGGCAGTGTTAAACGCCGAAACCACCATATAAAGCCTACAATCAGATTTAATTATATTCAAATTCGCTGTGGTACGATCCCGGTCTTACCGGTTTATTATGCTACCGACGATCTAGCCTTACGCTTGGGATTTTTCTCAACCTTATTTGAAGGCGAGGTTGGAGGCTAGGCAGTAAACCCAAGTGCTTGATGCGAAACTTAGAATGTAAGAATGATTTGAGATGATTGATGGTAGCATTAACATTCCCCATGATAATCACATCATCCACATACACAAGAACCGCAGTGAAACGATAACCACTGAAAAAAGTAAACAACGAGTAATCTGCAACCGATTGCATAAAACCAGCTTCTTTGAGTGTTATGGAAAATTTATCAAACCATTGTCGCGAGGCTTGATTCATAAAATTCAATGTAATCTTATCCTAGATTTTTTGGGATTATGAAGTAGAGCTAGGGTTCTATAATAGTTGGGTACAAGGATATCATGGGTCAAGATATGAAAAAAAATCCTATGATATCAAAATGTTTTTTTTAATGGCTAGCTCCTAGAGTTAAATTATAATAATACAATTACTTTAATAAATAATTTTTAGTAAAAAAATTATAATAAAACGTTTAATTTTTAAAAAAAATGTGACGTAAAAATTCGGGTCGTTACATATTGGGTCATTTTAGTTAACCTAATTAAAACTCAAACAATAATGGGTGAGATAGATTGGACTCATTATGACCCAATTAATGAATGAATTGGATTGAGTCTATTTTTAAGTGGGTGGATTTGGATTTAATTTGTCATCCCTACTCAATTGGAACTCTTATAAATAACATTCACTTGTGTTGGGCGGTGAAGGAAGATCGTGACAATATAACACCCTCCAATCATTGCTACGCAACCAAGGATCCTTCATATTCGACCGTTCAATCCCATAGGAAGAATATGTTGTTGGGAAAAAGATAAGCAATAGGAATTTTCTAGTAGAATAATAATTCTGAATACTAATTAGCGTTGAAATTTAGCAATATAAATAAATAGAGAAATGAATAGAATAGCTTGTGGGGTGGTCGAGACACGTGATATCACTCTCCTAAGGAACAATATACCCCCTCTTGCACAGGGTTCCTTCCCTAAGATACATCGACCTTCAAGTTCTTTTCTGTGCAGTGAATTAAACTTACGAACCATATAGTTTCCCGACACTCGAAATAATCAACGAAAAACAATCTTAAACATCGATCGAGTACAAGAAATAGCTGAAGCTTTTGTTTTTCCAATATAGAGCACTAATTTGATGAGAAAAAGGATAAAGGATTTTGCTATATACTTTGGAAACTAGAGTGGAGTAGGGTAATGAGTATTTTGTTATTTGTGTATATATTTTTCTTGCAAAGGTATATGACTATATATATAGAAAATATACAGTCAAAAGTTTTTTAGGGATAAGATCATACTCCTCTAATTCTTAGGAGAGAGATATTAGGAAATTAGAAGACCAAGTCTAATGAGATTTCAACAACCCCTTAATAATCTCTAACAGTATATCCCTTTAGAAACCAACGTATTGTCACATGTATTTGATATTCCATCCATCAAAATAACATTTGACTAAAAATATTTGAGTAAAATATTAAATTAGAACAACATATGTATTTATGGTTGGACCATTTGTGAAATATTCTTTCTCAAGTAATCAAAGTGAAACACATTATGCAATATCTATGTCATTCGATACGCACTACTACACGACTCATAGATATCGATATATCTGTATAATGTTTTAGGAAGCAGAAACAGCAATAAGATTAAAAAAAACAAAAAACAAGTACAAAGTTTAATAAAAAAAAAAAACAACATAATACAAGAAAAAGCCACTAAACAATAAATAAACCGTGGTTTCTCATAGTAGTTGTATGAAGACCACATCTGCATTAAGCTGAAGCTGGAGTCCATCCTCGTCGTCGCAATCTGCAGGCAACTTGGACTTTAAGGAATTCTTGTTAGTTCAAACCTAAGATGGTCCGGTAAGCATCCACTATGGGAGTATCTAGGATTGCTGTTGCACTAGAGTGTGTGGTCATTGTTTAAGCTTTTTCCTCTTTTCTTCTGAAGTTTGGTATTGTATCAATTGCCTGACCTTTCACCCCACAAAATCACGCACCAAAACTTAAAAGACGCTCTCAACATGCTTTAAGGATAACATCAACCGTACTAGTTGAGAAAACCACTTTCGCACAAGTTTTGTCTCTATTACTTAGCGGGTCTCGAAGAGAAAGATTGGATTCAGATAGCTATCCTCAAATGCAAATCCAAGGTTAGTATCTGGAATTTTAACCCTTAAACTAATGGCCTAGATAGTTTCAAAAATAGAAAAACTAATGCCTCATGCATGCAAAGGCGGACTTTGGTGTCAGTGGGGGCACCAACGCACTTAATTTTTTCTCACTCTATTTTGATACCCTTTTATGTAAGAGTGATATGCCTTGTAAAATTATCGGGATGCTAACGTAAATTTATACTAAAAAGTACATATATGAGTATTAATTTGGGTATTCATTTTGTTTTCCATAGAATAAAATTTTTCCCCCCCGCCCAAACGTATTCTTTTTCTGTCTATTACTATAATCACCTGTATGTATGATAATGCTAAAAAACTATAAATACTGAGGTATGTCATATTCATCGAGAAATTTCGTTATGAAAGCACAATAGGGCTTGCTGCCCTTAGGAGCACGACGACTCTCGAAACGACTTCCATATCGCCCTGAGCCCGTACACAATATTATCCCGAGCCCGGAAACTTGATTCGAAATGTTCGCTTAAAAGATCTCATCACGTACTATGGCCTTGCGAAAAATCAAGTCAATAAAACATCGATAACCTTGTGAACAAATCACTTTTTTGACTGAATTTTTGGCTAAATATTTTAGACATTGCTAACAGCACTTAAACAGATGATTCGTTCATTAAGTTATCGATGTTCGATTGACTTGTTTTTAGTAAGGCCGTAGTAAATGCTGAGATTCTTCAAGTGAACGTTTCGGATCAAGTTTCCGTGCTCGGAACGATATCGTTTTTCCCAGCTGCTGTCCCTCAAGGCACAACAGCCCCCCAACTCCCTTTTTTTTTGCCTTAATAACTGCACTCTCTTCCTATTCTATTGTGATGTGAATTTAAAATTTTAACCTTTCGTTCGCACAATCTTTTACACTTTGATGGACAAAGTTGTAAATTCACATCACAAAAGACAAAAAAAGAAGTGCAATTATAAAAAAAAAAAAGAGTGTGAAAATCACTACTCTTGTAGTATAATTTTGCAAAATCTCAAGGGTTATAATATAACTGGACATAAGTCTCAGGGGAGGTACCCGTAAATAAAATTAGAAACAAGGTACTAATAATTAGAGTAATAATTAGTCAAATCAATAAATTTTCAAATCGAAACAGAGTTGAGCACTTCTGGTTTTTCAGTCGTTTCTTTCCATATTCGTCATCTGTTCTTCGTCTTCATTAACAATCCAAAAAACTCGTCTGGGCCTGTTTTGATATTCTTCTTAATTTTCTTGGCAATCCAAAAACCTTGTTCTCTAATCATCTCTCTCTCTCTCTCTCTCTCTCTCTCTCTCTCTCCACAATCCAGAAAAACTCATTTGGTTCTGTTTTGATATTCATTTGGATTTTCTTGGCAATTCAAAAAAACCTTGCTGTCCAATCAGCTCTCTCTCTTGTTTTATCAGTTTCCTCCGGCCTTTCTTTTGTGTTTCCCAAATCGCAAAAAGGGTGTCCACTTTTTTTTTTTCCTCTGCCCGATTCTCCTTGTGGGGTTCGGTGAGATTCAAATGCATCAATACATATATACACATGTGGGTACTCTTCATATGCGAAGAATTGACAATCTTTCGGCCTAACTGGTTCAAGGTAAAAACCTGTTTCTCTCTCTTCAGATGTTTATGTTTATTCTCACTTGGTTCTGATTGAGTCTTATTTAACGCCAAATTCATGTGTAGTTATCTGATTCTTTATATTGCCCTTTGTGGTTTTCACACACACACATATGTAGTTTGTACAATAAACTCGTGGTACCCACAAAATCATAAAATTCTCCTTCCTAGATTGAAGAAGATTCTCTTCGAAAATCAGCTGCTCTTTTAGTTTGGGGTCCTATTTCTGGTTCATTTTTGTTTACTAATTATCCAGTTGAGCCATCCACTACGCCAAGGGAAAGGAATTCCAGTGACCTTTTATTAGTGTTAAACTTTAACTTCTGCTTGCTTAATGTGGCATAAACATGGAAAATTCAAATTGTTATATTTGCAGGACACTGGCTGATAAACAACAGGTTCAAATATAGCAGTGGTTAATCTGCAGAGAATTTGAACTAGAAAAGTGCTGCCACCTTGTAGTTATATCTCTCTCTCTCTCTCTCTCTCACTCTCTCTCTCTCTCTCTCTCTCTCTCTCTCTGTGCGGGAAGTGGGAATTAGAAGACGAAAGGTGCTAGCACGATTTGTGATTCAATTATTTTGTTTGATTAAGAGATTGTAGGGTTCATCGCATGTGTCATCTCAATTTTTACCGCCTGTCTGGATGGTGTAGTTAATAGTTTTCTTCTCTTGCTTTGCTTGGAATTATGGGTGTTAAATTTGATACTTATCCTTTTGAAATGAAATGAAAAAGTTGTTGGATGAGAAAATCCTCTTGGAACTTCTCTAAAAGTTGGTTGGTTGCTACTTATAATACAATCCTGTAAACTTTAGTTTTTAGCTCCAGCAGAAATGGGTCTGGTTGGATAGGATGGTAACGAAAATTTATTTCCTATTAGGAAGTTACGAAACGTTAACTTTAGATTAGGGAGACCTAGGAGCGTTTAGTTGCCCAAGGACTGGGTCAGATGATGCACAAGTGTACCATGTTCGTGGGATATGCGTGGCACTATGCTCTGTTGTTGCATTTATTCCGCTGTGTGATCTCCCTCCAGATTTTGTTGATGTTGTTTTTGAGGATTTGTTTCGGAGAGGAGACAGACATGATAATTGATAAAAAGATGGTTTGCTTGATGAGAGTTTCTATTCATCTTTTGCCAACATAATTGCTCTTCATCTTGTATCCCTCCCTTCTTTTGGTGATGTTGAAGCTGTTTATTTTGAACTTTAAATACCTCTTGCAATACAAAACCTCTACCAAATGGATTAGTATTTATACTTCCAGTGTTCTAATAGTCAGCCGCCTTGGCCGACTGGTCCTTACTTACATTCCCGTAATGAACATACATGTCTTAACTTATTATATCCTTAATCTTGCTTGTCATCACTTTAGCTTTATCTAGAACTGGTTTGAAAGCCAAGAAGATATTACAACTTTATTATGCAGTTCAATTATATCTGACTTGGAAGAAGCCATAAATGGTATTGTACTTTGAAAAAACATAACGAAGTTGTAACGAGACTACTTGTCGCAATCAAATTTGATACTGGCCAATCTTCTCCAAGTTTCCCCCCCCCCCCCCCCCCCACTTTTGTGTATTCAAAGCAGTAAGCTTCTTATTCTGTAAAATGCTGTCAAATGTTTAGTATATTTATAAACATATGGGTGTATGCATATATTTTTCTTTCCCTACCTTTCTCTGATTTAAAAGCCGTGTGCAATGGAATTTTTATAAGTTACCACATGGTTTCGTTTCTGTTCGTATAGGTCAGCTGTTGCAATGAAGACTCTTAATGATGATGAGATTGATGTTTTGGAAGGTGGTAAATTGGAAAGAGACAGAGAGAAGACCATCCGAAGTAACAAGACAGTAAAAATACGTAACCAGGCCTTGTTATCTGGCTTTGCATATTGCATTTCCTCTTGTAGCATGATACTTGTTAACAAGTATGTCCTTTCCAGCTATGATTTTAATGCCGGGATATCTTTGATGCTCTACCAGGTTATTTTCCACACTTACCTTTGTTACTTGGATGGGTCTACTAGGCTCAGACTCTGGAATTTCACTGTTATTAAATTGTATCGACTTGAAGAACTCATTGGGAAGTAACTAGTTTTTCTGTGTTCGGTGGTGCAGAACCTTGTCTCAGTGGTTATTGTGTCGCTGTTGAGTGTTTTTGGTTTAATAACGACAGAACCTCTCACATGGAGATTGATTAAGGTCTGGTTTCCTGTGAACGTTATATTCGTCGGGATGCTAGTCACAAGCATGTTTAGGTTAGAAGTCTTTCTTTCGTTTTCTGCATTCAGATGTTATCCTGGTTTATTCTACTTTCTGCTAACTTAATGTTAACTTTTTGGTTTACACATCTTAATTATGATTGACCTGTATCTGCATCTAATAGATTGTTCTGTTAATATCTGTATATATGTGCTTACACACCTACAGATTGTTACACCATTCTGTTTCCTAAAAGACCGACCAAATACTCCGAAATGGAATTGTAAAGATTTGAGAGCTGCTAAATGGAGTGTTTAAGATGATTATATGCAGTCTCATTATGCTTAACTAGGTTGGCTTTTGATATTGTTTCCTCGTGAATTCAAATATATGTGTAACTAGTTTGTTCTCTTCCTGCTTGGGAATTAAGTAACTTGCTTACAATTATGATGGGTAACTAGCATTTCTCATGTATAATGGTTTTCACTATTGCATTCTAGGGTATTCTCAATTGTTCTGATCGCATTTTGAAATGTCTGCATAATGACGAGGAATTTGTTTTCATTGAAAGTAAAATTCCTCTAACTAGATGGTGAGGATTTAGTTTCTAATGGATGTATTGTATGCTTTGTGTGCCATCTGTTTCCATTTACCAAGTTTCATAATCTTCTTAACATGGATGTGACGTGTTTAGGGTTTTGAACCACCACAGAGAAGCACCCTACGATTACACGCACACAATAAAGAGGAAAACACATAAACTTCTTGATTTTGCAAACCACCAACTTATCTAGCTGGCACATAAACCCGAACCCATGTAACATAGCTGCTCACTAGTATTGTTTGCTCCCTTGTATCTCTACAAACCCTCTCACTGATCCTCAGAATTTCGATCTGCACTTTATCGGTAGAGTGTGGCTTGATCTGCAATTTATCAGTCAATCTGCACTTTTCACCTGCCTATCCTAGGTTAGGCAGGTGGAAGATGGCCTTCTTAATGAGCTGTGTCTCTTAACTTTTTTTTTGGATAAGCACTTTACTTTTATAAAAGCTCAAACTCATGTACAAACTCTAAGGGGCATTCCCCCGAAAAACCAAAGCACCTGAGACAAGCCTCAGCATACTACAAGAGACATTTAAGAAAAAAGAACCAAACAACTCTATACAAAGTACTCCTATACTAAACAGTGTGGATCAAAAAACTGTAGTTGAAAGGCCCCAACTACAACACAACTCTATGTTCTTATGGGATTTCTTAACACGCCTTTTCAAGTTCAGCAAATCCTGAATTGCAGTTACAGTCTTGAGGATGACCTGATCCCGAGAAGAAACCTTGTGTTGAAAAATCCTCTGATTCCGCTCCATCCAAAGGTTATAGACACAAGCAGCAAACACACTTTTCAAAAGCCAACTCTTAAGCCCAGACCCTTTAACTGTCTGAATATACCATGCAACCACATCCGGTAAAGAGAAAGGGATTTGATCAGTCAAGCATTTGTGCAAAATAGCCCTCCAAACTGATTGGGAGAATGCACATTGGAAAAACAAGTGTATATGTGACTCCTGGGCATTATTACAGAACACAACCATCCTCCACATGCATACCCCAGCTCAATAACCTGTCCCTTGTGCTTAATTTCTGTTGCACAGCTAACCACAACACAAAAGACCATCGAGGAACATTTCTATTGTACCAAACAACACTAGACCAAGGCTGAATAGGTGGTTTAAGCCTGATAGCCTCCCAAGTAGAAAACACGGTAAAACCAGCAGGATTAGGAAGCCACACGACTGAATCTAGTGTATCACAAATTGGTTTAAAATCAAGAGGGGTATGATCCATGATAAACTGAGTGACCCTATTCCTTTGTCTGGGCCACCTCCACTCCCCATCATGGATAATCGAGGAAACCTTAGAATTCAAAGATCTACCAAGATTATAAACAACACTCTCACCATGAAAAAGAGGGCCAACAGGATGCCAGTTTTCAAGCCACAGAAAAGTACCTTGTCCATTACCAATCAAGTATTTTATCAGAGATTGACCCACACTTCTTAGGTTCAATAGCTTCCTCATAGTCCATGAAGCCTCATTTGGGATGTCCATGGACCACAAACATTGGCCCTTGATAAAGTATGTATGAATCCACTTCACCCAAAGGGTATCTGCTTTATTGCAAAGGGCCCAGAGATGCCTAAGCATTGTTGCTTTGTTCCATTCCTTAACCCTTCTGAATCCCAACCCTCCTTCCTCCTTTGGACTGCATACATGATCCCATCTAACCTTGGCAGCAGAATGTTTCATCTCAGATCCTGACCAAAGGAATGCCATCAATGACTCTCAATCTCTTTAATTATTTTGCTAGGAATGACAAAAATTGAGCTCCAATAGACCTGTATACTAAAAAGAAGAGACTGGATCAGTTGTGCCCTTCCCCCATATGCCAATTTCCTAGCAGACAAACATTGAATTTTCATCAAAATTTTCTCTTTCAGGACCAAACAATCAGCAGCCTTCAACCTGGTAGAAATAAGGGGCACCCCCAGGTATTGGACAGGAAGATGGGCCTCAGGAATAGGAAGGATACCTCCCAAAACAGCCTTATCACCCTCTGACACTCCAGCATAGAAAACAGAGCACTTGTTCATATTAGGCTTGAGACCAGAGTAGGAGTAAAAGTCATCCAGTAAATGTTTGATAAGGTGAAAAGAATCATTTGATGCTCCACATAGAATGAATAAGTCTTCTGCGAATATCAAATGGGTGAGATTAATGCTCCTGCACTTTGGGTGGTAGCTAAAAGGACCTTGATCCACTCGATAATGCAGTAAAGCAGTAAAAGCCTCCATAACTATAAGAAACAAATCGGGGGAAATAGGATCCCCTTGTCTCAAACCCCTCATGCCCTGGAAATACCCCTCCAAAGAACCATTAATAACAACTGAAAATTTGGCTGAACAAACACATTTCTGAACCCAATTGATGAACCTAGAAGGGAAACCCATGGCATTCATAGTGTCAAAAAGGAATCCACGGAATCATAGGCCTTCATTAGATCTATCTTGATAGCACATCTAGGATCCTTATCATTCCTATGGTATCCTCTTACTAGTTCTTGCACTAAGAGCACATTGTCAACAATTGAACGCCCCTTAATAAAAGCAGACTGAGCCTGGTTGATTAAGCAAGGCAAAATGGGTTGCAATCTGTTTGCTAATACCTTAGTGATGCATTTGTAGACCACATTACAACACGAGATAGGCCTATAGTCACGAATAGACATAGGAGAATTGACCTTAGGCACTAAAGAGATGGCCATAGCATTCCACCCTTGATGCAAAAACCCAGACACAAAAATGGACTTTACTGCAGAAAGAAGGTCTTGACCCACCACTTGCCAATTCTTTTGGATAAAAAGGGAGTTGTAGCCATCAGGGCCTGGAGCCTTGTCTCCATTTATAGCCCACAGAGCCTTCTTAATTTCTCCATCAGAAATAGGAGCCCCCAAACCATGAGATTGAGATTCAGAAACATGAGAAATAATAGCCTGTTGAAGTTGAGACCTTGCATCCACTCTACTAGAAAAAGAGGTACCCAGCAGCCCTTGATAATATTGGAGAATCTCAGCCCTAATTTCCCCAAGAGTTTCAAGAATGTGACCTTCAATATTCTGAAGACTCAAAATGGTATTCCGAGCTCTATGTACACACAGCTTTTGGTGGAAAAATTTATGCCTTGTTCTCTTTACAATTCAAAAAGAATTTTTCAAAAAATTCCCCCTACTTCCAACATTTCTCTCTCTATCTTTCTCCACTTAATACCCCTACTATTTTTCAATTTTTTTTTCAAACACCAATCCAAACATAGCATTAGTATTTTGGTCACCCAATTCTAGCCATTTCACCCTAGACCTTTGCTTCATAAAAGATTCTTCGGCAGCCCTCAACTCCACATATTTACAAACCAAATCCTTTTCTTGAGTACACAAAGCCTCATCAGAAGGGGAAGTAAACAATCTTTCTTGCAAACTACTCAGTTCAGCCGTGGCTTCCATAACCCTTTTACTAATATTAGAGTAACATTTTAGATTCATCTGTTTCAGCACACTCTTCAATCTTTTCAATTTTGCAGATAACACAAACATAGGCCTCCCTTCCAAAAGCTCATTCCATGAACTTGTCAAAGTCTGGCCAAATTCAGGGCGTTGGAACCATTAGGGGGAACCATAGCTACTGAAATAATGCAATGGTCTGAGACACCTGGAGCAAGAAAGGAGGTTTCAGCATTAGGAAACATGTCCAACCAAGCTACATTTGTTAAAACTCTATCCAGTTTACTCTTATTACTACCATCTCCTCCCCTCTTGTTGGTCCAAGTAAACCAAAAGCCTTTAAAAGGCATGTTGTCTTGAACAATATCCAACGAACAGTCAGTAAAGTCAGCCGCAGCACCACCATCAAACCCAACCAACCTTTCTGTTGAAGTTCTGACCACATTAAAATCCCCAAGCTGGATCCTAGGGTTAGAAGAATCCAAACTATACACAGATCTCATATCATTCCAGAGAGCTCTTCTATCCCCAACTCGATTATGACCACACACCACAGACAGGAAAAAATTACGTTTATTCTCCAAGAACACCACATCCACAACAATGAGTTGATCAGAGATAAAAGTTGTAGAAACTTCAAACACAGAACTATCCCAACCCAGGATAATCCTAGCAACTGGCCCAGCAAGATAGTTATGAATAGCTTTCCAAGAACTAGGGAAACAAACACTCATAGTAGATGGAATATTATCTAAACGAACTTTAGTCTCCACCATACCCATAAGACTAAATTTATTTGCTAAAATAACAGATCTAACTTCTTTTTGTTTGAGAGGATCATTCAACCCTCTAATATTCCAAGTGCCTACTTTGATCATTTAGAAAGTTGTTTCTTGTTCCTACCTCGACCCTTGCCTTTTTGCACTGGAGGAACATCAATAATATCCACATCCTCAATCATACCAGCAGTAAATTCAGCCTCAGAAGGTAGAAGAACAACAACTTCTTCAGAGAGAGACTGCAGAGCTGAAAATTTGTTTGGATCAGAAGTATCCCCAGATTCAAGTACCCTATTATTCTTTGGAGTAGTAGACGCAACAGACTTAACCCCAGAAACCTTTATCCCCTCCTGACTAGAATCAGAAACCTGCGTAGCCCTTTGAACACCAGGAGCTTCTATGATAGTACCAGGCACCATATCCGGACCAGTCCCTTCCTTAGCATGCTCAACAGTCTGCAAATCACTTTGCTTGGCTTTAACCACCCACACCTGTTTAGAGTCTACCTTAAGACTACCAGAGGGAGCGTCTTGGCAAGGCCTATGCCCAAAAACCTTACACTTATCACACTTCAAAGGTTTCCAAGGATACCAGACTTTTATGGGAAATGTATCACCGTAAGCCTACACTACATCAAAACTATCAAGTAACTCAGAATTTACATCAATTTCAACATACATTTTGCATAATTCAACCTTTTACATGTTTCAGTCATACGGTCAGCATAAAGGGGCCTACCCAGAGCCTGGCCGCATAGCTCAGCCCTGGAGCAGTCCATAACTCCAGAGGCACATTATAAAACTGAGCCCAAATGGGAAATTTGTTAACCTGTTCCTTCTCAAGACACATATGACGATGCCATTGCTTAAGAACCAACAACCTCCCCCAAAAGTGCCATGGGCCAGCCTCAATCACTTCCCTAAAGGCCCCAACCTTATAGCACATCAATAAGCCCAAATTTAGCCCAAATCTTCTCAGCAATAGACTTAACAGTCATGAATGGAAGTTTCCGATCAATGAAGTATCCCACTACACAATCCTTCTACTTCTCATTACCTAGAGTTACAACCTCCTCAGGAGGCTGCACCACAATTTTCTCATTAACTATAGCAGGGGGAAAGAACTGTAAATCCATACGAGGAGCAGACACACCTTCAACAACTTTATCTTTCCAAGAGACGAGGCAAAACAGTAGCATGAGGAAGAGACGTACCTGTTAAAGCCACAGCAGGTTGCTTCGAAGCCAAGAGCGTCTCCTGTTCCTCCAAGAGCCTTCGTAATTTGATCACCTCCGCATTAAGTTCCTTAATCTGTTTCGCAGCTGGGCCATCAGTAGCGTCCACCTTCAAATGCTCAAACATAGGGACCGACGCCTTCTCAAGCATACCAATAATATCAATTTTCGGAGAAACCCTAGAATTTGACGAGTCCGAAACCCTAAGACGAGGAGGATTTGAACTAAGCAAATCTGGAAAATGTTGCACGAGATCCCCAGCCATGATGGCCAGGGAGGAGAAAACCCTCGATCCCCAACAAGCAGAGACAGACGAGATCCAAGAACAAGTGCCCCGTCAAAATCACCTCTCTCCGTCAAAATCTCCTCTCTCCGTCAAAATCTCCTCTAGAAAGAATGATCTACCTTTTGTTGTTATTTTTCAGGCAGGCAGGCACTGGTTATTGCTTGGCCGTTGTCTCTTAACTTTATCTGTAGAGTGTGGCTTGATAGTTCGGATCAAGAGTGAATTCTTCCTGCTATCTACTTCTTCAAATTCCTTTCAATTGAGTGTTCTATATTTAAGAATTACAACTCCTAATCCCCTTTCAATTTGAAATGCCATCACCAAATAAAAGGAATCTGAATGCATGTTGGCGATCCCCTAATGGATTTCGAGCTCTCAATCTGACTGAACACATGCACATACCCATTAACTGAATGGGCCTGCAAAAATATCGGCCTTACATGCACGTGATGATCCCCACTTTGGCTTGAATTTTGCGTACTATCTTGAAGACCTAGTCTCAATGTCAATCCTCTTGTTTTTATGTTCTGTTACACTCAAAACAGAAATGGCCAGCCCTTTCACTCAGAGAGTCCGCTCGCTCAGCTGTGGCTTACTTTGTGGCTCTATCTCTTCTCTTCAGCGAGCTCATTTTACTAGATCTTACCAACTGAACAAAAGAGTGAAATTGGACTTGCTTTGTCCTACATGCATATCTTCTTACTATGTCTACCATCTCAATCTTTCCAATAGAAGCCTTTCTTTCTTTCCATCTATCTTCCAAGCAGATGTAGAAACTCCTTTCTAACGTGAACGAGATCAAGATATGAAGAACGCAAGATCTAACCACGGCTCTGCAAAATCAACTATGATACCACTTCTTGGTTACAGAACCAAGCTCTTATGCCATATGCTAGGATTAAAGCCACACACAATGCAAGTACATAGAATTTACATGATTTAGCCAAATCTTTCATCATTAATTATTTGTAGCAATAGATATTCACCACAGATCATAGAGATTATAAAGAAACTAAAAATACCTCAAACCATGACAGCAATTCTCAAGCCCTAAAACAAATAATGTTTGCCCACTCTATGGTAGCTAAATGTGAAAAAATTCCATGCTTCCCTGCCACTCCTAGTGTCTCTGAGTCCTAAAGCTACACTAGTTTCATTGATCTCTAGTATTTGTTTTGTCCTCTACATCACTATACACCTCTCACGAGCTTCCTGGAAATTCTAGAAATTCTAGAAATCCTAGACGGCATACATTAGGCTCTGTTTGGAAGGCTTTACTTGCCCCAACTATTTGTTCAAGCCCACTAATTCTATGGGTCCACGCAATACAAGAATACACCGCACATTCTTATCATTTGGAAGATTAGGAGCATCAAAATTGATTTTTGTTGCTTCCTATTAATGATTAATCCCTTGCACTCAATCTAGCATGGGCCATTCCTCCGCACTAGGTCACCCTCAACCACTCACCTAGGGTTTCTTTCCTCTTGCTTGAGCTCCAACCATTTGATCTTTGTATATACTTGTGAACTTTCAAGGGTTGTTGCTCTGTTCTAGGTGGAATTACACACATAAACCATTCTTTCACTTCTGCTTGCCTATGTTGTTTCTGGAGAATCTGGACACCCATGTACCAATTTTTGCATTTTTACCATGCCTTACTTGCTTACGTCATATGCATGTACTACTTTTCTACTATTTAACTGTAGGTCCACCCTTTACAACAAGCCCCAGCAGCTCATTCAAGAAGCCAGCCATCTTTTTGGTTCGTTGATGACTTTTAGTCTGCCGCTAACAACCAGCACCAACTAGAGATTGTTTTCTCATCTATATTAAATGAAAATAACCCCTATTTCTCTTTTGCTCCAATACCGATTGTGGGGTTGAGTCCTAAAAGCTTTGATGCTAAATACTTTTTGGTTTCAAACCTACAAACGCTTGGAAGCGCCCCCAGAATCACAAGAACGATATAAAATTTTAGAGCACAGCGATTACGTGCGTGGTTTTCATAAAAATGAGACAACCCAAAACATGTACACATACCCAAGCACTAACATAATCTCTGTTTTGTTCCCGTAAGTGTAACTAAGCCCTAAAACTATTCAGGCCTCCCCACTTTGTCCCAATGTTCCTGAGCATTGAAGCCACGCCTACATTCGCTATGGTGTCTGCATCTTTCTTTTTATTTTGGTCTTGCCCCTCCGATCCACTGGTTGTGAGGCCTGGATTTTGATAGGGCCACGTGCGTTTTTCCAAATCTGATGAAGGAGTTGCAAATTTTAATGTCTGCAGTTTATGGGAACCACAATATGTGACATTTTCAAGTATTTTTTTGCAGTTATTTTTATCATATCTGCATTACAGTTAGCCAGAGCAAGTGGAATACTCTTGTTTGACAGCTTTAGTTATTATGATTGGTTTCGTTTGCAGTCTGAAATATATAAACGTTGCCATGGTCACAGTCCTGAAGAACGTTACAAATGTGATAACTGCAGTTGGGGAAATGTATCTTTTCAGTAAGCACCATGACAACAGAGTTTGGGCTGCTCTATTTTTAATGGTAAGTTGAATGATAAAGAATTCTTTTGGGACTTGGTTTATTATTACTTGTAGATATTTGGGATTTTTTTTTAATCTCAAAACTGTACTCCTGATGTATTTTATTTGCATTGTACCATACCAATTTTGAGAAAATATGGCACATTTTTTCTATGATCCCTTGCAAATGACACAACTGGTGAAGTAAATCTCCAAATTACCAAAGCTTAGGCCCCTAGGATGATGACATAAGGTTTTTTAATCCGTCTCTGGTGGTCTAGTGGATCCCTTAGGAATATATATATTTGGATATGAAGTATGGGGTTCACGGGTATCAAGCTCTTTTATGTATGTCCAGTAAGTAAGTTGTGTAACTATCCCACATAAGATGCTTTACTTAGTGATGAACTTGAATATAAATTAGATTCTCGGGAAAGGGGATTTCTACCTGCCATCCACATGGAGAGGCTAGAAATTATTCTTTGCTAGAAAATGTGATTGTCAATCACATATAGAAGAACATCGTATAAGTTATTATGCTTGAATATCCATCATTTAAGTCTTCAACAGCCATCTTCTATATGTGATTGACATATTGTGATGAACTTGTGAGGAAGCATTCATGATGGTTGAAGAGGCAACACATTCCCTTTTGCAGATTATATCTGCAGTCTCTGGAGGGATTACAGATCTATCTTTCCATGCAGTTGGCTATGCATGGCAGATAACTAATTGCTTCTTGACAGCATCATATTCTGTGAGTATCTCGGTTGCATTCACTGGTTTCTGTTTGTTGCTTCTGCAGTCAACCTCCTTTTATTGGTTACTGATCATATCGTTTACTTTTTAATGTCTTCATTTACCCAGTTGCTGATCATGTCGTTTACATTTATATGTCTTCATTTACCCAGTTGCTTTTAGATATCCTTTTTCTATTTTTACTCTAAATTTGATCTCTCTTCACATTCTTATTTCCAAAGAAATTTCTGTATATTATCAGGCATTTCTTTAATCATGCAATACTGAAATAAGTTTAATAACATCACTTCATGCACTTGGTTTAAGAAAATAAGAGACTATGTTTGCAATTGTCATTAGACCAATCCTTAGTGAGCAACTTTAGGGTCTTTGAGTCTATGACTCTATATGCTAGTTGTGTATTCACCTCACTTATAACACACTTTGTAGACTGGGTATAGCTGCAGTTCTTGTGTTATTAGGGTTGTGTCCCTAAATGTTAGTTAATTGATGGAACCTTTAGCTTATGTCTCGGCCAAGTTACTTGAATATGTAGTCAACTTTGTTGCTGAAGGACTTTCTATGTTTCAAATCTTTGCGCTGCAGCTAACACTACGCAGGGTCATGGACACAGCAAAGCAAGTTACAAGATCTGGGAACTTGAGCGAGTTTTCAATGGTCTTGCTCAATAACACGCTCTCGTTGCCCTTAGGGGTTATACTAATCTTCATTTTTAATGAGGTCGACTATCTTTCTAGAACGTGAGTTCTTTTCTTTCTTTTCTGTTCTTATCTTTTATGACTTGGAAAAGTAAGCTGACGCATCAAAGTCTCCTAGATCTGTCTATAGTTGTTTTGCTGAACCTATTGTTTCAACTTTCTGGTAATGACGTGCTGGTTTATTGTGGTTTCGTTGGCCAAAGTTCGATGTTGAATAACTTGAATGTACTAAATAAGAGTTATATAAATTTTACTCATGGAAACAAATTTGAAAAAATGTTTAACATATACTGCATATTCTCCGTTTTATGATAACAAACTTGGAAGAGAATTTATATTTTTCTTTATTATTATTTACTTTGTCCTACTTGTCAACTGATACTTATAGCTGGGTTTGTGGAGATTGAAATCCCATCGCTCATTGACATTAGGTTTTCAACCTTTTGTTATATTTGTCTAAGCAGACTTTTGTCAACATATACTAGTGAACAAGTTTAACTTGCAAGAATGGTGCTGTACAAAAAAAAAAAAAACTTGCAACAATGGTATTTGCTTGCACCTTATGCAATTCTTTGCTTCTATTTGGTCTGTTTTACAGCATAACCATGGTCAATACATGCATAACTCCCGTTTTCAGGAGGGGGATACATCTTTTGTGGTCACCCTCCTTTGGTACTAAGACAACTCGTTGAGTCCACCACTGGGTGGTACCTGTATCTTCATGCTTTTGCTGTATATCTCTATAGAAGCGGGACTTTCTCTAACTTGTGGTTTACTCTATTGTGTTTGTTTTTTCTTTGATTGTATTTCACGTTGGATAAGAGCCGTTTTAGCCCTCAAGTGTAGGACTTTCTCTTTTTAAGTTTTAATGGAAAAAATCAAATTCTGAAATGAAAAACTCAATGACTCTAGCAGACTTATCGCTTGAGTTAGTTGCTTGAAGATTTTTCCATTTAGTGCGTTGCTGCTTTGCTTACTGTCATTGGAAATTTCCGGACTTTGAACAAGTGATGTGTTATGCACAAGTTTTGGCTTCCACATGTTACATCTTTTTTTCCCTATTTCTATTCTCTTATACTCTTTTGATCTGTCCTTTGTTTGGTATTCGTTGATAATCATATTTCATCTCTTCATTTCTTGCTGTAACCTTAGATCTCTGCATCATGAGTTTAGCTATGTTCTACTGACTTTTCGTCGCGACATATTTAGTTGCTGCTTAAAGTTTCCCTTTCTTCTGCTTTGCCATGTTCAAGTCTTCAGCTTATCTTATGGACGCTTAATGTGTTTTTCAATAAATGGCAGACCACTTCTAAGAATGCCTACCTTCTGGTTGGTGATGACATTAAGTGGATTTTTGGGTCTAGCAATCAGCTTCACTTCAATGTGGTTTCTTCATCAAACAGGTGCCACTACATACAGGTAAGTTTGAAAGACATGCTAAAGAATTTTGAGACGTGGGGTACGTTGCTTGTTTTGAAGCTGGCTACTTGTGCAATGGTAGTTAGATCGTTATCCCTTGCTTTGTAGGTTTGCAATTGCACTGGATTGGTTGGATGGTTAGATTTGGGTTAGGGTTCAGGTATTTGGTCAGGAATTCGTGGAATAAAATACTCCCTCCGTCCAGGTAATTGGTCAGCAATTCGTGGAATAAAGTACTCTCTCCGTCCGGTTGTTTGTCCATTTTAGGAAGGGTTATTTCCAAAGACACCCCTTCAACTATCATGTTTTGTCAACATGCCCCCTCATGTTTAAAAGTCATCAACCCAGATTTCAACCCAGATTTTTCGGACAAAATCATCCAATTTCTTTGAAAAATTATTGTTCTAATAACAGTAAAAAGCTAACTGATTTACATTCACAAACCCTCAATACAATAATCACAAAACAAACCACCTGTCACAACCTCAACCACTGTATGAGCATACAAATTTTTTGAAAAACAAAATGGAAGTAGTACAAAATAATCTCTGAAGACACCAAACCAGCCACCGCGCCCAGGCATTAGAAACCTCATCTCCTCCTTTTCAAATACAACAGAAACTACTTGTTTTGGGAAGAAATTAACAAAGGGGAGTTTTGCTATAAACACATAGACAAGGTCAGAGATAACCCAGATTTACCAATGTAAAAATCGAACATGATCGGGGTCTCTTGGTGTACAATGAGCTCTCCTACACGGGACAACAATGGCGACGCAACAAACGTTGACGAAGCCGCCGACCTTCTCTTGTGTGATCTTCCGTTGCAGCCATCATCCCGAGGCGGCGACGTGTTACCCGTGTATTGGTGTATTGTCTGCCCCAAACCCATGCCATTTTCCCTACACCTTATAACCCCAAAAATCTATTAACCTCCAGTTCTGAAACCTTTGCGTTGAGCCTTTACCACACCCCAACCCCACCCGCCCCCTGTTCTCTCTCTCTCTCTCTGGTTTATTACTCTCACTCTACAACACAACTCGAAGAAACGCAGAGCCGACGAGAACGACACCGCATTATTCACCCCCTTCAAAATTGACACCGTTCCTACTGCCCCACCAAACCCTAACCACACCCTCGACGACGCCCGCAAGATCATCTCGCCCTTCACGCAGCCCCAGCTCCTCGACATCCTCCAGCCCACCCTTCTCCCCCACCCCGCCGTCCGCTCCCTCGCAGACGCCGACCTCGCCACGGCGGTGGGCCTATATTTGGCGAGAGAGATCTGGGTTGAATTTCTTTCAAGTCCAAAAATTTTAACATAGAGGGGTAACTTAGTATTTTTCTTCGTTTCTGTCCAAATTTTTAATGGAAGTGAGCGGAGGGGGTGGAGTTAATGGAAAATGAAAGTTGAGGGGGTGAGGTTGATGAGTTTTGAACATGAGGGGGTCATGTTGATAAAAAGTGATAGTTGAAGGGGTGTCTTTGGAAATAACCCTTTTAGGAATTCCAACTAATTAAGGGGACATCATCTCTAACAAATTGCAAACTTCACTTTTCACATTATACTCCTACATTTTTGTGTTTCCAAGAAGATATTTAACACTTTAATACAAATGAGGAAAATAAAAAAATTTAGTACTTTTGACTTTTGGAATGGACAAACATTTTGGGGCAACAAAAAGGGGAATATTGGGACAAACAAAGTGGGACGGAGGGAATACTTAAAAGTAGAGACAAACAAGAATATCACATTGCATTGTTCACCCAGTTTGGGCCATGCCCACAAATCACTGTGGTTATTTCACTATTGTTGAGAAGAATACAATACCTCAAAGTGGTCTTACGCTATAATATCAATCGTTAGAGTTACAAGTCCGTGGAAAGTACTAAAAGTAACGTTATGTAACAGATGCCAAGCATGGCTAGGTGAGCGATACCACATTCCACAACATACTTGATCCAGCACGTTATCATGCCATAGGCTTTTCCGTATGTCACATGTTCAAAGCACATTGATCGAGTTTTTGAGGCAGTAGAGTGTCTCATGTTGGCGCCCAAAAACTAGGTTGGGTTCATGTAAAACCTGGAGGCTTTAACAATGATGCGTATGTGTTTTAGTGTCAGATACTGTTTTTATTTTCTCAATGGTCAATGGGTTTCTTTTTAAGGAAAGGATCTAGTTCTAAATGCTTGTGTTGATTGGCAATTGTCTGCAGCCTTGTGGGATCACTTAACAAAATACCCCTCTCTGTTGCTGGTATCTTTCTGTTCAATGTCCCTACGAGTCTAGAGAATTCTGCAAGCATATTATTTGGTAAGCTTTCTTGCTGACAAAAGACTCCCTTGCGTTTGTAAAATCTATTTAGCCCTTTAAGTTTTCCCAAGAAAGTTTCTTTCTTCTGGAGACCATAATGTCCCAATGCATTTTTGCAGGTCTGGTGGCAGGCGTGTTTTTCGCTCGAGCAAAAATGCGGGAAAAGTCTCAGTCTTAACAAGTTATGAACTGCTAGATGTCTGTAGACTAGTTGTGTTGTATCTCTATCAGATTGCTTATATATTTCACGTCAAGAATGTCAGAAACATTCAGAGCACTTCTCTTCGACAGGCGACTGGAGTGAGGACTCTCACTCCATTGGGAAGTTGTTAAAATTCCCTTATTACCTCGGAACAGAGCTCTAAAAGGCGGCCGCCTAGGCCGATTAGTCGGTGGTCTGATGCCTAGATTAGACAGTCGACTAGTCGGGCGCCTAGTCCCCACCTAGGTGCTAGGTGGCTGACTAGTCAGTGCCTAGGTGCTTGGCGCCCCTTTTCCGCCTGACTAGCGCCTAGCGATTTTTAGAACATTGCCTCGGAACTGATTCTTGATTTGTTTGATCTGTATTTGAAGTGGGAGACAATTCCTCTAACCTTTGTAATTTGTTAGATGCACCTGACTGTACTTTAGAATTAATTACTTGTGTATTGAAGTGTAGTCAAATTAGCTCAGAAGAGGAAAATTGAAATGAGAACTTAGATGGTGGAACCTGATGATACATTCCTTTTGAGGCTTGGAAAGTAGTTTTGTTTGCTACAGTATTTCATTCTAAACCATTGCTTGTGGAGACCATCCAAATGTTCCCGTTCGTATTTGGGCATGATTAGGGGCAAGTCCCTTGATATGGCAACGTTTGGCCGTTTGGGAATCAGTTGGAGCTCGAAGTCAATTATATTTTGTAGATTACTAGTGAGAAGGTTGCGGTCAAAGGCCCGTGGCCAAATGCCCGCTATTTGTAAGTTTCAAAAAGATACAGTATAAGAAGTGAAATTAAAATCGTAGATGTAGTTGGTGTACCTCATTAGTAGAATGGTGTTGGAAAGTACTTGAGAATTGAGATTAGTGTGCATGAGAGAGGGATAGCCTTTTTCCATGTATTGTTACAATCTCGTGTATCGCTGTAGAGACCCGTATTTATTTTATCAAGTGTTAACATTTTGTAAATGCATAATTATTGGGGGGAAAAAATGTGGAACAATTGTGTTTATGTGATTTGAGACTAAAATGCTAGAATTGATTGTGAAAGGGTGCAATGTGTAGTTTGCATGTGTAGGAGTATATTTTTTTGGGGGGGGGGGGGGGGGGGGGGGGGTGTGGGGGCGGGGTGAGAGCATGGGATCATTTTTCCCCTCTCATTCTAACTGGCTCTCTCTCTCACCCGGCCTCTCTCGCTCTCTCTGCAAATTTCACCCTAACATATCAAAACCCACTCAAAACAACCTTCAATCATTTATCCTCTACGCGTATTGTGATCCGTATTCCATTGGTGTGAGCTCGGAGGAGGTGTATTGCATTCGGTTTTGATTTTCGAAAGTTTGGGCTCGAAATTCTCGTGAGTTTCGTTCTTCGGCTTCGAGGTAGGGATTCTATCTCTCAATATATGTGATAGAAGTGTTTTCCTTGCCTTGAATCGTGTCTTTGGTTGTTATAGTTGTTGTTGTAGTTGAAATCCTTGAAATTGTAGAAAATTTGCTTGAACCCCATTAGTATGGATACTACTCTGGACAATATGGATACAGGATTCTCTACTGTGTTACGAAGCCAATTTGTATCCATTCTAGGATTTCTAGTATGGATACAAAATGCCCTAAAATTCCAAACTTCGTTATTTTGACCCCCGATCATTTCTAACTTGTACTAAACATCACCAAATCACTCCATAATGTTGTCAATCATATTCGTTGAGTCATTGTGTATCTTTGCATCCTTTACTCTTGTTCCGTAGATTTTGACGTCGATTATTACATGAACTTTGATTGGATTGAAATAACACATTATGTGAGTATGAGATTGTTGGACACTTATCGACACAACGAGAACATTCGTGGCCCATCGACGGGTGGGTGCCTGACAGGGGATATCGGAGTCCCATAATTAGCCCAGTAGGAGCTAATGCTCATATTGAACACTCAAGGCTCAACCTTTTAGATGGGCGCTTGGCAGGGTGTATCGGGGTCCCATAATTAGCCCGACAGGAGCTTCGGCTCAAGACACATACGATGAGATGGTGTTGGAGACATAAAAGGTGGGAATGGTTCTGGTGTGAGTTAAACGATGGTTGTTAAGTTGTTGTTTCGAGGTTATTAAGCCATGAGTATTGATTCCCAAATTGTCCTTGTTTGTGTTCTTTTCCTATGATCATGCTTGCATTTTTTTTGCATATAATGTTAGATTATAATTTCTTGTTGAGCTAGTGTAGCTCAAACCCTCTATCTTAGTGTCTCTATCTTAGGTACTAACACAGGGCAATAGCGTGCATGGTTGAAATGCTTGGATGTGAAATTATTTTTGAAAGTTGACAATTGAGGAATTACTTAGTCATCTTTGTAAATCTCTTTTGGAAGATGTATTTGTAACTCTACTACGGAATATTGTAAATATTTAACTCTTGAATATTCAGTACTTGTGTTAATTTGGGCCTCCGAGCCAAAGATGTAATATTTTGGGAACTACTGAATGATGGATGTGTGATTATGGAAATGGGAATGCCATATTATTTTGGTTATCGTACGGATTATGGTGAGGTTTTATTTATGAAATCATTTATATTTATATTGAAAATCGAGGGTGTGAGAATCGCCAAATTTCTCATGCCTCTCGTCATCATATACCGCTACCGTCCTAGAACTCTCTCCCTCTCCCTCCTGCTCCTGCGCCCCATCTCTCCCTCATGAGATTACCTACAATGGAATTTGTTTTAGATTTAAACTTTTTTCCAATTTGTCCGATGCCATAAATTATATTGGGGGCAAGATTTTGGAGTTGTCTTACCAGAATTACTGTACTTGCTAATTATATCATGTGGATTGATTCAAATTGGTCAACTAATTGGCTAAACACTTACTAAAAGAAATCGATCCATTGTGGTCAATTGGAATGATCTGAGAAATTGGTTAATTAAACACTTAGGTCATGTTTGGTAGTCATTCTATTTTCTGTTTTTATTTTTTGAATTTTTAAAAATTAACTTTGAAAGTTTGTTTGGTGCGCTACTTCCACTTTCAAATTTTGGTAATTACTTTCACTATTTTCATAATTTGAGGAAGTAACAAAATTCAACTTTCACTACTTTTAGAAACAAAAAATTTTGGAGGTCCTTTTTTTATTTCCCTTCCACACCCCGCCCCCCCCCCCCCCCCCCCCCCCCCCCCCCCCCCCCCCCCCGCTCTCTCTCTCTCTCTCTCTCTCTCTCTCTCTCTCTCTCTCTCTCTCTCTCTCTCTCTCTCTCCCAGGCCGTGGAAGCTACTCTCTCTTGAGAAATTTTTGAGTGCCGGGTGGATACCATGTGGTGCCCGCTTGGTACATCCAAGTTGTTTAAAAGTGTTCTGAACGGTCCGGATTTTAAAATAACTTTTCCCCTAAAAAGTTAAACTCTTCCCTGAAAAAGATTTTTTTTAAAACCCGAACCATCCAAAAGCGGTTTGGATGCATGATCGGGCACCAGGTGGAATATACCCACCCAGCACTAAAAAACTTCTCCCCTCTCTCTCTAACCTAGGCCGTCAAAGCTATACTCTTTCTTTCTCTCTCTCTCCAAATATAGCTATCAAGAAACCCACTCCTTCACTCTCTTCCAAATACACGCCAAGAGAAATTGTAAGAACCGGTTTCGGATCCTGCCTATGGAGATTCAAAACTCTTGAGAAGCTGGCAGATCACTCGTGTCAAGCCCAGAACCTGCGAGCTGTGTTTTTTGTTAAAAATATGAGAGAGAAGGCTACAAATCTTCAGATCTTTAGGCAAATTAAGCTGTGGATACATGAATTTGATGGCAATTCAGAGGATAATATATGTTAGTTGAAGTGTCGATTAACAAAAATGTTATTCAATTGAGCTCGATTGAGTTGGGTCCTTTTGATGTTGTTATGTGTCACCGATCACGTACCAACTAATTTTTTTTTTTTAAAACAAGATAACACAAACATGTTTTTTGTTTTCACTTTTTTTTTTTATTTATAAAAAGTAGAAACTAGTTTCAAGAAATAGAAAACAGAAAACAGAAAAGTGACAACGTTACCAAACAGAGCCTTAATATGCAGTCGTTATTTCCTTGCAAAAAGGTATAGCTAGGTTTTAATACGAATTTGTTGTATGCTTGGGATAAAAAGTGATGCGTTGCAGTGGTAAATATTGTAGTCTGTAACCATACAGTGGTAGGCATGATCAGGTTTAGTAGTATCTATAGTCTTATTTGATGGTAAGTATGGTATTATTGATGGATAGGTACGCCTTTATGTATCTACAATAATGCACCATAATAAGGGACCTGCCACAATAAATTTAATGTCACTTGGGTTTAATTTGTATTACCCTATGGCTAATTAGATAAAGTGTATTACTTTTATAATTAAAAAAATTAAAGGTTTATTAAATTTTGGACATTTCAATTTAGTGGATCAATAGTTTGGTAGTTACTTCCACATTAGTTATATTTTTGTCGATCAGCATCACTTGTATTTATTGCCGCAAACTTGAAATATCAAGAGTAGCATCCCTACTAGCCTAGTTCAGAAAATCTAGGGTGCTTAATAGATATGACATATTTGGCTATAACATGAGCCACCCTATTACATATCCGAGAAATAAACTTAAAAGAACAAGAATTAAGTAAACTAACTAGATTAAAAGGAGATAGCCTCTATCTCTGCGCAGTCCCAAGATCGTCCCTGATGACAACACCAACACCAACACCAACTCCATCCCTTCCCATTGTGGCATTATAAGCACCATCTATTGTATTCATCTTCCCCCGGCACGTCAAACTATGCAAACGAACCAGTATGACACAAATGCAAAGGCGTTGCGCCGATTTCAATGTTAATCTTTAGCGAACCATAATTTGGTGTTACCCAACGTTGCAGATCCGATGCTTGGGTTCGGAGAACTGGAGTTGGTTTCAAATTTGCTTGGTAGAACTCATCAAACTCCGCCAGCATATGCTACCACCTTATAGATTCTTCCACCGATACCTGTTTGAATACTCATTCATTCCGTGCTTTCCCAATGTTCCAACAAATCACCATAAAATGGCCCAACATCTTCCATTTGTCTCCACCATGACCTCTAAGTCTCTAACTAATCAAAATCAATCATCGTATCTGTCAGTAACATTTAAATTTGCTAGTTGTGTCAACTTGATTGATTCAAATGTATTAATCAATTGGTTAAATAATCAAACAAATTAGCTCGTCCACTTTGGTCAATTGTATGAATCCTCATTGATCACTGTCAACCAACAGAATTGTTAACTACCACATTTGCTAATGATGTCATATTGATCAATTGGAATTGTTAGATCGGTTGGTTAGACTCTTAATTAGATAAATCAATTCACTTTAGTCAATTATATCGATGCTCTATGATCGCTATCAATCAAACACTATTAGTTTTTACATTGCAAATTATGTCATTCGATCAATTCAAATGGTTTGATCGATAAATTAAGCTCTTAATCAATTTCGTGTAATGTAGTTAATTATAACAAGAGTTTAATCGTCACTCTGACACTGGTCGACTAATCTTTGTTAACACAACTAACGAACTGACTAATCTTTGTTTTCATTAAATACGCTACATTAATTCAAGTGAAGGTCAACTAAATTACAAAAGCCCGTCCACTTTTGTCAATTTTTTTTTTATTTTCTTTGATTTGAGGAAAATTTTCATTCAATAAAATGCCTTCCCATACTTACAAAAGCCCAGAGGCAAGCAAAAATTTCATCACAAAATATAAGAATGAACCAAAACTATCAAAATCTAAGACACGAGCATAAGCACTAATAGATTGAAAGGCTCTACGAAGCATACTGCCAAAGCATACCAACACAAGGTGTCGGCATAGGATCCGTCCAATATTTAGTAGTAGAGAATCCCCAAGGAAAACCCATTTCAAACCATAATCATATAACACAGATGAAATCATCGACAGGAATCCGCTATCCAAAAGGCCAAAACGCCAGCCGACTCACTAGAGAGAAGACAAAATGCCAACGAAAAACCGGCGAGCCTTTGCTGCCACAAGCATGAACGCCAGTCCAAAATCTGTCATCTTGGCTACATGCATAAATATAGTAGACTCTTCAAGAGAATCCAAGTTAATTGGTACACATTTAGCAAGCATGGATTTAGTGATACGACCGTTCTTTATACAAAGTAATGATGATATCAACTACCTGTATCCAGGCACTTCATACTCGCCTGGATTACGCTCTAAGAGGACCACTACAACAATCTATTTTGCACCCTTATTAGCGAAAAACTAAATACAAAGATTTAACGACTCAATTCGATTCTTCAACAACTTATACTCCCCTCACGGGAATGTATCAGTAGTTTTTGAGGCCTAAAGGTTCCTGCATGAGGTACATGATACATTGGAACAGGCATCTTCATAGGCAGATCAGGCATTGCAGCCTCAAACTGAAGTACTTGAATTGCTTGCCTTATTGATGGCCTAAGGCGATGGTCAGGGAAAGCACACCACAACCCAACAATCATCAAGCACTCTATTTCCTCCGTTTCGAAATTCGATCGCAGTTCCTCATCAAGAGCAGAAAGGATTTGCCCCCTTCCGTAGAGATCCCAAACCCACTCCACCAGCCCCGTTTCTGTGAGGCACCACCAATTTGAACTTGGACCTTCAAGGCGGATAGCAGATGAGGATCTGCTAATGGCATGTTGAAATTAGGGTAGAAGGTAAAAATCACAGTTCCAGCATTTAGGGTGGTTTGGACTGTAGCGATACATGCGTGCTAATACTGTAGAAACCTGGTATCAACCAGAGCAAGTCTGGAAGTAACAGGCAAACCTTTTCTGCCATGAAAAGTAACAGCAAGTCGGATTGCACCAAAGTGAAGATGGGTAAATCCTTATTGTTGCCAAAGGCGAGGCAAATCAACCGGGATTTCCAAAGGTAAAAGTTGTTCAGCTTCTGTAGCCGTCCTTCATACCGGAAGTCCAAACACTTTCAGAAATGGAAGTTCCAATCTCCTGGCAAGTTTTCAAAGTTTCCAAAATCTGGCAGGTTCTCACGCCGGAAGAAATGAAAATTTTTCAAGAAGAAAAAGTTCAGAGGGCAGCGAGAGTCTGATTGCTGCTACATACGCAAAAAGAAAGGGCACTATGCAAAACAGTATCCAAATAAAGCAGCAAGAGACAAAATGGTGAACTCTTTGGCTCTCATTGATGATGATCTTGAAGATGCTGATGTTGAATCTCTTTTTTCTATCGACAATGAAGCAACAGATGAAGCAGTCCTTGCATTCACTTTTGATAATTCAGATGATTCATCGAATCAGATGACTCTTCTGATGATCCTGACTCATTCCCTTATGAAGTCCAAACAATTGGGTTCTCTAACATCATGATGGCTCAACCTTTAGCCAAGGTCAAAATCTTACTTGGAAAATATGAGAAACCCATACCAGTTATTGCTTTCTTTGACACTGGTGCAGCAGCCTCCATTCTCAACCCAGCAATCCTTCCCACGTCTTACTGGCAGTCTTGTTTCAGACCCTTTACAGCAGCCAATGGAGAAAAATTTGTCATCACTCTGATAAGTAAGCCTATTTCCATTCAACTTTTCCCAAGATACACCATAAAACACCAAGTCTATGGTTCTGATCTCCCAGGAAAAGATCTATTGTTAGGCTTTGATATTCTCCAAAATCTCAGCAAAGTTTCTTGGCTCAAAAAAGGTTTGAAATACAAAAACTACTTGCTACCCTGGACCACCCAACCAAATCTCTTTTCCATAAAAACTTTCTCCACCATCAAAGAAGCCATAATCCAAACTTCCTATGCTGAATTCCATTCTCAGTTCCTCACCAAATGCTCCAACCCACTCTGGAAAAATCCAGATTTCTTCATTTCTTTTCCCTTTAAGAAAAATGAAGACATCAACCCCACAAAAGCTATCCACCATGGAATGAACCCAGAACACTACCAACTTGCTCTTCAAGAACTCCAACAACTTCAATCAGAATGTTTGATTGAGCCCACAACCTCTCAGTGGGCATGTGAAGCATTTTATGTCAACAAAAGAACAGAGCAGATAAGAGGAAAGCTTCGCCTGGTTATCAACTACCAGCCTCTTAATAATTTTTTGCAGGATAACAAATTTCCTCTTCCTCGGAGAAGTGTTCTTTTTGCAAACTTGCCTAAAGCTCAAATTTTCTCAAAATTTGACTTGAAAGCAGGTTTTTGGCAGTTGGGCATCCATTCAGATGATCGCCCTAAAATTGATTTTTGCATTCCCGATCACCACTTCCAATGGTCAATCATGCCTTTTGGATTGAAAACAGCCCCATCCTTATTTCAAAAGGCCATGATTCGGGTATTTCCTCCAATTTTATCCTCAGCCCTTGTCTATATAGATGATATCCTACTGTTTTCTCCAGATATTGAGTCTCATGTTGTCCTACTACAAATTTTTCATTCCCTAGTCCAAACCCATGGTATCATGCTCTCAGAGAAAAAAATATTTCTTGCTCAACCAGAAATTGATTTTTTAGGGATGCATATCTCTAAAGGTCAATATACCCTCTAGCCTCATATAGCCTCCCAACTTGACCATTTTTCAGATGAAAATCTCACAGTCAAACAAGTTCAACAGTTCCTTGGAATTGTTAACTATATGGCTAATTTTATTCCCAATCTAGCTCAATACCGAACTCCTCTCTCAGCTCTACTAAAGAAAATCCCTCCTCCTTGGTCAGCCCTTTGTACCAAAGCTGTAAAAGACCTCAAAGCCATAGCTAAAACTCTTCCTCCTTTAGCCATACCTTCAGATGGAAAGAGAGTCCTTCAGACAGATGCCTCTGATCTATATTGGGGAGCAGTTCTTTTGGAAGAAAATTCAGATCAAAAGCACAGAATTTGTGGATCAAGAGTGGTGCATTCTCTCCAGCAGAGCTTCATTACCACTCTACCTACAAAGAAATTCTGGCAATCAAAAGGAGCATTAAGAAGTTTGAATTTCATCTAATCGGTCATCATTTCCTAATTGAGACTGATATGATGAGTTTCCCCAGTATGCTCAAGTTCAAACAGAAGCACCTTCCAAAGAAACAGTTACTCAGATGGGTAAATTGGTTTTCCAATTGGAGTTTTGATGCTGTTCACATAAAAGGAAAAACAAATGTCCTCCCTGATTTTCTGTCAAAACTCAAAAAAGAAATCAACCAGTTTTCAAAAACAAAACCACATTTCTTTGTTCCTGGTTGTTTTCCCATGATTTCCTGTTTCCATCCAGTCAATTTTCTTGTTCACCTTCAGTGTCATATTTTAGAGTTAACCCTTCTTTCTAGGTGTGTTCAAATGTGTCAAAATCTTCAACATCTCTGTATTTTCAAATATGGTCTTGATGAAGGTCCCCTAAAAGGTCTACCCTTCTATCCTGTTTATCCTTTTCTCACCTAGTTTGAAGTGTCTTACCATAATGTCTTTTATTTCAAAAAAGAAGCATATCTCCTCTTATGGTATTTAGTCGATGTGTATACTATAAGTGTCTGTTTTAATAAATCAGCAGTCTTGGTCTATCTGGCTCATGCGGCATTCAATCAAGTTCAACCTTTAGAAGATTTCTTTTTGAAATTTCTTCTGTTCTTTGGCAACATACCCTACTGGCAACAGAAGATCAGACAAGTTACCACAGGTCCAGACGAAGACCTCCAATTTGCTTTTTGGACAACTCGCAACGACAGATGTCTTCCTAATCCTGATGGTTCTATCACTTGGAGAAAGGAGTATCACTCTATATTCCTTTCAGCATATCAAGAGTCTCCGAGCATTGAGATCCACAGTGGAAATTATCTGGTCATGACTCAAACACTGTATTCACTTAATGGATTGACACCTGCAGACGTTCCCTCATCTCTCCTCCATTATGAATCTGCAAACTGGAAATTCAATGATACTTATCCGAAAGAATGGCGCCAAAATATTCGCTATTTTTTGACCCAGTATCACTTGACTGACAGAGATGAAGAAAGTAGTTCAGATGATCCAGAGTGACAAGGATGAAAATTATTGGTGTTTACTGTTTGTTGTTGTATCATATTATTGATGTGTACTGTAATATAAAGTGTGGTAGTATTGTCCTCTTTTCAGAGAGGGTGAAATTATTGAAGTTTACTGTTGTGTTGTGTATCGGTCCCTTCATTCCCTTTTAAGAGGGGTGAAAGTCTGTAAAGTAATAAATGGAATTGGAAAGTCTGTAAACTAGAAAGTCTGTAAACTAGGTAAAGTCATGCCTAGTAAAGTCATGTATGTAAATTTAGTCTTAGGGTAATAAACACCCTGATCAAAAGTCTTAGGTGCAGAATGACAGGCACCAAGGCACCAATTATGTACCCTTCTGTAAAGCCTCCTTACTTCGTCTATAAAAGGAGAGTTTCACCTCTGTAAACTTAAGTGAATGAAAACCAGTGTTTTTCTAATATATCATGTGTCTTGTATTCTCTCTACGATCCTATCCAACTTAGTGTTTGTACCCACTTCGTATCTGTAAACTTCAGAGGCATCTGTCTGAAGGACTCTCTTTCCATCTGAAGGTATGGCTAAAGGAGGAAGAGTTTTAGCTATGGCTTTGAGGTCTTTTACAGCTTTGGTACAAAGGGCTGACCAAGGAGGAGGGGTTTTCTTTAGTAGAGCTGAGAGAGGAGTTCGGTATTGGGCTAGGTTGGGAATAAAATCAGCCATATAGTTAACAATTCCAAGGAACTGTTGAACTTGTTTGACTGTGAGATTTTCATCTGAAAAATGGTTAAGTTGGGAGGCTATATGAGGCTGGAAGGTATATTGACCTTTAGAGATATGCATCCCTAAAAAATCAATTTCTTGTTGAGCAAGAAATATTTTTTTCTCTGAGAGCATGATACCATGGGTTTGGACTAGGGAATGGAAAATTTATAGTAGGACAACATGAGACTCAATATCTGGAGAAAACAGTATGATATCATCTATATAGACAAGGGCTGAGGATAAAATTGGAGGAAATACCTGAATCATGGCCTTTTGAAATAAGGATGGGGCTGTTTTCAATCCAAAAGGCATGACTGACCATTGGAAGTGGTGATCGGGAATGCAAAAATCAGTTTTAGGGCGATCATCTGGATGGATGCCCAGCTGCCAAAAACCTGCTTTCAAGTCAAACTTTGAGAAAATTTGAGCTTTAGGCAAGTTTGCAAAAAGAACACTTCTCCAAGGAAGAGGAAATTTGTTATCCTGCAAAAAATGATTAAGAGACTGGTAGTTGATAATCAGGCAAAACTTTCCTCTTATCTGCTCTGTTCTTTTGTTGACACAAAATGCTTCACATACCCACTGAGAGGTTGTGGGCTCAATCAAACCTTCTGATTGAAGTTGTTGGAGTTCTTGAAGAGCAAGTTGGTAGTGTTCTGGGTTAATTCCATGGTGGGTAGCTTTTGTGGGGTTGATGTCTTCATTTTTCTTAAAGGGAAGAGAAGTGATGAAATCTGGATTTTTTCAGAGTGGGTTGGAGCATTTGGTGAAGAACTGGGAATGGGATTCAACACAGGAAGTTTGGATCATCCTTGTCACTCTGGATCATCTGAACTACTTTCTTCATCTCTATCAGTCAAGTGATACTGGGTCAAAAGATAGCGAATATTTTGGCGCCATTCTTCCGGATAAGTATCATTGAATTTCCAGTTTGCAGATTCATAATGGAGGAGAGATGAGGGAACGTCTGCAGGTGTCAATCCATTAAGTGAACACAGTGTTTGAGTCATGACCAGATAATTTCCACTGTGGATCTCAATGCTCGGAGACTTTTGATATGCTGAAAGGAATATAGAGTGATACTCTTTTCTCCAAGTGATAGAACCATCAGGATTAGGAAGACATCTATTGTTGCGAGTTGTCCAAAAAGCAAATTGGAGGTCTTCGTCTGGACCTGTGGTAACTTGTCTGATCTTCTGTTGCCAGTAGGGTATGTTGCCAAAGAACAGAAGAAATTTCAAAAAGAAATCTTCTGGAGGTTGAACTTGATTGAACGCCGCATGAGCCAGATAGACCAAGACTGTTGATTTATTAAAACAGACACTTTTAGTATACACATCGACTAAATACCATAAGAGGAAATATGCTTCTTTTTTGAAATAAAAGACATTATGGTAAGACACTTCAAACTGGGTGAGAAAAGGATAAACAGGATGGAAGGGTAGACCTTTTAGGGGACCTTCATCAAGACCATATTTGAAAATACAAAGATGTTGAAGATTTTGATACATTTGAATACACCTAGAAAGAAGGGTTAACTCTAAGGTGTAGATGCCCCTAAGGTGTCAATAGTGAAAGAGAAATTGGCGGTCAAGTCAGAGAGGGTTCCTGAGTCCCACAACCGAACCCTCTCAGCATATGTCACCCTACCGACGCGACATGGGTACGTGACTATATCGAGTTCTACGGCTCCAACCGATGCCACTGCATCTCCTTCATACAGTACGTCGGTTGCAGTTGTAGCTGGATAAAAGTTAGGGAATTGGAAATACAGTGAACTGGCAATGGGAAGAAGAAGTAAGATAAATGTAGTGAAGAGAATAATTTGAGCATGTAGTGATGGAAGTGAAATTGGAGTGCAATTAGAGGTACATTTAGCCATTTTCTAGAGCTGGTGCAGAATATTGGCACTGGTACTTTATAAAACCATCTGATGATGAAACTTTGAACTAGTCTATTTAGTAGTATTTACTGGTTTAAAGTACCCCTTTTTGTTTAATACATGATAGAAGGTTTAGTGAAAGGAAGGAATATATTGTTGATAACATAGAAGATTTGTTTAAAGATTTAGGGTGCATGGGCTACATCATTTTTTCCTAAAGACATGGGTATTGTTGATATTTAGTGATCTTTTATATAGCTTTTTTCGTCAAAATTATGGGGTTAATATTCGTTTTGATGAAAGGAATCGAAAAAGTATACAAATATGACCAAAAGTTCAAAAAAGTCTGTATAAAACCAACAAAAAGATGGTGAAACCTTTTCAAACTCTTTTCGTCTCTGGTGATTTTTTTTTTTTGGGTAACTTAAAATTTCATTATCCAAAACAAAGCTTACAATAGCACGAGGCATTCCCCAACCAAGGAGAAGAGACCCTAAGAGGATGTACATCAAAGGAGGTAAAAAAGTTTCTCTAATTTGGAGAGGAAAAACACAAAAACATGCCTGCACTAGATGAGGTAAAATGCGAGGTAAAATACATTTGTGAAAATTCCTCTCCAATTTTATCGATCAACTGTAGCGAAGGCATACAATAAAAAGGTATTGTTTATCACTCATCCTCTCTCTTCCATTTCACTTCCCCCAAACCCTCACCACTACTCCCTACTGCAAATGAGTATTTCATTTTGTTTAATGGAAATAAAGAAAGTAGAAAAGAGTCTGCAGCAGAATGAGAGGAAAATACAGGTAGGTAAAGTAGAAAATGTACTTTTTAGCTAGGTATTTCACCTATTCTTGGTGTACATGCTCTAAGCAAAGGAAAACACCAAAGCTAAAAGCTAGAGTCTCAAAGGCATAATTAATGCAAGCCCTTTGGGCTCGTTGTCGTTGTGCTGCGTTTCGCGGCAAGACTCTTGGGCCTGCGTCGGTTGGGTTGGCTCCCACATCGGGAGTTTGGATTTGTGTGTGTGTGTTTAAAGGGTTTACTCTACCTCTCCCTAGTCAGCAACTGCCTAGGTGAGTTTGGTAGGTGAAATTATCCTCTTACCCTCTCTTAAAAAAAATTAATCCAGGCCTCTCAAGCACAACTAAAAACAACACTTATGTTGAGTCAAAGATTCTAACTCAGAGTAAAGCCTCATATTTATAGATGTATCCTAAGGCCTTCTCCAAGCACTCCACCCAGGGGCGGATCCAATGTAGGCTCAGATGGATCACGTGACTCAGCTGGAAATAAGGCCTCAAAAGAGGGCCCCCAAGACTAGGTAAGTAATATATATATATAAAATGCCGAAAGTTAATAAAGTTGTTCACTTATTCCAGTGGTAGAGAGCTACGTACCTTGATGAATGAGATTGGTTCAACTCTTGATGCTGGCATTTTTGTCTCTTTTTGTGTCAATGGTTAAAAAAACACTTCTCCCCTTGAATTTTGTCTGGGTTATTGATATCACAAAGTCATTTACAATGTTATCATTAATTGCACAAAAATAAAAAAACACTTATTTTCTTTAATGGATTTTGTATTTTGTATTTTGTTTATTTCTATTTTTTACAAGCACAAAATTAACTAAACACTAAAAAGAAAAATACATGATACATGTGTATATTTATTTTTGAATTGAATCATGAAAATTAACGTGAGTTTGTCTACGACTTTCACATGTATAGGACTGGTCGAAAATGAGTAACCCATCTGTAAAAATTTCCTGGATCCGCCACTGACTCCACCTGGTGAATATCATTGCTAAATTGCTGAAAAATTCAACTTTATTGAAATTCTTTGTCATCATGTTATATATATATACACAAATTATCAAGTGAGGGATCCCTCACTTTGTTAAAATGCGGGACTTTCATTTTCCGATCAAATTTTGAAAATCCGAACCGTTCAATGTGTGCAGAATGTGATTTTAAGGGTCCCTGCGAGAAATCAGCAAAAAAAATGACCGGGAAGGGCTTCATCCGAGCAGTTTTCATTGAACAGTTCAAAAAAAACTGCTCGGATGAAGCCCTTCCCGGTCATTTTTTTTTGCTGATTTCTCGCAGGGACCCTTAAAATCACGTTCTGCACACATTGAACGGTTCGGATTTTCAAAATTTGATCGGAAAATGAAAGTCCCGCATTTTAACAAAGTGAGGGATCCCTCACTTGATAATTTGTGTATATATATATAACATGATGACAAAGAATTTCAATAAAGTTGAATTTTTCAGCAATTTAGCAATGATATTCACCAGGTGGAGTCAGTGGCGGATCCAGGAAATTTTTACAGATGGGTTACTCATTTTCGACCAGTCCTATACATGTGAAAGTCGTAGACAAACTCTCGTTAATTTTCATGATTCAATTCAAAAATAAATATACACATGTATCATGTATTTTTCTTTTTAGTGTTTAGTTAATTTTGTGCTTGTAAAAAATAGAAATAAACAAAATACAAAATACAAAATCCATTAAAGAAAATAAGTGTTTTTTTATTTTTGTGCAATTAATGATAACATTGTAAATGACTTTGTGATATCAATAACCCAGACAAAATTCAAGGGGAGAAGTGTTTTTTTAACCATTGACACAAAAAGAGACAAAAATGCCAGCATCAAGAGTTGAACCAATCTCATTCATCAAGGTACGTAGCTCTCTACCACTGGAATAAGTGAACAACTTTATTAACTTTCGGCATTTTATATATATATTACTTACCTAGTCTTGGGGGCCCTCTTTTGAGGCCTTATTTCCAGCTGAGTCACGTGATCCATCTGAGCCTACATTGGATCCGCCCCTGGGTGGAGTGCTTGGAGAAGGCCTTAGGATACATCTATAAATATGAGGCTTTACTCTGAGTTAGAATCTTTGACTCAACATAAGTGTTGTTTTTAGTTGTGCTTGAGAGGCCTGGATTAATTTTTTTTAAGAGAGGGTAAGAGGATAATTTCACCTACCAAACTCACCTAGGCAGTTGCTGACTAGGGAGAGGTAGAGTAAACCCTTTAAACACACACACACAAATCCAAACTCCCGATGTGGGAGCCAACCCAACCGACGCAGGCCCAAGAGTCTTGCCGCGAAACGCAGCACAACGACAACGAGCCCAAAGGGCTTGCATTAATTATGCCTTTGAGACTCTAGCTTTTAGCTTTGGTGTTTTCCTTTGCTTAGAGCATGTACACCAAGAATAGGTGAAATACCTAGCTAAAAAGTACATTTTCTACTTTACCTACCTGTATTTTCCTCTCATTCTGCTGCAGACTCTTTTCTACTTTCTTTATTTCCATTAAACAAAATGAAATACTCATTTGCAGTAGGGAGTAGTGGTGAGGGTTTGGGGGAAGTGAAATTAAATGGAAGAGAGAGGATGAGAGATAAACAATACCTTTTTATTGTATGCCTTCGCTACAGTTGATCGATAAAACTGGAGAGGAATTTTCACAAATGTATTTTACCTCGCATTTTACCTCATCTAGTGCAGGCATGTTTTTGTGTTTTTCCTCTCCAAATTAGAGAAACTTTTTTACCTCCTTTGATGTACATCCTCTTAGGGTCTCTTCTCCTTGGTTGGGGAATGCCTCGTGCTATTGTAAGCTTTGTTTTGGATAATGAAATTTTAAGTTACCCAAAAAAAAAAAATCACAAGACACGAAAAGAGTTTGAAAAGGTTTCACCATCTTTTTGTTGGTTTTATACAGACTTTTTTGAACTTTTGGTCATATTTGTATACTTTTTCGATTCCTTTCATCAAAACGAATATTAACCCCATAATTTTGACGAAAAAAGCTATATAAAAGATCACTAAATATCAACAATACCCATGTCTTTAGGAAAAAATGATGTAGCCCATGCACCCTAAATCTTTAAACAAATCTTCTATGTTATCAGCAATATATTCCTTCCTTTCACTAAACCTTCTATCATGTATTAAACAAAAAAGGGTACTTTAAACCAGTAAATACTACTAAATAGACTAGTTCAAAGTTTCATCATCAGATGGTTTTATAAAGTACCAGTGCCAATATTCTGCACCAGCTCTAGAAAATGGCTAAATGTACCTCTAATTGCACTCCAATTTCACTTCCATCACTACATGCTCAAATTATTCTCTTCACTGCATTTATCTTACTTCTTCTTCCCATTGCCAGTTCACTGTATTTCCAATTCCCTAACTTTTATCCAGCTACAACTGCAACCGACGTACTGTATGAAGGAGATGCAGTGGCATCGGTTGGAGCCGTAGAACTCGATATAGTCACGTACCCATGTCGCGTCGGTAGGGTGACATATGCTGAGAGGGTTCGGTTGTGGGACTCAGGAACCCTCTCTGACTTGACCGCCAATTTCTCTTTCACTATTGACACCTTAGGGGCATCTACACCTTAGAGTTAACCCTTCTTTCTAGGTGTATTCAAATGTATCAAAATCTTCAACATCTTTGTATTTTCAAATATGGTCTTGATGAAGGTCCCCTAAAAGGTCTACCCTTCCATCCTGTTTATCCTTTTCTCACCCAGTTTGAAGTGTCTTACCATAATGTCTTTTATTTCAAAAAAGAAGCATATTTCCTCTTATGGTATTTAGTCGATGTGTATACTAAAAGTGTCTGTTTTAATAAATCAACAGTCTTGGTCTATCTGGCTCATGCGGCGTTCAATCAAGTTCAACCACCAGAAGATTTCTTTTTGAAATTTCTTCTGTTCTTTGGCAACATACCCTACTGGCAACAGAAGATCAGACAAGTTACCACAGGTCCAGACGAAGACCTCCAATTTGCTTTTTGGACAACTCGCAACAATAGATGTCTTCCTAATCCTGATGGTTCTATCACTTGGAGAAAAGAGTATCACTCTATATTCCTTTCAGCATATCAAAAGTCTCCGAGCATTGAGATCCACAGTGGAAATTATCTGGTCATGACTCAAACACTGTGTTCACTTAATGGATTGACACCTGCAGACGTTCCCTCATCTCTCCTCCATTATGAATCTGCAAACTGGAAATTCAATGATACTTATCCGGAAGAATGGCGCCAAAATATTCGCTATCTTTTGACCCAGTATCACTTGACTGATAGAGATGAAGAAAGTAGTTCAGATGATCCAGAGTGACAAGGATGATCCAAACTTCCTGTGTTGAATCCCATTCCCAGTTCTTCACCAAATGCTCCAACCCACTCTGAAAAAATCCAGATTTCATCACTTCTCTTCCCTTTAAGAAAAATGAAGACATCAACCCCACAAAAGCTACCCACCATGGAATTAACCCAGAACACTACCAACTTGCTCTTCAAGAACTCCAACAACTTCAATCAGAAGGTTTGATTGAGCCCACAACCTCTCAGTGGGTATGTGAAGCATTTTGTGTCAACAAAAGAACAGAGCAGATAAGAGGAAAGTTTTGCCTGATTATCAACTACCAGTCTCTTAATCATTTTTTGCAGGATAACAAATTTCCTCTTCCTTGGAGAAGTGTTCTTTTTGCAAACTTGCCTAAAGCTCAAATTTTCTCAAAGTTTGACTTGAAAGCAGGTTTTTGGCAGCTGGGCATCCATCCAGATGATCGCCCTAAAACTGATTTTTGCATTCCCGATCACCACTTCCAATGGTCAGTCATGCCTTTTGGATTGAAAACAGCCCCATCCTTATTTCAAAAGGCCATGATTCAGGTATTTCCTCCAATTTTATCCTCAGCCCTTGTCTATATAGATGATATCATACTGTTTTCTCCAGATATTGAGTCTCATGTTGTCCTACTATAAATTTTCCATTCCCTAGTCCAAACCCATGGTATCATGCTCTCAGAGAAAAAAATATTTCTTGCTCAACAAGAAATTGATTTTTTAGGGATGCATATCTCTAAAGGTCAATATACCTTCCAGCCTCATATAACCTCCCAACTTAACCATTTTTCAGATGAAAATCTCACAGTCAAACAAGTTCAACAGTTCCTTGGAATTGTTAACTATATGGCTGATTTTATTCCCAACCTAGCCCAATACCGAACTCCTCTCTCAGCTCTACTAAAGAAAACCCCTCCTTCTGATCACTTTGAGCGGCTCGGATCATCGAAATTTAATCGGGAAGGAAAGTCCCGCATTTTAAAAAAATGGGGGATCTCTCACCGGAACCTGACTTTGTATATATATATATATATATATATATAATAATGATTCGGCCCTCTCTTCTAGACAAATGATTAATCCAAAAAAGTTCGACACGAATTTGATAAAAAAAAATTGGGAATATTTTGATGAGCACCCAATATTGTAGATATCTGGTGCGACTAGTCCCGTTTTATGTGATTTTAACTTGCATTTATCTAGCTTTTATTTGATATTGCACGTAAGGTGTATTTTTAGTGTTTTCAGGTAAAACGTGCAAATAAGGCGCATTTCAATGACATGCATGGCCCAAGTGCTTCCAAGTACCCGAAAACCCTGTCGGCCTTTTAAAATCTGTCTAAGTATGGAAAAAATGACTTTCAGAAAAAGTATCGATTCTCGAGATTAAAAATGGCGGTAATTGATCCTTGAATTTTTCTAAGAGTAACTACAAAGTTGCAAGATTTTATTTGAAGAACAAGGTCATGTTTTGAGTCATTTCCTTCTGTGAAAAATGTACAATTTTCTGTTTTGTACTAAAAGTGAGAGATTGACATTTTGATTTAATTAGAATCTTGAAATTTTGGCAATGCCATTGTTTCCAAATGGGGGGGTACTTTCTTATTTTCATTAAATAAATTAAAATAAAGAAAAGGTAAAAGAAAGGTTGAAAATATAGTTTTTACTTAAATTTAGAGAATGAAAATAAGGTGCTGTGGAGCTGTGTAAGTTGTTGGGTGTCGAAAACTGTGTCTAAGTTTAGTTATTTAATATTTCTTTAATGTGAAAAGTGTGTATTTTAAATATTTTGAATTTTATGAGCCAAAAAAAAAATTATTGTTTTTGAATATATTTGTGTAGGTGCATGTGTAGGCATTTTCTTGACTGTGTTCGAATTCATTGGTCCTTTGATTGAGTGTGTTGGGAGACTCATATGTGTTGTGTAATTAATATTAGAAATTTTTAGAGCTAATTATTTATTTAAGTGTTAGTTGAGGGGCTCTAGTGTAAGAAGTTATAGCATGCAAGTATTATGTGATACTTTAGAGACTTGAGGGGGGAAGGATGTAATTTTTACACCTTAAGTTCATTTGGCCAGAGAACATCTCATGTTCTTAGTTTTCTTTTTTCCTTTTTTTCATTCCCAGAGCCGTGCTCTCTCTCTCTCTCTCTCTCTCTCTCTCTCTCTCTCTCAAACACACCCACACACAACAATATCATCTTGCACCTTCTTTTGCTTGGGCATTTTGTATCTACATCAAGAACCTGGAGAGATCTAGGGATTTAAGCTTGTGAGCTTTCCTCCATCACCATCTCACTCATCTCTCTTGTGTGCTATCATTTGAGGTAGGGTTTTTCTACTAGATATCTTAAAAATGCAAGTATTGTGTTTGAGGATTGATTATTTTCATGTATTTAAGTAGTAATTGATTTATGGAAGAAAAGCCCTAATTTGAGTGGTTGTGTAAATTTCATATTTTTAGTTGTATATTGAAATTGATGGATTTAGTGTTTGATTGGGTGTGGAGAAAATATTATGCCTAGGAAATTTATGATGTCTAAATATTAGCTTATGTTTATTTGGATTGATAATGGATATACTAGTTTAGGGTACTTGGATTAATTGTTTGCATTTGGTGAAGAGCACATTAATTTTTTTGTATTTGATATGGATTACCTCTTGTTGACATAATTGATGAATTTTTTGAGGGTGGAGTTGAAAAAGTATAGACATTTGTATATCTATGTTTAGTGCTTCGTGGATTTGAAAGTAAAGATTAAGATTTGTGTTGATACAAGTTGTATTTACTTGTTGGAATTGATTTGAGATTGATACTTGTCATTTGGGCTAGTGAACCATGTATTGGTGATTGACTTGGCCATTTTATGCTCGTTGTGTAGCCGGAAGCATATGGATAATGAGTTATTCGTCGGTGTATAGTCCGTAAACCCGCGCGGGATAAGGTGCCCCATAGGCCTTTGGGTTAGTAGCCCATAAATTTGGATGATTAGGGACCTGATCAGTCACCTAGGATTGGTAAACAACTGTGATAATTTGGACCTTGGTTTTATGTGCTCTTACTTTCTTGTACTTAGTTTAATGTGTTGACTTATTTTTTTGTTTGAAGAATTTTGGTTTCATCCTTTCGAGCTTATTACATTCATTAAGAGTTGTGTCTAGCTATCATGAGTATTCATATTTTCAAACATGTCACTTGCATCTTTTAGTTTCTAGTAGATTATGTGTGGGTGGTCGTACTCACCCCTACCTTACAGGTTCGAAAGGCAAGGATACACTTTGATGGACACGGTGGTAGAGATATCTTTTGTGCTTTGGCGAGTCGATTTGCAAGATATTTTGTTGGGTCTTAAAAGCTATCTTTGGACTATATGTATATGTTTTTGACTTTGAGAATGTAATGATAAATGTTAAATTCTCCTCTAGGAAAACTTGTACCTCCTTTTGTAATTGGAGTTGTATGGTTTAAGTGGTGTTTTGGATGCCTTGGTGGCTAATCAAAAAAAATTGAAATGTTTGGAAGTGGATAGCTTGTCTTGCTTCTTTTAATTTGGTTAAGACTTACTCTCTCCGTCCCTTTTTAAGTGTCCTGCTTCGTAACTCTAACTTATTAAAAAGACATCATCATTACACATTTCACATCAACTTTTTCCTCCACTTTCCATACTTACCCATCATCATTACACTTTTACTCACTAACTTTTCAAAATAAAATCTACTTTTAGGGACAAAATAGACAATACACCAACTTTTACCCCCCTAACTTTACAAAATGGACACTTATTAAGGAACAGCCCAAAATGAAATACTGAACACAAAAAAGGGACGGAGGGAGTATAATTCATTGCATGATGGAGTGAAAAGAAAGTTGTTTTTAGTTATTGGACAAAATTATTTATTTATTGAGGTAAAAATCATGTTGTCAAATTATTATAAAGCGGGGCGTGACACTGGGAGCTGTGTGCTGAAGCTGAAGGCAGAACTAGAGATAACCTCCTTGTATCGATACAGACTTATTCTGTATCGATACGCTTTGGCTTACTGAGAAGACAATGAATGTTGTATCGATACAGATTAAGGCCATATTGATACCAGAGCGCTACGGGGAAATTGGCCATTTCAGCTTAGCTGTGTGGTATCAATACACTCCATAATAAGTATGGATACAACGAGCTTTCAGCCAGATATTTGCAACTTTTTAGACCTTCCATTTATGGAATAGTTGCTACTTTTGGTATGTTTTTAGGATATTTTGTAGAGAGGGATTTGTTTGTATAAATAGGTTGGAAGTCTTTCTCTCTCATATACGTAATTTTAGGCTTAAGTTTCTAGTTTTCTCTCTAGGATTTTCCATTGTTAGTCTTTCAAGTTTTTCAAGTTATTTCCTTAAGAACTCAAGTAAGTATTTGTCTTATGTTAATTTCTCATTTATTAATGTTGTAGTTAATAGTTGAATCTTCATATAAATCAAGTTTATTTCCGTTTTTATCGGTTAAACATATTTTCAATATTTAGCATGATTTCTAGTCTTTTCAATATGTGTGAGTAGTTTCTTAGCTAAGTCTTGAGATTCTCTTTTCCGATGACTTAGGTTGTTATTTGGTTCTCAAACTTTCGGGCTTAAAATCATGGTTTTCGGAATGAAGCTAACTTAGCCATTTTTGGTCTAAGCGAGGGGTGTTAACTCCTTGATATGTCATTTAGTCAAGCGGTCTTGGCAAGCAACATACCAAGGGTTCATGGCCTCCTACGTGTTAGATACATTAGCAAAAATAGGTTAGTTTCGTTCCGTTTAATCACATCTTTTGTTAAACATAGTCTTTTAAAGCTAAATCTTCCGGGCGTGAGTACGCGGTCATAACTCTAGCTTGAGTTATAATTAAGAACCGGTAACGGCCTAAGTCAAAGGATGGATGATCCCTAAGCTTGCCTCTTTTAAGTTAATTAAACTCTGTTCTAGTCTTTTGCCTTAGTATTTCCTCTTTCAAAGCAAAACTGAAAGTTGGCCGTCTTAAACGCTGAAATCCTTACAAACTATAATCCGATTAAGCTATATTCGATTCTCTGTGTGTACAATCCCGATCTTACCAGTTTATTATGCTACCTACGACCTAGCCCTATGCTTGGGGTTTTCTTAACCTTATATTTAAAGGCGAGGTTGTGGCAGTAAGCTTATTTCTGGTCATTATCTCACGGTACATCACCTTTAATTCAAAAAATAAGCACTTATTTAAAAAATAAATACGTATTTTAGTTGGTGGAATACACCGTGTCAAAACACACTTCATTCTGTTTGGTTCTCGGTTTAATATTTCAGGAAATGGACATAGTCTAAGAACTGGCCTTTCAATACTTCTTCTTTATGGACATAGTATAAGAGCTGGTCTTTCAAATAGCCACCACTAAGAGACCAAACAAAACTATACAAGCAACCGGAAACAAATAGCCACCACTAAGGGGGCTCACAGCCTCCCCTCCAACTACAAAAACCCAAATGAATCAACCAAAAACATTACAAGAAATGTTCCAAGACAAACAAAGGATCTGATGCGTAGCCGATTTCTTTAAATTTTGCTAAGAACTCATGCATCCTTTCAAATCAGTAATAATTTTCAGAATAACACCATCAGATGGGCTCCCTCCATAGGTGTACAAAGCTATAGGATCTTTGTTTGGAGGAAAGGGTTAGTTATTTATTTATTTATTATTTTTACCAGATAGGAGTATCAGATTTGATTACATTTTGCTCAAGTGAGAGGGTAAGCGGACTTGATAAGCATTGTTATTGATCTTCCGCAAGACTTCACAAGGACCCACTTTTCGATCGTTCAACTTCATGTAAGCATCGTGAGGATGCCTATCCTTGCTCAAGATAACCCAAACTAGATCCCCTTCTTTGAACAAAACATCCCTTTTGTGTGCATCAACGGCCGCCTTATACTTCGCATTAGACTTCTCAATGTTGAGCTTAACTTGAGAGTGGACATTCTTCATAAACGTAGCCATATCTTCCGCCTTGGAGTGTCTCTTCTTAGGGGTTGGCAAAGGAATGAGGTCAACCACATTAGAAGGTTTCAACCCGTAAACCGCTTCAAATGGGGAAGTGTGGATGGTGCGGTTTAGAGAAGAATTGTAAGCAAACTCCGCCAAGGGAAGAATTCCATCCCAACCTTTTGGATGTTCACCAACTAAGCATCGCAACAAATTCCCAAGACTCTGGTTTACCACTTCCGTTTGACCATCAGTTTGAGGGTGAAAAGAAGTATTAAAGCATAAGTTGGTGCCAATCTTCCTCCATAAAATCCTCCAAAAGTGGGTAAGAAACTTAGCATCTCTATCGGAGACAATAGAAGTAGGGACGCCATGCAACTTGTAGACGTCTTTGAAATAGAGATTGGCAATGTTAGTTGCATCCATAGTCTTCTTACAAGGTATGAAATGAGCCATTTTTGAAAACCGATCCACTACCACCATAGAATCACTCTGCCTTTGCGTAGGAGGAAGCCCCAAAACAAAATCCATACTCACGCATTTCCAAGAACTTTTCGGCACCGGTAAAGGCAAATACAACCTCGCATTAGTGGTCGTCCCCTTACTCCGTTGGCAAGTTTGGCACCTTTGCACATAGTCCCCCACATCTTTACTCATTCCCGGCCAATAGTATGCATCTTGAAGCAACGCTAGAGTCTTATCCTTACCAAAATGACTCAACTTGTGACTTTCGGCCAACAATTGCTCTCTTAAAGAGTATGTAGGGACACACAATTTAAGTTCTTTGAAGAGAAATCCATCCTTCAACATGAAACATGGACCAACAACCTTATTACCCCTTTGTAAAGCATCGATTATCTTACTAAAGTAAGGATCTTCGGCATAGAAAGTGTGAAATTCTTCAAACCCAACAACCTTGTTCTTCATTTCCACCAAGAGAGCCACTCTTCTACTCAAACCATCGGCCACTTTGTTGAGAATCCCCGATTTGTGCCTCAAAAAGAACGTGAATTGTTGTAGATAAGCCACCCAATTGGCATGCCATTTATTGAGGTGTTGTTGGCTATTGATGTATTTAAGAGCTTCATGATCGGTGTTGAGGACAAATTCCTTGTAGGCAAGGTAGTAACTCCAATGCTTGATGGCTTGGACAATGGCATAGAATTCCAAGTCATAAGTAGAGTACTTGAGTTTAGCACCGTTCAACTTCTCGCTAAAGAAGGCAATAGGTTGACCACCTTGGCTTAAGACTCCACCAATTCCCACTCCCGAAGCATCACAATCAAGTTCAAAAGTTTTGTCAAAGTCGGGTAAGGCCAAGATAGGAGCTTCCGTAAGCTTGGACTTCAACAATTTGAAACTCTCGGCGACTTCTTGGGACCATATGAACACCTTTTGCTTGAGGCAATCGGTAAGAGGAGCCGCGATACTACTAAAGTTGGCAATGAACCTCTGGTAGAAGGTAGCTAACCCATGAAAACTCCTCACTTCATGAACATTTGTAGGCGTTGATCATTCCACAATGGCCTTAATCTTGTCTTCATCCATGTGAACCCCCTTTGAAGACACAACATACCCCAAAAATACCACCTTATCAACGGCAAAACTACATTTCTTCAAGTTTCCATAAAATTTCTCTTTTCTCAAGATTTCAAAGACTTGTTGGAGATAGGATGCGTGATCTTCAAAACACCGACTATATACTAAAATATCATCAAAGTACAAAACTACACATATACCCAAGAGAGGTTGAAGCATTTGAGTCATTACCCGCATAAAAGTGCTTGGAGCATTGGTAAGACCAAAAGACATCACAAGCCATTCAAATAGGCCATGAGGGGTCTTGAAAGCCGTTTTCCACTCATCGCCCGAGCGAACTCGAATTTGATGATAACCACTTCTTAGATCAATTTTTGAGAAGACCTTTGAACCGGCAAGGCAATCCAACATATCACCTAGCCTTGGAATGGGAAAGCGGTACTTGATAGTGATCTTGTTGATAGCTCTACTATCCACACACATCCTCCATGAACCATCCTTCTTTGGAGTCAAAAGAGCCGGCATCGCACAAGGGCTAAGGCTTGCCCTTATGTAGTCTTTCTCTAGAAGATCCTTAACTTGCCTTTGAATCTCTTCCCTCTCCCTTGGAGACATTCTATATGCAGGCTTGTTCCGAAGGGGCACCCCGGGTACCAAGTTGATACAATGTTGAATATCTCGCAAAGGAGGCAAGTCGGGAGGCAACTCTTGAGGAAACACATCAACATACTCCTTCAAAAGTTTAGAAATCGTCTCGGGAACATCCGACACACCCATATCCGCCATAGGAACCAGCACTAGAACATACCCAGTTTCATGACTTTCCTTGAGAAATCTTTTAGAAGCAAGCAACGTAGTGGGAGGAGGTGTTGTAGTCACCTTCTCCTTCATAGGTAATAAAGTAAATTGTCGCTTCTCCTTAAGGACGGTGTAGGTATTCTTCCTTCCATCATGGATGGAATGCCTATCATATTGCCATGGTCGACCAAGTAGTATATGACAAGCATCCATAGGAACCACATCGCACCAAACTTCATCAAAGTACTTTTGCCGAATGGAGAAAGATACCAAGAAAGGGTATAAGGATGGGGATGTTCCTCCACTTTGAGTTGTAACTTGTCCACCACCTCTTGAGAGACTACATTCTCATAACTTCTGCTATCAATAATCATGTTGCAAACTCTTCCACCAACATTGCAAGTGGTGTAAAAGATATTGGTACGCAACCAATCTTCATTAGTAGCATCCTTAGGAGTAAGGAGAGTCTTTTTTATCATCAATGCATAGCCTTCTTTTTCCTCATTATCACCTCCAATTTCTTCACATATTTCTTCGTCATAAATGGGAATATCATCCTCACAACCTTGTTCCGTAATCTCCTCAATGAAAAGTGCCTTGTTACGGCCTTCGGAAGTCTTACGACAATCCGAAGACTTGTGACCCGGTTCCCCACACTTGAAGCACTTAAAACCCCTACTTTGGAATTGATTTCGAGCCCCCGAAGCACCGGATTGAGACTGATTTTGAGCGGGTGTTGAAGCTTTATCTGCTCGATTTTGAGTATCAACCCCAGAAGAAACACCTTGGCCACCACTAGTGGAAGAACCACCTCTAGCATAGGAGGTAAAGGGCTGCCTGGACTTGGATCTGCCTTGATAATGTTGCCCGGATCTCGAAAATTTTCTCTTTTCTTGCTTTTCGGCCACCAAGGCCCGATTGTAAGCTTCCGAAACCGTCCACAAAGTTTGCATAGCGAGGGCATCTTGGATTGTGATTGTCAACCCACTTATGTACCTTGCAACCATTTGATCTTCACTTTCATTCAAATCAACTCTAGCAACAAGTTGATGGAAAACCTACGTGTATTCATCAACACTTCCAACTTGTTTGAGATTATGCAAATTCTTGTAGAGATTTTGCATATAGTTGAAAGGCAAGAATTGTTCATTGAGTTTCTTCTTCATTTTCTCCCATTCTCTAATCTTTCCCTTTCCTCTTCGTAGCCTAGTTCCTTGCAATTGCTCCCACCAAGCGGAAGCTCTTCCTTTGAGACGGATAGCCACTAACTTCACCTTCTTCTTCTCGGAGACGTCTCTATAATCAAACACTCTTTCAACCGTATTAATCCAATCAACAAATTCATCCGGGTTAAGACTTCCATTGAACTCGGGAAGTTCAATCTTGATGTTCTTCTCCCACCTATAAGGAGAGTGAGTGGAAGGTGGCCTACGCCAATTCGGATCACCAAAAGAATTGTCAAAGTGACTTTGAGAGTCCTCGGACCTTCCACTACCCGCACGTGACACTTGCAAGCCTTGCACCATCGCCGTTAGGGTAGCAACTTGTTGTCCCAACTCTTGAATTTCATGGTTTTGGTTGCCAAACTCATTCTCTTCACCATTGTTCACCACAAAGCCTCTACCTCTACCTCCTCTTCAACCTCTTGCCCGATAAGCCATTACAACATCACAATCAACTTTAAACAAGTCAATCAACCCCAAATAATGAAAACCCAGTCAACTCAGCCACCAATTTCAACAGAACAACCTCAAAAACACGTAATCGCCAATAATCATACTCGAATCGACAACTACGGAGCAATCTAGCAAAAACCCAGCAAAGAAAATAAGGAATCGACACTTACCCACCTTAGATCTTGTCCGAAATCAGCAAAAATCAGTCCGAAAACTCTCAAAACCCACGAATCTTACTTGAAATCACTGTAGTAAGCTCCGAAATCACTGTAGCAGTCTCGAAATCACTGTAGCTGTGCTCGTAATCACTGTAGCAGTTCCGAAATCAATGTAGCAGACTCGGAATCACTGTAGCAGCTCTGAAACAGCTCCGAAATGGGCAGATCTAGGTTTGAAACGACGATTTGAGTTCCGAAATGGCAGATTTGAGCTCGAACAAGACTGGGTCTTGTTCAAACAGGTCCGAACAGTGCTGAAATGGGTAGATCAAGCTTGAACAGTGCCGAAATGGCTGATTCAAGTTCAAACAGGTCAGATCCGAAGGGTTTTGGGTTCGATTCAGGGCTAAATAGGGTCAAAATCGAAGTATAGGGTATTGGGTTGGATAGATCTGAGAATTTGGAGTGATTTGGGGGCTCCGGGGAGATTTTCCGGCGCCGTTTTAGGATTCCGGCAAGATTCAGGTTTCCGGCGAGATGAACGGTGGGGATCGAGCCTAGAAGTTCTGATACCAAATGATGCAAATCCAAATACCCATAGATAATGTAGAGAGAGAAACTCCCAAATGGGATACAAAAGAGACTAGCTCTTGATAATATTTGTTCAAAATGATAAAAAATACTACCAAAAGAAAGGACTCCAACACCTATATATAGACTCAATACAAAAAGACATAAATACCCTTACTACATACTACATCAGCCCACACTCCTTCTCTATCGTTTTATATGTACTTTCCCATGTATCTATTATACCTGTATATCTCGTATCTACATTAACATTTATGGATTTTTATGGATCACTTGTCAGACCACTGCTGACCCTTGACTCGTATTTTTGCTCAAGTTTTCTGAAGTTTTAGCAAATGCCTCATTTGGTATGAAGCAATTGAAAGGAGAAATTCAAATCAAAGCATAAATATAAATAGAAGCTTTGTTAGAAACATTTGAGAAAGAGAAGTAGCCTGTTGAGTAAAAATTGGAGGTCAAAAGGGATCAAAAGGTTTCCCATAATTGGGTAAAACTCGTTTTGAGTAGTTATAGGTCCAGGAGTGGAGCAATATTTTGGGCAGCGTATATAAATTGTTTCAATGTGGGTTAATATTTGAGTAAAGAGAAGGCATGCTCTAATCCCGAACCTAATATGGCTTTTGTTTTAATGTGGGTTAATATTTGAGTAAAGAGAAGACATGCTCTAATCCCGAATCTAATATGGTTTTCATTTTCAAAGTTTCACCTTTGATGCAATTTGTGTTCTAAAACTTTTATATTGAGAATACGAATTGTACTAGGAACGGAGCATTTCAAACAGTACTGTTAGTAGTGGGGAAATTACAGAGTTGATATTTCTTGTACAATTAGGCATATAAATTCAAGAAACCATCCACTATTGAGGAAGATGATTATATAGATTTATGCAAGGAGAGATGGCATCGCTTTTGAGGTTCCAAGGTGCACCTGATAGGAATGCCCTTGCAGGGGCATGAAGCTTATTTGTCATGCCATGCAGCACTGGGAGACAGTATTACGTTAAGACTTAAGGCTAGAAAGCTAAGAAGCACAAACACTAAAGAGATGGTGACGTGTCTGTGTCTGACACCGGCACTCCTCAGAAACATGTCCGATACTTTTATTTGTGTCCATAATTAGAAAATAAAATTCTTAACTTGGACGGCGTTCCCAACACACTTTTTGGAAGGTGTCCTACACTTGATTTGTGTTTACGACAAACGGGGAGGAAAAAAAAAAAAAAAAAAAAAAAGGTAAACAACACATCTTAGATGCTTGCTAACATGTGATTATAAAAAAAAAAAAAAAAAAAAGGAATTTGCAATATTATTTGCAAAGGTGAAAATTAACAATGGCTATGATATAATATTTAAATCCACTTGAAATTTGAATTGAATTATTTAAAAAGATTTGTTGAGAATTCCTTGTCATGTTGTTGCCCTTCTGTAATGATTTTTTGAATCCTATGTCAATCTAGATTCTTCATAACTTATTGTATCTTTATCTACTTTTGAGATTGGACATAAACTTGTGATGATATATATGTATACATAACACTGATAAGAGTCTATTTGGATGTATAAAATTGTGTGTATCTCTACTTTTTAGCAAAATAATGTATCCGCATGTCTAAGTCCTGTCGTATCTGTGTCCCGTGTCCTATATGTGCTTCTTAGCCGGAAAGTATAGTATCTTATAAGAAGTTTGGATTTATGCTTAAGAGGTCGTAGCTATTTTTATTTTCTGTGTCGACTAACATAGATCATTAGGTTTTGAAAAGTCTCCATGGAATTATATGATAGTTCTTCAAGATTTGATGTCATAGGCTTTGGATTTATTGAAGCGGTATGATAAAAGGGATGTGTAACGGAGCTATAACTGTTGCGGCCCTGCAACACTTGAGTAATCATTGATTAAAAATGAACTACATACTGCTGCACCCCACGTAACCCATGAATTACGCGTGGGCAGTTAGCTTTTCCTTTATCAACAATGGTTCGGGGACTTCTTTGTTTCGTATCGCAGATTTCATTCAATGGCATCCTTTGGCATCGCTCCACCATTGACCGAGCTCTTTGGATGGCCACACCATCGGCTTAGTATCACAAGCATGTAAGGTCGTGGCTGCCTCTCAGTTACTATATGGCAGCTCAACACCTCAGGTTTGCCTTTTGACAGTGACGGAGCGTTACCTGTAAGTAATTGAGGCGTGCCAAGTCTTAGACACGAGTTTACAGGTGCTTGATAATTCTGAATTTTTGGCATCTAGTCAACTGAGTTCTCACAGTAAAAAAGAAGTCCATTGAGACATACTATATGGTTAAGAGACATACTCTTTGCTTTCTATTTTGGCTATTTAGGATTCGATTTGGTATCAACAATTCAATTTTGGTTTCCACAGCATTTGGAAACCACAGCTTTCACCTTCCGAAGAGAAAAGAAAAGTAATACCCCCACAATCGTGTCATTTAAAATGAATCAGGTAGTAAATTGGTATACTAGAAAATTGTATCGGTCGTGAAATGACAAATCAAACCAAGCCTTATGTCCCAATCACTTGGGGTCGGTTACATGAATCATTTTCCTCTATTGAGCTCTGTCAAAATTTCACTTGGGGTCGTGAAATGACAAAACCCATAAAATTTTATACTTTTACCATCTCGAAGCTTTTTCTTTCTTTCTTTTTCTATTTTGTCTAAGAATTTTGAAAAACCCTGGAAATTGTTGAAAAAGATGGTTATATATAATGTGGCTAAAAAACTGTCGAACACATCACTCCTGATTGATTGAATCATTTACATTTTTCGTATCCATTTACTTTTTTGTCCTCCATCCCTTTATTTGACTGCAGACGGCCCTCGATCTTTATGGACTTTGATCCACTTTCTATGCCTTTAACCTTCTAGGATTTTAACGAACTTTTTGCAGATGTAGTTGGATCAGCAATTGGTTTCACGTTGTTCGCAGATATCCTCTCAACGTGGGCCCTCACATTTTCCATTGGAGGGGAGCGTCTCTTCGGCCATATTTGGGATGACTTGTTGATGTACAATGTTGCTGAAAGATTTGGGTTGACAGGTTGGATCTAGTTGCATGCCTCCAGTATTCATCTGCCTGTGATGTCGTATCTGAAGAGTTCTTGTATATTCATTCCCTGAAGCGATATACTCATTTGTACCTTATAATGAAATTGCGACATTAGTTAGAAACATATTCTTAACTTTGTCTGAAAGGGTACTGGACAACATGAACACGAGTTTCTATCCTGAAAATATCTGAATTCCTTGAATTCTTGATAGCGTCCAAACCGAATGTCACAAAGCTAGCAAGTACTAGTTCTTGTTTTAAAAGTTTTTGTTGGAAATTTGGAGGATAAGAGGAATGGGACGGCGGGGCGAGGTCTGTTCAATTTGATCTACTTCAATTTGGTATGCTATACTCTAAAGTGGGGGAGGTCTGTGCAATGTGATTCTTGTGATGTGAAACACCTTAGCCTTTGGGGTGGTAATTCATCTGGGATTATCCTTAACAGAGCTAAGATAAATTTAATTTCTGCCGAGAGCTGTGGCACTGTTCTTCTAGCCAATGCTTATGTTGTGTTTGGATCATGAAATTGTAGAAGGATTTACCAAGGAAATCTAAGAAATGCTTTGTATGCTATTTGGAAATCAAGATACATTATGAAACAGCACAATTATTGAGGTGCTTCTGAAATTCTGAAGCAAATAACAACCAAGTTAATGGTTCCTTTTCTTCTATCATTAATTGATTTGAATCAACTAGTATTTTTAATTTGTGCCCAATATATCATATATATATAGTGTAAATGTTACTGATAAATACACTTACCATCAAATTAAATCCAATGCTGCTACATTTTATTTTATTTTGAGGAAGCAGAAAAATAACTTGCATTAAAACAAATTAAGAAGTCTTTATATTTAGCCAAAACATGGGCTTTGCAAAAAAAAAAATCATCTTTAAATTGAGCAATAAAAATTTGATGGGGTTAAGGATCAAGGTTTTGTTAGCCACCTATTTTTCATTTTAAAAAGTTTTTATTTTATCTTCCCGAGAGAATTTTTTTTCTCTGCTAATCAAAATTTATCACTCTTCTGATTTGGCTTGCTTATAGCAATTATGGAAAAATGCACAATTTTTGAATGAAAAAACTATAGATATGCTTTTATTTATTTTATGTTATTATCTTCTAGAGACTTTTTTCAATTACATACGTAATGATCCGCATCATGTGACATACTAAGCATTAGCCTAACTACATGGTTCAAAAATTATAACTCTACTTGATAGCATATGGTAGGCATTTCTTAAACAATCATTCTACAATTACAAACACTTACACAAACTCATTCACATTCACATTGGGGCCCATACACACTACACTTCCAGTGTGTGTGGACCCCACCAAAAGATGTGAGTATGTGTAAATGTTTGTGGGGGTTTTTTTTTTCAATCGGAAGACCAAACCAGTTCATTAATATCCGTCATATGGCATCTACAAATAATTCAATTATAGAGCAAATCATACAATGACAACTGATAACCAACTAAAATAGAGAAACAGAAAACTGTTGGGTCGAGACCCCGACCCCGATTCACACCTCTAAGCACAAGCACGAAAATAAACCAAGCACAAACGAGAGATATCCGAGGAAAAACTCCACTATGTATAAGTCACATATACAAGTATGAAAAAACCTCACGGGGATAGCCACAAACCGACTTTCCCACTCCTCTCTCTCTCTCCCTCACTCCGGTGGCTCTCCGACAGTCTCTCCGGGCATCTCCGAGGAGCCCCGCTCCCCCGAAGGGGAGCCTCTCCGCTCAACTCTCTCTGGCCCTCTCACTGTCTCCAGCACACACACACACATACAGTGCACACTTGCACTTTTATACAAGGGGAGTGATCCCCTACACTCACACCCACCACACAAGGGTGTACCCCAACAATCACCCCCTACACCCGAGTGGGGTAATCGCTGAATCCGCAGCGCTGTCCGGCTGCAATCCGCCACTCTAGTACTACAGCTACCCCCTGCTCACACCAGAGGCTCCACTCGCCAGATAATCTCACACATCACCTGCGAGGAGGCTAAAACAACCCAGCTAGATATCCGTGGCTCATATCGGCAACACCGCCGATACACCGCACCCCCTCAACCGAGTGCTCCGCATCCAAACCCGGATGCTCCACATCTCAATCCCGAGATGTCCGCAGCAAAGTCCATTTCTATCTGCGCTTCTCTGCTGCCTGAGCGCCCGCATCACCCCCTGGATGCTGTAATCCGCGTTCGTCAATCCCGTTCTGCCCCTCTAGTCAAGCGCCTGTGTCACTGCTAGCCATCAGAAGTTTCACCACCCCCACACCGGAAGTGTATCTACCAACTGACCGAGTGTCTCCTTGCAAGACCAGATCTTCCGCGGCTAAACCCCGAACGCACCGTGCCCAATCACCGGACACAATCCGTGACTCCATCTCTCCAACTCATGTGGCCACATATCCTGGAGAGGATTCCGTCACCAAATCCCAGAAGGAAGAGAATCCTGCGATGCGTCGTCGCGTCTCCATCTCAATTCCCCTGTCCGGAGCTCCAATGAACACCCCCGCAAGCAGTAGCAATCATCACCCAGTCGGTATCCCGCACACATCCTGATTCATATCCTGGCACACACATCCGTACGTATCAGGTCGCGACTCCTCGTACTCCGTGCCTATCCCATGTGCGTCTGCAACTGCTGCTCATCCTGTTCATTGTCGATAAACCCATACCGCTTGTTCCGTACCAAGCATCAGCTCCATCTGCTTGTACGCTCCACAAGCCCGTATCGGTTGCCCGTCATCCGTTAGACCGAAAGTCACATCCGATCAGCTCATCCTGCAGCCCGAATCACAAACTGCATCTCCGGATAATAGGACTTCAAATCCGATTGAACCAGACTGCCTCCGATCACTGTCAATCATCTCCGCAAACCGATGCACTAGTGAGCGCCTGTGTCACTACCAACCCGAGTGTATCCTTGCTCGCTAGCTCCGCGCATGTTTGCCCTGATCAACCTCCGATCTCTGCAAGCCTGCTCCGTCAATCGTCCTTTCCGCCACTTTCCATCAACTCCTCTGCACTCCCGTCAGCTCTCCCCAGTCTTCTCCCTGCCACTCGTCCATTTCCGTTCCATTCCTGGCTTTCCCCAGCATCCTGGATCTCCATCGGAATCGATCTATTACTCCAATAAGCGCCTGTGTCATTACCAGACGAGCTACCTGGCCCGAATGTAATGTATCCTTGCCTACCAGCTCCGTAACAGAACATCACCGACTGTCCTTGCTGCAGCAAACCGTAAGGGCCTGTGTCATTACCAGACGAACAAACCCGCTCGAATGTAATGTATCCTTGCTTACAAGCCAAGCCTCCACGCAACCCAAACCGCCTCCAAACACGCGTTTTCTGCTCCACTAAGCGCTCGCACCAGCCTAGGAGCCCCCAATCCGAAAACGGAGCGCGCGGTTGCGTCTGGAACGTCGAGATAGTCAAAATCGACTACTCATACGCGAAAAACGGAGTCCAAACGGCCCCGAAATCGCAAAAAACCAAATCTGACCGGGCAGTTTGACCGTTGACCGTTGACCTGCCACGTCATCATTGACCGGCTGACGTGGCATCCGACGTGGCACCATTTCTGCTGACGTGGCACTGCCACGTGTCCGCTGACGTGGCTGATGACTGGGCCGCTGACGCATCGCCTAGTCAGCGTTGACCGCCCATGTGGCGTTGACCGGCACACGCTCTCCACACGCCAGCGTGTGCTCTCCGCGTGCCAGCGTGCGCTCTCCACGCGCGCGCGCAGATCTGACGCGCTGCTCCTTTCGGCCGCGCGTGCGGCTCACTCCGGCGTCGCCCGGTGATTTTCCGACCACTCCCGAGCTCGTCTCGACGAGACGAACACAACCCCGTGCTCTAATCTCGCATCCGACGACTCCTGGTACGAACCACCCTTGAACCGCCTCTCCGCCGCTCGCCTCTGCCGTTCGAACGGCCATTGCCGCCACCTCCGAGCTCCTCCGGCGACGTGCTACCCCAATCCGTGATCGTCTCCTCGAGGTGAACACAACCCAGTGCTCAATACTCGTCTTCGATCATCCACAACCTCGGGCTTTTCAAAACAGCCTCTCTGCCTGCCGCCGACTCCGCCCACTGCGATCGAATGGCTCCCGAGCCTTCATCCGGTGACGAAACTCTACCCCGTCACCTCCTGTAGACTCGTCTCAGTGAGGTGCACAACCCTTACTGGTCCGATTGAGTTTTCAAATGGCTCAACCGAGAACCCAGCTTAGGCCATGCTCCGTGCTTTCTTCCGACGTGCTGTCCGTGCTCCTCCGGTGTAATCCGCTGCACAGCCGCAGCTCCGAACCAGCAACTCCGGCTTTGATACCACTGTTGGGTCGAGACCCCGACCCCGATTCACACCTCTAAGCACAAGCACGAAAATAAACCAAGCACAAACGAGAGATATCCGAGGAAAAACTCCACTATGTATAAGTCACATATACAAGTATGAAAAAACCTCACGGGGATAGCCACAAACCGACTTTCCCACTCCTCTCTCTCTCTCCCTCACTCCGGTGGCTCTCCGACAGTCTCTCCGGGCATCTCCGAGGAGCCCCGCTCCCCCGAAGGGGAGCCTCTCCGCTCAACTCTCTCTGGCCCTCTCACTGTCTCCAGCACACACACACACATACAGTGCACACTTGCACTTTTATACAAGGGGAGTGATCCCCTACACTCACACCCACCACACAAGGGTGTACCCCAACAAAAACAACCGCCAGTCTAAATCTGAGACAACTCCTGAAGTGTTAGTTTTCATTTTTGGTGTGCAGAAATGTGGCTTACATCAATGAGAAGCCTTCCTCTTACAAGGCCAGGAGGCATCTGGGGCCATAGAAGCATACCATGTGAAGCTGAAAGTTAAACTCTACGATGATTCACATCTTGGTGCCCTCCAGAGAGTAGATTGGTTAGTGCACAAGCTGACGACCGAGTTGCACTCAAGCTAATGGCTTGACCGATAAGCAGACGAAAGTGATTCCTTTCAGAATGTTAAGGAGGAATATATTGCTTCCACCTCGTCGCACAGGGCACTGCAAATTCCTGATTGTGATGTTACCTTGGATGATAAGGACCACCTCTTTGCCAAAGTTGTAAGCCAAAAAGACAGCAGCTTGACACATCTAGTTTGGAATCCTGGATCAGAATTTGCCTTTTGTGATTGTTCTTGGTCGATTCAGGGAAATCTCTGCAAGCATGTCGTAAAGGTCAATATATTTTGCGAAAATCGGCAAGAATTTCAACCGTCCATGTCATCTCATTCATTTAAGGAGATATTAACGAACTTATGAAGAAAACCAAGTGAAGATTCGATTTCTCTGGATCTGTCAATGGCCTGGACTCAGCAGATTCTTGAGCAAATTCAGAAACTTGTTGAACTGAACAGTTCCAATGACATTGGATGTGTCGTAAATAATATGCCTCTGAAATGGATTGCTAAAAGAGGTAGAACATCCGTTGGCAAGCCTCCTTCTGCTTTGGCTTTGCCATCTAACTCGAAGAGCAATGCTATTATGCCTAAAAGGAATAGGAAGCAGAAGAGATTGTCAAGGTTGAGATGACTATTAGAGTATCGCTGTGATTCTGTAGCGGGAGATATTGCTACTCATCAATTTTGAAAGTTTTGATCAACCAACAGGTGTGTCGTATGCGAACACGACATATGTTTATTTGTGGACCAAGTTAAATGAAGCATCGATGTACGGCAAGCTTGTTTTCTAGCGCATTCACTGCAAAATTGAATGGAGAATACTATCTCAAATTCTCAGAGTAGAGGATCTCGTTTACTGGAGATGGCTAACTGGTAGTACCGTAGTAGTAGTTAAGACTTGCATTGGGTTCATTTATCATTTCTCAATTATTGTGCCACTGGGTCGCCTAGGGCCTATCTTTTGGTTTTCTGCACTTTTTAACGCTTAGGCATCAATTTATACCAAGTTTTTGTTAGTAATGGAATGAGAATTTGTTGACAGGCTTAGGATTCTATTCATGTTTCATATGTAGAATCATCAATAACTTGTACAATCTCCTTTTTGCTTTGTTCTACAAAGTAAAACCTCTCCATTGTATACATTCTATAAGCTATATCCTCCCCTTAAGGTAATTGATTTGTTCCTTCTTCCTCTCTTTTTTTTGGCCATTCATCCAGTAAATGTAATCCGGAAAGGTACTTTGCTTTTGTGTATAGATGGAACACACTCAACACTGTTCCACAAAACACATAATTTTGAAGCAGCTTTATGACATACAGAAATGAAAGAATACTCAAAGAAATTAGATCTTTCATGCCTAAAAAATCCAATAAAAACTGAAGACTAAAAAGCCCCCATTCCTTGTACTTACGTACACTTAAGAACCAAATTTGAGTGTAGAGATAGGAGAAGAGGAGGAAAAAGTTTACCAGCTGAATTTATTTGCCCAAGGGGAATCGGCAAACCATCATGCTTAGGAGAACTTCCTGGGCTGGAAATTATAATATACAAAATCTTTCGTATGTCTCAAAATACAACAATAAAATCACAATCATTATGTTGATAGGTCCACCATAAGAAATTACACGACTACTCAACTTTGATTCCTTTGGACTTTCAGAAGCCTAGATGTAGATTCATCTTTTGAGCTCTCTTTTCCGTCTTTCTCCCTATTCCCCAAATTATGACGCATTTAGATTTGTTGTTGTTGTTCACTTGATTCACTTGAAGACATACCATCAAAATCCAATGGAAAACAAGGGAAATCCCTAGAGACAGAGAATAATAAACCAAAACACCACTGTAGTAGCTTCAAACGCACACAATAATGAGTGTCGATGTGGGGCAAACAAATACCAACAAGTTGGAAACAAAATCAAGAGAAAAAACCGCACAAATCACGAGCCCAAACAAAAAAAAAAAAAAACGGCGGAAATTCGGAAAACCAAAACTTGGTGCCTTTTCGGACAACCAAAATTAGATACATTACCATACCATATAAATTACAGAAAACGAAAACAGATTTACCTCAACAAAATCGAAACCTCAAATCAGAGCAAAGCACGATTTCTAGCTTGGAGCCCTAACGAGTGCAAAATTGAAGGAATAAGTAATGGGGCGTCTCCTTTGAAGGACGCCGCTACAACAGTAGATCTGTACTTCCGGCTTATCGACCAAGCAACTTAAAATACGGCTGAAATCGAGGTACGGGGTCTTGGAAAACGGCGGAATTTTCGGGAAATCAGTTCTCAAGCAATAAGTTCGTCAAGAAAGAGTATTGATATTGATAACGCAAAATACCAAACCTACCCCAAGACCAACACATGCAAGGACCAAACGGAAAGAAAAACTTCAAAGGGCAATAATGTATTTTCCAAGCATGCCTTGGCTTACCATCCGTGATTCTTTTATTGCAAGTGTATTGCTATACTGCCATTTTGAGCTCTATATAGCAAGCAGGCCCAACACAGTACAAGGACCTCAAGATACGATCGGTACAAGCACACTGAGTATGTGTTTCTCCACAAAAAGTGTAAAAACCAAATCGGCTAGAGTTGCGGGCGTGCCAGGGCAGGATTGCTGCCCAAAATTTGTATCAAGGCTTGGAAGCTTCAATCTGACTTCTAATCGAACGAAAGTGCACGGCTTAAGGGTGGGGACCGTGAGGAGGTTCGTGGTTTGCCTTATCGGGATAAGGACTTAGTATTTCCTAACCGTGTGAAAAAATGGAAAGAAAAGTAGAACAAGGCATAAAACAGAATTAAAAAGACTTTATTAACGGTTTAACAAAGTCTAGTTACAAGGAAATGAAATAAAATCTAGGCTTGGTTAGATTGAACGAGAAAGTAACGATAATTGAAAGATAAATTGGATAAGCCATGGGCTTGATAATCGTGGACTTTTGCCAAAGCCTTCAATTCTGGTATTTATAGGCAGAAGTTCCAGGCCTAGAGCTGCTTCCACAGGCCTTCATGCATGGCTGCCAAGTGTCCTCCTGGTAAAGGCTTAGGCTTGAGGTGTTTCTACTTCCTCCAATGAGTGATTGCCACCTGTCCAAGCCTTGCTCCTAACTCCTAGAAATCAGCTTGAGGCCTGAAAGGCCTGAAAAAACTCTCATTTCCTGCATAAAAACTTGTAAAAGGGCAATAAAAGAATTTTGGTTGTACAGAATCACGAAGGCCTTTTGAGTTGCCTATAAGTTGCTTGAATGCCTGGATAGAAGATCTTAGGCCCACCAAGTTTAAAGGAAAATTTTTTTACTAGGCCTTTCAGCCATTTCATTAGCTCTTGAGTCCCTTTTGAGGGCCCACTTGCTATTTTTAAGTATTTCCATATATATGCATATATGGACATATACATTTATACATGGAAAAGAGAGATTTCGTGAGACTTGTGCCCTACCATTTGCTTTCTTTAAGTTTTCATACAGTAGGCCTAGTTGAGCTACTTGTGAGCAGCTTGGAGAGAAACTTCTAGGCCTTTGAGCTGCTCGTGCAAGCCTAAGCTACTTGTGAGCTGCTTGGGATGTCTCCATGCATGACTGCCATGTGTCCCAAGCCTTGTTTAAGGATAGTAGAGACTCAGGCCTTGAGCTTTTTGTAAGCAGCTTCCTTAGACCTGCCAAGCAAGAACATTTTAGGCCTTTAAGTTGCTTGTGAGCAGCTTAAAACCTTTTCCTGCCAATTAAAGGCCATATGTGATGTTTTTAAGGAAGTAGGCCCATATATCAATTGGGCCTAAATTTGAGGTGAATGACAGGCCTCCGTTCATTATAAGCCTTGTGAGCCCAGGCCTGGATAGGAAACCCAAGCTTTAACTAATTTGGATCTACTAGAAGGCCTTATCATTTCTAAAAATTGGACTAGGCCTGGGCTAAAATGCTTAGACCTAGTAGGTCGACTCAAGACCTTGGCCAGTCTTGGGCCTAAATTTGTGATAACGAAATTTTAGGCATTAATTTGGCCCAGGCCTTTGCAAACTCAACTCGATCAGTGGCGTTCAAATTGGCCTAATTTCGTGGATGACCGATCATGAGGCTTTTCAAGACCTAAGACCATCATTCAAGGCCTTCTTCTAACCAACAAATTGATTTTCTGAATTTTGGCCAAAAATGGGTATAAACAGTATGACATCGCAAGACACGACTTAGGACATGTCCTTGGACGGCTTGGCTGGATATGAGGTCAATGCAATTGGGCTGAGGCATGATTTGTGACATTGCCATGAGCGTGGCTGGACCTATGTTCAACTCTTTGGACTGGATCAGTGGAGATGGGATGAAAATAACTGGGTTGGGCAGACACAGCAAGGTCATTTCATAGAGAGGACTACAAAAAGAATGGGGGCGACTATTCGCAGTCCCGTATTTTCTCCCTTAGCCCGCTACATTTCGGTAAATAGTTGTTAAAAATCATACATAACATTTTGGTAAATATCTGTTGAAAACTATATTATATTTCGGTAACTATATATCGAAAATATATTCAACCTTCGGTAAACAACTGCCGAACATATATTTTCGGTAAATAGCTGTTGAAAAAAAATTATATTTCGGTAATTGTATACTGCAAATGTATATCAATTTCGGTAACCAACTGTTGAGTATAATTGAAATTTTTAACGGGCTAAGAGAGAAAATACGGGGCTGCGAATAGCCGTCCCCAAAAGAATGGTGTCATCTAGCTTACTTGCAAAAAATGAAATGGAAAATTACATATTAAACCCTATAGTTTGAACCATTTTCCTAATCAAACCTTGAGTTTTTAATTTGAACAATTAAAACCCCACAATTTTAAACATGTACCAATTGAAACCCTCCGTTCACTTCCGTGAACCAACTTAACAGAACACAACTCTCTCTCTCTCTCTCTCTCTCTCTCTCTCTCTCTATATATATATATATATATATATATTATGGATTCTTCTGTTGCTATGGGTTTCACTTCCAATACCAGGTAATAAGAGATATTTTGTTTGATTTTTCGAAATGTTGAGAAAAGATGGAAATATTAAGAAATCCTTGAACCAGAGAAAAAGATTTGTAAGCAAAAGGTTTAAAGCTTTAATGGAGGCTTCACCTAATTGGGGTTTTGAGATTTGCTAAAGGAAGTAAACAGAGGGTTCAAATTGGGGTGCATCTAAAACTGTAGGGTTATAGTTCAATTTTTTAATTAATCATCATTAGAGAAAATAAAATCTCTTCTCTTCTCTTCTCTTCTCTCTCTCTCTCTCTAAAAAAGAAAAGGAGGGGGGGGGCGGGGGGCTCTCTTTCCCTCTTCTCCTCTTTCTCCCCTTTATCTATTTTTCTCCCCTTATTATTTTTCTCTTTTTTCCCCTAACCTCCTACCGCTTGGCTCTTTCCCCACTCTATTTGTCATCGTTTCCCTTCCTCCTGCATCCTCTCCACTCCTCGTCGGTCGACCACTAGTCTCTACTCTTGAGTGTCACCGGTATGCCTAACGATGTGGTGTGGCTTCGGAGATGGAGGAGACTTGGATATGGGGCCTCCCGTGGGATCATTCTTGAATGATTTTCGGTTTTTCATAATGGAAGTGGAGGACTCCCGCAAGCTCTCGATGTGGCTTTGCTGGTGGCGGCGGTGGAGGCTAGGGTTTGATTGGCTTAGGCTGGTTTTGCCTAGCCATCACCTACTTGCTCCACTTTTTGTTGGGCTTTACATGATAGTTTGGATTCTGACTATTTGTAGGTTCTCACGACGGTGAATGCGCGTTGATGGTAGGTCGGGATGACCCTGCAGCTTGAGTATTGTCCTTCAGCAATCATCTATATTCTACCCACCTCCGGTTCGGAGGCTTGGGTCCAACATCATAGTTGTAGTTGATTTGTGAAGGTTGTGGAGCATATACTTTATTTTCGTTATTTGTTTTGGCCAATAAGCCGTGCAGCTTGTATCTGTTTTCCTTAACTATATGAATTGCGTTTTTTTCTAGAAAAAAATAATAATAATATTTTTTTAATTGGGGAAATGAGTCAAACTATGGGGTTTAATATGTAATTTTTCCAAAATAAAATGTTTCAATGAATTAATAGATCATTTGAACATGCACGAGAACAATTGTTAATTTGAAATGTCATTATAACCACACACAGTTAGCGACGGTTTATGGAAGGAGGCTAGGCTCCGCAATCAATTCAACCCGCAGAGGACAACCGTAACTTTTAGAAAAAATTCTATGATCCCTCAGTAACTAGAAAAATCTCATCGATAGTCTATATGGGTCCTCGCCACCAATTAAGTGCTCTTTTAATTATCGGTACCGTAGATGGAGAAAAAATACGGAGTAGTTGACTGCGAACAAATAATGCTTGACTGACCAAAAGAAAGAAAGAAAAAAAACAAAAAAAAAGTGTCACCCCGAACCAATATACTCCTAATGCCTAGCCAGCATAAACCCTGTGAATCTTCCACTCTTTCAGCTTGAAGACCTGACAAATTCCCGGTGGACTTGGTTTCCACTGGTATCTTCCTGCTAGACTGCTAGTTGAACTTCCAATTGACCGTATCTGTACCCTATGCAAATAGAACCATATGCTTCAACACCACATTTAAGCATCCAACAAGCACTAGTCAAGCAAACAAATTCACGGGCCTTTCTCATGCTTTCGTTTAAACGTCATAATTTTTGGTGCTCCATCATACTGATTCCCGCAATACATGGATAACTGTTAAATTTTCTGTATCGACACATTAACCCAAAATGATACGAGTCATATGACTTGATTAGTTTTGATTCTTTAAAATTTTTCTAAGGAGATTTGATTTTTAAAATCATGCTTGATTAGGAAAAGACTAAGACATGTATAATATAGAACATTATTTTTCCCAAATCAAAACCAATAAAAAAGATCTAATGTTCTAATCACTTGAGTTTTCATGCCAAGAAAATCCAAAATTAATTAAATACATTTAGGCTTATTGGAATTGTTTTTTCATTATTAGGCCTAGTCTCAGTTTTCAAAATTTTATATTCAGACTTATTTTATAGTAGTTGGTGCATTTTTATTATTTTAGCCGAAAATCGTATGAAATTACATATTTTTATTTATTTCTAGTTGTGACTTAAGGCGTTTTTCAATGTCTTGATTTGGTTGATTTTCTCAATTCTGTAATGTAATTGTGACGGAATTGAAAATATCTTTATTTCTGTTATTGGAATAAACTAGTCAATGCACAATATTGACGAAAATATATAATTTTACGTACATATTGAAAAAATAAAAGGGTCTTAACATTATTAACTCGACACGACACGATTTTAAGCATGTAAGGTTAGTGTCAAGATATTTGACACAATTATGTTAACATGTATTTTTTACACGAACCCAAAAAGACACGAAACCTGTAACCACAACTGGACATGACCAATGCCCATCCCTACCTTTGCACGGTCAAAACCACCCCCAGCACTCAGCCATCGTGGTGTCGAGAGACAATGACATTCTCTACCACCAGACTACGTGACACCCATCCAACCCGCGAGGACCCAAATATGACTCATACTCATACAAAACCCTTCTGACCCGCGAGGACCCAAATATGACTCATACTCATACAAAACCCTTCCGACGTTGGGCAATTGGAGTGACATCAGTAAAGGGAGCTCAACTTCCACTCGTCACGGGCCAGGGGGCTACAATAAAAAAGACTAGTCATCCTGAGGCAAAGTTATTATACCCCTTGTATACGCAAGATCACCCTGTGTCCATCCAAAGTGAGATTGGGATTACAATTTTGGCGTGGGCACCCACCACACAGAGAGAGAGAGAGAGAGAGAGAGAGAGAGAGAGAGAGAGAGAGAGAGAGAGTTAACCTTATTTCCAAAGAAATTTTTTGAGTTGTTTGTAATTGCTTCGATGAATTTCAGCTCCCAATATTGGACTTGTTTGCTATTGCTTCTTCCAATTCTCTGAAAGATTATACCACGCAACTTCTATGGATATATGCTTATATACGAATTCAGAGAGATCCATTTTGCAGAATGTAATACAAGCATCCAAAAGATAGGGAAAAATAATTCACCTACAGAGATCTGCAAAAGCAACGTACTTCCCGCTACGATGATTTCTTTCCCCAGCAGCCTAAGATAACATTCACCACCAACAAAAATTAAATGAACTTAAGGCCTGAAAAAATCCTCTTTGTCTCGAATTGATCCTATAATTCTCTAAAAACATCAGTTGACTTAGTATACGATGGTCCTGGGAACTTATTAACGTTCAACAAGACTTAGTCTGTCACAAACTCTAAACATTAAGTAGCACTTCATCTTTTCCTCAACTAGTATCAATGTCAAGGGGAAAAGGAATGAATGCAAAAATATACATTTTGGCCTTGTTCAATCGCAGGGAAAGGAAAAGAAACTACAGGAATGTTTAACTTTTTTGCATTTTAATTGTGTTCAACTAGTGAGCATGTTGTGGGGCCCATGTCTCTGACTTTCCCACTATGATTAGTTTTAACTCAAAACATGTCATGCGATTTCTACACAAGTTTCTACATAATTGAACTGCTTTTCAACTTTCACTTAAATTTCTTATAACAAATGAAAACACAAAGGAAAATACTTTTCAGTTTCCTTTACTTCACGTCACTATAATCTACTTGGGATAGTTTTCATGAGCTAATTTCTTGACAAGTGTACTTTTTGGCATTAAGGAGAGAAAAATAACCAGCATAGTACCTTGAGCCATTCCATTTCCTCCGGGGTGTAAATACGTCTTGTACTTCCAGTGGGAGGGTTTGGGACACAGCCGCAATAAATACCATGACCATCGAAACCGCTGTTTTGGCGAGACACGATGTTTCTTAAAGAGGGACACAATTGGCCAATATGAAGGGAAGGAGTATCAAAGCGTCTGGTGAGGGAACCAAATTTGATCCATGCCCAACGATTTTTTTTGAATAAGACCACCTCATAGCAATAGCAATTAGTTATGCTCTTAGCAAACGCCGCCTGAATTCCACTATCAAAAAAGGTATCTTTCAAAATAGGAAAGAATTCAACGATCGGACGGTTGGTGCCGACAAGGCCGCAGTTATCAGAACTATAGTTTATACAAACACATTGGTCGTCTTTGAAGAGGAAAGCTTCATTACTTTTCCACGATTCAAGTGCAGCGTCTATGTTGCTTTCGAACAGAGTACATTGCAAGAAAGGGAACATCTCAGTGATTTGTTTAATGTCACGACTCGGGTTTGAACTGTAGTTAATCTTTGCACATTCATCTCCTAAGAAGAAGATCGCTTCATTCTCACCAGACCCAAAAGCTGCGTCTAATTCATACTCTACAAAGAATGTGAACCTGAGGAATGGAAACCCATGGCAAAAGGGTAGGGGTCCCTCCACCACTTCGGAGTGTGAGGGGCCTTGAGAATAGTCCAACACCACATAATTGTTCCCCACGAATAGATAAGCTTGGCTTTCCTTGGATGAACGGAATGCAGCATTTATGTAGCTCTTATACTCGTTCTCGAGGTCAAAGTGAGCAGCGGGCGCTTGTAGTTTCTCTTGCATGTCAGCTTGGGGTTGGGCTTGGGGTTGGTGAACAACAATGAAATCACTAGGGATCCCACCTGCAAGTTAATTTAATTGAAAGTGATCATGTTATTACCAAAACAATTGCTACCAGCATTGCACATTTTTTTCCTATTGAATTACTCATTCAAATTACTAAAAATGCCACGAAAAGAAAAAAAAATACTTACAAATTCATCTCTAGATTTTTAGAAATTACTTACTACCACAAGAAAAACCTTAACCCTTAACACCTTCTAAGAGCATGTTGATAACAATTGTTTTTTATCATCATTGGAAAATGTTTCATTCAAGAATTGCCCAACGACACTTAGTGGAGCAACAAAAAACATAAAGGAATACCTGAACATCTCGTTCTTAAAACATGCTGCAAAAGCAGATAGAAACCAAGTCGGGGATGAAAGAGGAGGGGAGGAATATGTAAACTACGGGAGAAGAAACCAAAGCAGGAGAGATGAAACCCAAGAAAGGGTAGCTCATATTGATGATTAGAACATGTATAAATTCAGACTTCGCAGCAATTTTTTCTCCCCTACCACATGAACAAACTTTTGTTCACTGGAATTGCATATTGATGAATGGAAACAAGGTCAAACCACTTGTGCGTTAAAGCAAGCTCACACAATTATTTGCAAACTCAGGTCACAAACTAACAAATTTCTCACTTCTCTCTCTGGATGGGAGATATCACAGAACACAGAAACCCACTTTACTATGAGAAAAAGAAAAAAACTCAATTATCGTCCTCCTCATCCCCTTCTGCCATACCTCACGTTATTGTTTTCTCTAGGACTGGAAACGGGGCGGATATGGGGATATCGGTACACAATACTAAAACCATACCCGAATCCGCCCGATAAAAAAACTGTGGCGGGAGAGAACAAATTCTACAAACCCTAGATTATTTAGACACAGAAATCGCAGATTACAAAACGAACTTGATGTAGTGAGAATAAAAGCTGAGATATGGCTAGACTTTTTGCAGATTTTAGATTGAGAGAGACCTTCATATACAGACTCGTTTAAATCAGAGAGAAACAAATACTATCATAAATAAAGAGATATCTGAATTTGTGCAAAGATACATACATTAATATATATATATATATATATCCATATAGATACAGGTCGGAGAGCCAAGTTTTATACCTGAACGCAAGCTATCCGGGAGAGAGAGAGAGAGCAGGGCATCCTGACATTCGTCGATGGTCGAGGAGTCGGACATGGATGCGAAGGCAACAACGATTGAGAGAGACCGAGTCAGAGAGCAGGAAGCCGGTCTGAGAAGAGAGAGATTGACGGAGGATAGGGTGATCGAAGCTGAACAGAGGAGCGGCCCTATGATGACAAGAGAAACCCTAGATTTTGTTCTTATCTGTGTGTATATATACACGTACACGTACACACACTTAATAAAAAAAAACGTGAAGCCCCAGAAGTGTATCCCACACTTCCTACTTCCAAAAATATCCCTCCAAAAAAACACAAATAACAAAGCCAACCCAACACAGAACGCTACAATCCAACTGTTGCAACACCCCCACACCCCACTCCCGCCCCCCCCCCCCCCCAACAAAAAAAAAAAAAAACCCCTCTACAAAACAAAACGCCTCTCCTCAAACATACTACTGCTGCAACACTCCCAACCCAGCGCCTCTCGAATGCCCTCCTTCCTCCCAACTCTTCGACGGTGTAGAGTTCCTTTGAATTAGCCTCTCGATTCTCTTCCGTTCTCAGTCCAAAACAGAATCCCAGGGAAGAAATTGCCAAAGTCATCCAGCCTATTCACTACGGTAAAAAGAGATTCTCACTCTCACACATGGTGCATCTACATTTATGCTTTCCTTGCTTATATGTTAACAACTATCATTCTCAGAAGAACAAATCATTCTCATTGCACATACGGTATAGGATGGGTTGCTCCATTCTCAGAAGAACGAAACATTCTCATTGCACATACGGTGTTTGATGAATTGCTCCTGTTGTCATTCCCATTAATTCCACCAACCAATAGTCGTGACAAAAGTCCGTGGAACATACAAGTGAATGCTTGAAACTGGGAACACACAGAGTGGATATCCAAGTTGGAAAAAAAGGAAACCGACATAGCAAAATAGAGTCATTGCCAAATTCCAAAAGCCATGGTGACGAACGGCCACTTATAGTTCACAAATACACAGGACCCATAACAATAATAATGAAAGAAAACAAAGCATCAATAATTTAAAATCAAGACGCCCAATAAAAATGCCATTTTTTTTTTTTTGGGAAGAAAAACGCAAAATACTTAAAAAAACTAAAACATACCTGTAGCGATGTCCACAAACTCAATGACTAAATTCTCAATGTTAAAAGTACATTTTCAACCGTTACCGATTTTACCATGTCATCGGATATGATGCAACTTTTCCCTTGTAGGAATGTTTGCTCAAATTGTTTTAGGACATCATTAGCTAGAACGCCTTAACTTCGGGTTCCCTAGATTTACCGTTACAAAATGCTAAGAGCCAGAAATGTGTTCCCTATATTCCCCCTTAGTTTTTCCATCTCCTAACATATAGTATCTTAGCTCATGTAACATTTGTACGAGAAAACAAAAAACAGCTTTGCTGTCATATCCTTGTGGCTTTTGCTTTGTGATGAAAACAGTCCCTGCGTTATTATCTCTTGAAAAGTTATATACAACAATTCTATCCGTAGGGCATCAATGGTTGATTTTTGAATGTTTAGTGTTGCATAGGGCAAAGGCAGTTGAGGCATCAAAGGTGTGAAGGTATCAAGGATTTCTACAAAGGAAAAAAAGGCTACCCAGGTAAGGTGTTTCATAAAATGCCCTCTCCATTTTGAATTTAAGTGACTTTGGGGAAAACATATGCATCATGATTTGCGTTATTCTCCTACGTGTGACCTTGTTCTTTGAAAAAGTAGTCATATTTTGGTTAGGATTGTATTTCCCATAGGTGTCCTACTAATACTTAAATCCATAACCATATGATCCCACCACAGAATAATTTCCCCCCTCCCAAAAAGAACCATGGCGTAGGATTTTTTGGTATGTCTATACATTTGTGCCGTGACTCTTCATCAAACTAAAGTTCCACGCTTTAAAATAAATACAAGTTTTAACTTGTGCGTTTTTAAACCTTCAATATAGAACTCATCACGAATAATAATAGAATTCGTGGTCGTTACATTTTGGCACTCAACATACTTCCATTTGCGACTCGATTATAAATGAGACATGAAACTGGCATTGAAGATAAAGACACCCTGAAAACCTTGAAGTCACTAGCTAGACTAAGTTCGATTACAGATGACTAGAAGGTTGAGAAGAAGCCGTGTCTACTCCAGGCCGACCTTGGCAGGCACATATTTGTAGCAAATGTGAAAACACTGGCAAACAAACTGGTTGTCATCTTGGCATTTTCCCTATCCTTCGGGGTGCAACTTCTCGCAAAATTGTTCACAATTTGGTTGTTTGCAGGAGAACGGTGGCCGAGACCTCTTCTCATCCTTACATATATGTCACGCCCTCGATTTTTAACTAAAATAATAATATATTTTCTACAAACAAAAGTCTTTCTCTCAATTATATTTACCCTTGAATGTCGTGTAAATCCAAACAGCAAATCAAGTCGCTTCTTCTTCTCTCTAAATTTTTTTTTTTTTTTTTACATAAAGTCTCCCAAACGTTTACAATTGAATGGGTTTCATAATAATCAATGAGAGGACTTTATGCATAGCTTTACATATGACTAATCAAAAGGTATAACCTTCAATTGCAAGTAAAGTACATGACATGAAGTAAACTTGATGATAAACCACTCCTTAAAGATTCCAATGAAGCTCTCAAGTGACGTCTCAATGTGCACTCCATGCAATCCAAGCTAAGTGTCATGACGAGTACCTAAAAGGATAGGGTGAGCTACACTAGCTCGTAGAGATATCCATACCTAAATTATATGCATAAGTGAAGACAGATATCAAGGAAAAACATTTTTTAAAAGCATATTGGTTTTTATCAAAAGTGAAACTCAAAATACCATAGTCATGCTGAGAAGTATTTAACTCCATTTCTCAAACACTGACACTCTCACCTACACACACAAATATTCTTGAAATCTCAGCTCACCGTTACAGCGTTACCCAAATCAATCCTTGCTTTTTCATTTTCATTTCAGAGACCTAAAGGTTAATCTGAGTTCTTTAATGGAAGCATCATTTTTCTTGTCTCAAATAACGAGCCAACCTCTCACCAAAAATACACACACTATGCATAGTTAGAGTACGAAATAACAATGACACATCGAATAGTACCGCACCTCGACAATAAGGAAACTCACCTGTAAATCCCAAATCCTTTTCATACACCATAACTCCATGTTTTATGGTAAACAAAATATAACAACTCTCGTAGAGAATAAACATAACTCCTTTGAATTTCCTCATAAGTTACCAATAACGTCATCGGTGTTCCACATTAATTGCTCCTCCTTCAAAATCGTCTCTCATTCTCAAACTCTCATTTATGTTTTCGTGAGCGAATGCTCCTGCCGGGCGTTATGGGACCCGCTTCCCCTGCCCTAGCACCACACCCGTTGGTGGGCCTAGTCTGTATCATGAGCGAGTGCTCCTGCCGGGCGTTATGGGACCCACTTCCCCTGCCCTAGCACCACACCCGTTGGTGGGCCTAGTCTGTATCATGAGCGAGTGCTCCTGCCGGGCGTTATGGGACCCGCTTCCCCTGCCCTACCACCACACCCGTTGATGGGCCTAGTCTGTGTCATGAGCGAATGCTCCTGCCGAGCATTATGGGATCCGCGTCCCCTTTTCTTGTTTTAAAATATATATATATATATATATATATATATATATATATGTATGTATATCTCCTTAGCTAACCGTTTCACATCACACTTCCCACAATTCTCATCGTTAATCTCGTCACCAACCCATTTACTCTAGTATCAAGTATTTACTAATTGATCACAAACTCAACATCATGCAAGTAGCTACGAACGACTTCACCTTCCGATTCATAGTTCAAGAGGAAATTAATAGTTGTAACTCACATTTTCATTTCATAAATATAATCAATCATCATCATTCAAGTATTCCCAATCCAACATTAATATACAACCAACCATCTCAACCTCATACTTTCACTAGGTGTTGACAAACATTTTCCAAGTATGATAGCCAACTACCCTAAGGCTTGGTAGACCATTCAAATAGTTAAACGCACATTTGTGTCTCACTCAAATGATTCTAAGGGCAAAGGATGCCCAATGCATATAACGTATCTACCTCGAACACTTAGGAGCGTACCAAATCACCCGTAATATTCAAATACGACATAACCTCCAAAATCGGTATGGATTCTAACAACCAACCTACCGTACTTTAACTATAACTTCTTATAGATTTAGAATTTGATTATAAGACTACCACCATTAGAAAGTAGATTTCCATACATCAACTTCGATATATAACATGACCAAAACGGAGTCCGGATGATAAAGTTATGATCGTCCGATGTTTTCAAAAAAAGCTGATTTTTCGTTCCCTACCGGTAGGACACAACCTCCTACCGATAGAAGTCCAGAATTTCACAAAAGTAAACACTACTGGACAGCATTTCAACCAGTAGGGCCAAAACTCCTACCGGTAGGACTTGGGTTTTCAGCATACGATTTCTAGTTTCAACAGATTTCTCTCAACAACAAATACGGACGTTTAAACATTCTTAAACACATCAAACCAACTCATAAACACATAAAGGAGGAGCGAAATCCCTACATATCAAATTGGCGAAGTTAATCATTCACATTAGACTATATCCAATTAAACAACATGAATTGCTGGACGGGAACAAGTAAAACTGATTGAAAAATCATAACCCTTTTATCTTAAACCCAAAAATATTGAAACCAATGCCAAAAGTTGCACAACTACAAGCCCTACGCTCAGTAAAAATCCCAGGTTAAAAAACGAGAGGAGATTAACCCAACAATCAAAGGAAAAACAGTTTCGCAACCATTTTCGCCCTAGTCGACCGACCCTACTTTAGAAATACACCAAAAATTGTATACTTAACCGAATCACTTGATTCCAACGCCAATCCCTTCTTAACTTAAATATGCAGCTCCTGTAAAAGACCCAAAGCCACCAAATTGTTCATCATGCCCAGAAAATTAAAAGAAGACAGCCACGCACAGATTCGCGTATCCAGGAAACAGCCGGTATTTAAAAATTCATAACTAATTGTGTGATTATCGGTTTTTCATGATCTTGGTACCGAAATCTTCGTATTGAAACGTACTTTAACTGTTATGAAGACTCCAAAAATTGATTCCTAGCAGAAGGGCTCCCAAAAGACAGATTTCCAAAACCCACGAAATTTTCAGCATACACTAGATTTATTCAAGACTCGAAATAGATGAACAAACTTGATTCTTGTACATCAAACTAACACTTAAACATGTAAAGAAGGCAGGAGATCCCTACCTCAAAGGTTGAAGTTAAAACCCCAAGAATCTCCAGGCAAAACCTCTCCCGAAAACACCTCCTCCAAGCTTTTCAACGCAATCAAAGGCTAGAACTCGACTCTACGAGAAGAATGCTCCAAGATCCCTTGGTTAATTTGAGATTTGGGGGAGAAATTTGGTGAGGGTATGAGAGAGAGAGAGAGAGAGAGAAGCCGCGGGAGAGATGAGAGAGTGGCGTGGGTGTTTGCTGCGTTTACTGTGAGAGAAAAGGAGAGGATTACTCCTACACCCACACATACACCTATCACATGCCATACACTCAAATATTTCACAATTGCACCGAACTTTCAACTTCTTGCATATCAATTCCCAATTCATTATCCACCACAATAATCAATTCTTATAAAAGGTCCTATAATATCAACAACATTAAAATAAAAGGTTTTTAATACGGGTCTCTACAATATAAGTGTCACTATGTAACTTTCGCCTGCGTAGAAAAAAATCAGAAACATCAAGATGAATAAAATAGGAGATGTTCGGCATACTGTAGTCGTACTTTTTAAAACCGAGTTTTTTTTAGAAAGAATGTTAAGAGGGGCAAATCTCTCATCTTGTAAAAGTATAAATAGCAAAATGAAGGGATTGACGATACTTACTCTTCCAATTCAAAAACACCAAAAAAATAAGAACATTTGATAATGTGTTTGTGGTTTTGTACCATTATGCAGTGAGATGGTAATAACCATGACAAGGACCAAAGTTGAGGGCTACAGAGGGTGGTAGAGTTTAGAGAGAGGAGAGAGAAGAGATGAAGCTTTTGTCAAGGGAGAGCAAGAAGACCATGAGCTTGTTTATGTATGTATGTATGTGTGTGTATACACAGACACATCTACAGACTTTATCAGCAATAAATTTTCGGGCCAATTATTGGGTACCGTGGAGTACCACATGACAATCTCTGCAAAACAAAAAATCACCACCACACAATGTGGGTGACTCATTATCTCCCGATTACCCAACAAAAGTGAACGGTAATGTTCTCACCGCATAATTTGTCGCAACGTAAATGGTTATGAGTGCCACGTAAACAATGCCAAGTGGTATTCTGAGAGCGATGAACAATTGCTCTTGTTTTCGTAAGAGAGGACTTGTGAAGTGAAAGAGTCGTATTAACGAAAAATAATGGAAACTAATGCAAAATAATGCGTTTGCAAACTAAGGAAGTGGAAGGGTCATATCAGAGGGGTTTATTGTATAGTTTAATATGTGAAAAATAACCTAACCTTGAGAATTAAGAAGTCACTAAATGTGTTGATTTGGATTTATTAAGGAATTGATTTTGTCACTTCCCTTTTTATTAATTCACTTCCTTTCTCTCACAAAACAAATCATTTAATCAAGACACAAGGGAGTGGCAAAATCACTCCCCTTACTTAATTGTCTTGTTTGTTCACTTTTAGTAGGCATTTAAATGGGTTTTTTTTTTCTTCGAACAATTTGTAGGATATTATACTAAAAAAACGATTTGTAGGATATTATACTAAAAAAATGCCCTAAAGCAACTTCTTGACTGAGAAGTTCTAGCTAGGACAATGATTGAAGTTTGGAAACCTATTCTCAGATCTTAATTAAGTATATATTAGCATAAAAATAGACTAAACGCCCCTCCCCTTCCCCAACCTGATATACCACGATCAAGTTTTTCATAATAAAATGTTACATTTGCTGATAAAAAAAAAAAAAAGAAAGCAGAAAGACTATGCCTTGTTCTCTTTGCTATTTGAAAAGAATTTTTCAAAAAATTCCCTCTAGATTCCCCCTAGATTCCTCCTACTTCCAACATTTCTCTCTCTATCTCTCTCCACTTATTACCCCTACTATTTTTCAAAAAACTTTTCAAAACACAAACCAAACACAGCATAAACCTATTCTCAAAGATTCATTTTTTATGATGAATGCGAACTAATAGAAAGTTTATGGTAGAAGTCTTTACTACTCATATGTTTTGTGTTTATGTTACATTTTATAAGGGATTGTATGATTTCCTTACCTTGGCTTAGATAAAATTGGATTAGAAACATGACCATATACGTTCTTCCTTTATCCTTAATCCGTTTTCTGGTGCCAAATTGTTATCTTAAGACTAACAGATCCTTGATTATTCGATTTCGGATTTTTGTTTTGTGATTCATATTTCCACCCGTTGCCTTATAACATGTAGTCATTTTTTGAAAGTGATTGGTCGTTAAGGTTTTTCTGGAGGCATATATTAAATGAAATTATGGATATACTCATCGGTTGTAGCTTTGTTTTTTGGCAATGCTTTTGTAGCATGGCCAATTATTTTATGCTTCTTTCTCAATAGCTCTATTTTGGTAATGCTTGTGTTCATTGCCTTTTACTCCTCCCTTCCCTTTTAAATGTCCACAACGGTTCTGCGTGTCATTTTTAATTGCATATATCTCTTAATGTATATAGCTAAAAATATGTAATATGAATCTTGTTTGATATATCTCAATTATTTCTATAAGACAATGATTTTATAAACATAAAACACAACATACGTCGAGAGATATAAGCCATTGAAAATGACATAAAAAACTGTAGTGAACACTTAAAAAGGGACAAAAGGAGTAATAGTAAATAGGGACCTTTATAAGGTTCACTTTATGTATTTGAATTGTCGTGAATGACCATTGCTCACTCTACTAGGTTGCCAACCATAGTCTTGTAATCTACTAACCCCTTTCGAAATGTACGATACAAATTGAATATTCTGGAACTCATTTGATCTTGAATTGCTTTCCATATACTTCCCCCGTCCTCATTCTTTAGTCACTTTTCGGAATTCTAACTTAATAATGAGGCATAATAATTGCATGTTTGATTATTTGATTTTTCAATTTTACTGTTGAATCCCCCTTTTTTGTTAGTAGTACTTAGTAGAACTAATTTTAGGAAGAATAAAATGGGAAATTCTTCCTTTTAGCCATTTAGTTCTAAAGTGGGACAAAAATTTTGAGACAGTAAAAAATGATAATTGGGACTAAAGAATGGACACAGAGGGAATACTAGAAGAACAATCCACAATTTCATTCGAATCCTGAGTTAGGAGTGAAAATATAACCGACGAACTCGATTTGACTGGAATTTTTGGTCAGTCTCAGCTCAATACCAATTGGATTTGGTTTTGGAATAGAAAAAATGAAATTTTCGATTCGATTTGGGTTACTTGACTTTTCACTTCAACCCCAACCAAACCAAACCAAAAACTTAAATCTGAAAGGGACTAAACCAAACCGGAGTGAAAGGAGAGCCTTTTTCAAAACCCATGCTGTGGTAACTTCAAAAGAATCAAAACCCCTAAACCCCCACCGATCTCTCTTCCTCCCATCTCTGTGTAAACATCTGAAAAAGCCAAGAAAGATGCAAACCCAGATCCCATTCCGTTCTCTCTCCCCTTTCCCTTAACTCTCTAGACCCAACAACAAAAACAAACCCTTCCTCTGTTCCTTCTCTTCTCTATCCTCTCTCCCTCGGATACACACCGCAAACACAAACCTTTCCCTCTCCAATTTCCTCATCGACACCTTGACATTCTCCGAACCACAAGCCATTTCCATCTCCAACCGCTTCCCATCGAAAAATACCCTCAAAAAGCCACAATCCGTGGTTCAATTTCTCAAACAGCTCGACTTCTCCGACCCCCAGATTCGATCCTCCGTCCGGCTCTAGCCCAATATCCTCTTCTTCAACGTAGACAAGACTTTGAAGCCCAAGCTCCAGTTCTTTCAGGGCCTGGGTTTCACTGGTCCTGATCTGGGTAAGTTCATTTCAACTCATGCTCATGTTTTGCTTTACAGTTTGGCGAGAACATTGATACCCTGTGTTGACATTATCAAGAAAACCCTCGGAAATGACGAGAACAATCAGGGTTTGATTCAGGTTCTGCAGAGGTCCTATTGGGTCGTTCGGAAACCCGTATGGAGATTGAAATGCAATATTGCCTTCTTGAAGAGCTGCAGCATCATGGGGCCCCAGCTCTCATTTCTTTTGAAGAAGCGACCTTGGGTTTTCTTTATTTCAGAGCTGGCTCTTAGGGACCTCGTTTTGCGAGTCATGGATTTGGGTTTTTCTGTTGATTCAAGGATGTTGGTTCATGCAGTGGGCACAGTTAGTGGCATGAGTCGAGAGACTTTTAGTAGGAAGATTGAATTGTTTAGAACTTTTGGTCGGAGAATGAATGTATGGATATGTTTAGGAGGGCTCCAGCATTACTTGGGGCTTCTGAAGGGAAGTTGAAGTTTGGAATGGAGTTCTTCTTGTATGATGTCAAGTTGGAAAGGTCTGCATTACAGCATTAGTTAGTTGGCCTACGTGTTTGATGTACTACATGAGGGAGAGAGTCCTCCCTCGGTATAGAATTTTATAGGTTATGAAGTGCAAGACGCTGTTAAAGAAGGAGCCAACTTTACTTAGCGTATTGGATTTGTCGGAAGAGAAGTTTATAGAGAAATATATATCAAGGTTTAGAGATGATGCAAAGGAACTTTTGGTGGCTTGCAAGGGCGATCCTTTGGATTAGTGACTCTTCAATGGACTAGGAAATCTGAACCGTTCGGTGATTGTTGATTTTAGCTGTCATGACCAATTACGCTATGGATGTCAGACTTTGGGAGTACTTTGTGGCGCAAAACCTTTTTATGGGAAAGCCATGAGCACCTCCAGAACCACAACTGGAATCAGAACTTGGGTTTTCGCCACTCATTTCCCTCAAGGCTAAAGTTTGGTTTGAACAAATTGCCGGTATTTTGGTGCTAAAAGTTGGCCAGTTCTAGCTTTATGGTACGCACTGTTGTTGTCAATTTTCTCGAGCTTGATAGCATTGTTTGACAACGGTAAGCGATTAGAGTGCACTGTGTTGAACCATACAAGCGTGAGACAGGTGAAGGGTGACTACTTCGATGCTCAATTTGCTGATGAAGATTCTCGACTGCAACTGATGCCTTTTTTGTTCGAGTAAGATTTGAATGGATATGAAAGGTACTGGCTAGTTACATTTTTGTGTCATGTTGTTAATATATTTTTTGACAAAATAGTTTTTATTTGTTTTTTTTGTTGGCATTGGGTTACATAAATCCGGTTTGTTGTAATGTTCACATTTGACTTATGGAACGAGTCACCAGATTTCATCTGTAGTTGCCTAGCTGGAGTCTTCCCGTTTCAATGTGACGACATGAGATGAAATATTTCAAAAGAGAATGTTGATCTCCAATTTTGCTTTTGTGCTTTATATTTGCTGTCATTAATCACAACTTGTGCTCATATTTTGCATACTATTGGTAGTTAAGGTAATTTTTAAAGGTTTATTTTAAATAAAACCATACAAAGACTGAGCAGCTGGCTTTTCGAGCTGTTTATTGGGTTATATAGGAAACCAATTCTGTGAAAATTGGTAGGATAAAATAACAAACAGTACCAACATTATGAAGATTTAAATCAACACAACTAAGTAACCATGAGCCAATAGTCCGTTTCAATTTTCACGCTCACCCTACTTTTGAAAAACCTCCTAATGTGTCCCTTGTGTGTCCTCGGCTGTCTCTAGCTTGTCCAAGAGGAAAAAACTCATATCACTTCACAAACTTTAATAAAAAGCCGAAATTTCTCGAGATGTCCAAATTCTTGGAGACGAGCAATGGAAAAGGACCTCTTCTGTTGATGAAATGAAGGAGCCTTTTCTTCTTGGACTCAGCAACTATTCATTTTTTTCGACTCTTGTTTCTTATGAAAATAGTCAATGGGGCCACGGGTTGGAGTCTGAATCCCACCTTCTTTCTCCCTTATTTCCTTCTCCAGATTGGTAAATGAAAAAGAAAAAACATACCAAGTCAAATTGGTAAAAGAAACAAATTGTGGTTAATCTTGCAAGTCCAAGAAAAATTAACAGCAAAATCAAATTCGGAAAATATGTTGTCACAAGTTTTTTGCATCCCCACCTACTAGGAGAAGTATGATAGCCTCCTTATTTGGGATATTTATCTTGAATATAATACCATGACATACGGAAATGACATAAAATGTAGTATTAAGAAATATCTTCCAACGCATAGTGTTGCTTATTCAGAGCACTTATCATTTCTTAATGTGATAAGTTGGAACGGCTAGGAGATGCTTAGCCTGGGTTGTCACTAGGCCAAACTCCTCAATCATGTCCAAGTCCCCTGGCAACATGCCCTCCGGCAGCTCCCAATCAAAGCAGCACCAATTGTGTCACCACAAGCCGAACCGTCAATAGCCCTAGCTGCATCCCTGGGCAACGCCTCTGGCCAGCACCAAAAGGAAGAAGTCGAAAAACATGCCCCCTGAGATCTTTGCTAGTGCCAATATACCTCTCTGGTATAAACTCCTCTGCATCCTTCCAGACATTTGGGTCTCTCCCAGTAGCCCACACATTTATGGTAACTTGTGCCGTTCGCGGTATATGATAACCATTGACAATGCACTCGTGCATGGCTTCATGGGGCAGAAGAAGAGGGGTCACTGGGTGGAGCCTGAAAGATTCCTTTATGTATACAAGTATTCCAGTTTTTCCAAGTCTGATTCTTCCACCATCCTGTTCCTTCCTACCACTTCTTATAATAGGTTTTGTACCTTTTTCCTTGCTTTTGGATGTTTTAACTTTAAGAGGTTTGAGAGAATCCAATCCATTGTGGCTACAAGCATGTCCTGCAAAGAGAATCATTGCAATCTAATTAGTATCATTAGAGTAAGAGGTTTGAGAGAATCCAATCCATTGTGGCTACAAGCATGTCCTGCAAAGAGAATCATTGTAATCTAATTAGTATCATTAGAGTATAATGTACTGTGAGGAATTTCCGGAATTCCAACACAAGAAAGGCCAAAATTTACAACACAATTAGACTGAACTGAACCTATGGGGCATGTTGATAGGTTGGGTTTGAGTCAGGGTCATATAGTTCCTTCTAGCATATGATATGACTAATAAAGATCCTACAAGACTTGGTCTTGACTGGCTACAAGTTCTTGTTGGATAAGGACTTTCATGAAGGTATAGATGAAAGAATACTTATCTCAAATGAAGCACAAAGCCTCTGTTTTGTGCGGTCTACTACATTTTGTTTGCTACGCAAGGGTTTTCCTATTTTGTATTAAAAGGTAAACTAAAAACATGTTTTGTGCACGTATATTCGATGGACATGTTTTGAAATCAAATAAACGAGTCACTAGGGGGTTGTCCGAGGCAAAAGAGTTGGTCGAGTAGCAGGCCATTTGGTGAGGTAATTTCAAAAGGTCTTGTCCAGGAATTGGTGGCCAAATGTGGGGAAGTCGTGGGAGGGATTGTCCGATGAAAGGAGTCACCAGAGGGTGTGACCTGAGGTGGTGGGTAGGGATGGCGAGGAGAGAGGAGAAAATGCAAACTCATTTGTAAAACAAGTGAAGTTGCAATTATTTCTTGTTTTGACAAAACTATGAAAACAAGAAACAAAAACTTTCTTTCCAAAAATCATCCTGCAACCTATTATCAAAGTTTCGTTCCGTTATACTGGGTTGATTAGCATGCAATGATGATCCAAGTTTTGTTTAAGTACCCTAATTAACTTCAGATAGGACTAGCATAGCTGGATGGGATGGGCAATAAGCACCAAATGAAGAAAGAAAATGAGTTATGTCAGGATTGGATTAATTGTTGTTTTGATTACCATAATTTAAAGGATAGGAATTCCGTTTGTTGAATTGTTTCAATTAGCATGCAAAGATCATTGAAATTTAGTTTCATTTTGTTGTTTTAATTAGTGCAGAAAGGATCCAAATTTCGTTCTCTTGTTCAGAAACAAGAAAAATCAGTTAGTATGCAAATGCGAGCCCTACTTTGTTTTATGTTTGTGTGGATGTTATTTAATATCAAAATACATTATCACTTGATGCACAAATTACATCAATCGATTGCCTGAGGGTGCAGCAGTAGATTTGAGAAATTGTAAAGGAAATTTTATGGGCTAAGACGGAGGATAAGAAAGGGATCCATTTAGAATCATTATATCACATAAGGGAAAAAAATGTTATTCAGCCTAAAAATTTTGGTGGTTTAGGCATTGGTTCTATTATAGCAACAAGAATGCAAGGCTTCTTATTAAATGGTGGCGGCGTTTCAGTAAGGACAAGTCTCTTTGGAGAAGAGTTCCAATCTATAAGTACCATTTTGATGGTGCTTGCTGGCATCCTACAGTAGAGAGAAGAGTAAAAACTTCAGTGGTTTGGAAACAGATTGTGGGAGCTGCGTATTCTACCTCAGCAACTGTGGAGTCTATCCAGAGCAATTTGTTTCTAACAGTAGGTGATGGTAAGTCAGTAAAGTTTTGGACTAACTTTTAGTCGGGGAATTCTTCTCTTTCCTCCTCTTATCCAAGACTGTTTAATCTGTCCAACCTGAAGAAATCTTTCATTGCTGAATTCTGTAAAGAAAATAATGGTATCTTCGTGTGGATTCTTTCAATCAGAAGGAGTTTATTCAGTGGCTATTGATATCAATAAGGAGGATTCAATTGTATGGCTGACAGATTTTGTAACTCCTCTGTTAAGTCTTTTTCGTAACAGCATTCAAAGTAGTGGTGATGGTAGCATTGGGGTGGAAAGTTTTGCTTGGAGAGGGGTAGCTCCGCCAGAAGTTGATTTCTTCGCTTGGCTAGCTTTGCAGCAAGGGATAGCTACGAGAGACCTTTTGGGTTAACTCGAGTATTCTACTAGGAGGTACATCTGTTCTATGCCCCTTGTGTTCAATTACAGATGAAAATGTGAGTCATGTATTTCCTATGCCCCTTTATTTCGCCAATCTCTTGGTATTGAGTGAATGAATGAATAATTGGATGTTACTTTTTATATATGAATGAACCAGCGCAATCCCATGTCTCCGATGGTGGTGTACGGAATGGGTGTGTCCTGCATCTTTTTCTCAAATTTGCCATTTGGTGGTTTTGTCACAAATTTATGTGTTAAAAATTTGATATGGGAAGCTACACTTGATTTGCCATTTGGTGATACTGTCACAAATTTAAGTGTTAAAAATTTGATTTGGGCAGCTGCACTTGATTTTCCATCAGGTGGTTTTGCTATCCCCGGTCCTACCTATTCTCCCGCCGAAAAAAGCACGGTTTTGCTTTACAAAATGTTAATGACTATTGTTTGAGCATTGTTGATGGATGATTAACTATGAAAACATGTAGTATTTCTTTGGCGTACTATTATGTATGATTAATATTACAACACGTACTTTTTTTGGTACTCCAACCAATTTGGTGATGGGGCATAATCCACTCATATAGAACAAGACTTCGTAGGAGAGAGAGAGAGAGAGAGACGTTGGGAGGGGAAGTGAGAAAGAGCATGGGGAGGAAAAAATTATTCGGTGCTCTTAAGGCACTCCCAAAGAATTATTGAGTGGTTTTATCTTATTTATTTTTTTACAATTGTGAATTAATTTAGTTTACACTTTAAAATTTTAATTCATCAGAGGAGATATAAGACTTCATTGCAAAAATGGGAACAACACTTTGGTTTCAACTTGCATGATTCAACCAATCTATTCTAAAAAACATACATAGCAGTACTCATTCGATGCACGAAAACGGGGAAAAAAAAAATTCAAAATGAACTTTGTGCATCAAAAATGCATTGTATTGTATGTGGGTTGGATTTTGGGGTTTCTTAATATATGTAAGGTAAATGGAAATCACATTTTTTAGTGTTTTTATTTGTTTTATTTTTATGGCTTTTTCTTAGTATTTTAATTTTTAATTGGTCATGGTTCCAAACTCTCTATCCTAAATTCTTACAATTTTGATTTTTCTTATGTGTAGAATTGAGAGAGTGGGGGAGAGGGAGAGAGAGAGAGACATGGGGGAGGGGAAGTGAGAAAGAGCATGAGGAACAATTGTAGGTTTGTCCACGGCGGCACCGGTAACATAGTGATAAGCGCATAAATGTTCATATATGCGCCCCCTAATCTATCCTTGCTAAGTCTATTTATATAATATTACTTGGAGATTTATACTTTTATTTTTGTTTTAGGTATTTAGAAAGTTTGACACAAAAAGTGGAAAGTTAAAATATTTAGTGGTGTTCGAAGTTGGACGTTGGAGCTCAATCAAGTGGAAGGCCTCAATTGCAATATGAAGTCAGGACTTTAGCACTGAACTTAACCGAAGTTCATTGGCCAAGGAATTGGACTTGCACCACTTTGACTAAGGATGGGCTCATGATGTTATAATAACACTATCTTATTAGGGCTTTTACAATTAAATGAAGAGGTCGGCTATCACAACTTTTATATAGAGGGGACTTTTATCAGGCATTCGAGAAAAAAAAAAAAGAAAGAGAGAGAGAACAGAGGGCTGCGCACGTGGGGGACGGACGAATTCAGTAAGAAATTAAGAACGCAATCATCACGTACAACGGCTGGCAACAGAAGCCTATGGATTGGTTCATATACTAAACTGAAACCTTGTTTCTCTTGTATGGAGTTTTATTGTTTCATGATCATTTATATTTACTCCATGTCCGGCTAAATCTCTTTCCTAGGGTAGATGAAACACGATCTCCGAGTAATATAGTTTATGTTTTGTTTGGAGTTTTTTCTATTCGAACAATGATTGTATGAATTAAGGATTGTATTTCATTGGTAATTCTTTCCATTCAATCTATTGTGTTTGTTTTTCCGGAATTCAAGCACTTCATTCAACAGTTTTATTAGTTTGTAATAATTGGGTAAGATGGGTTATGCTCCGTAAGACGCGTCGTGCTATTAGACGATCCGTGCCATAGAGACGGATCATACTAGTAAGACGGTTCGTGCTAGGCGGCGATATCTCATGCTATTCAGTGATTTACGATTATCTTTAGGTAACACCCTGTGGGCCCGCAAACCCTAAAGTGTCCGGTTTGATTCGAATAGTTAGCCCTGAACATTGGTATAAACTATATTGCGAGGGATCGGGTGGATTCGAAACCCTAGGTCTTTTCTCTCATAAACTTTCGTTGTTTCTTAATAGCTTTAATTTACTTTTAGCTTTAATATTTTCGAAATTTTTCTTTCTGAATTAAGTTGGAAATTAATTAGAACAACTGCAATTTAGCCTTTATAATCCCTGAGGACGATACTCGGAATACTTACCGCTGTCTTTTAGGTAGTAATAATTATTCTGTTTTATTAATTATTTTTTATACGGAAATGAAGCGATCACATAGGTTCAAATTTATTAGCCTCGTATAATAATAATTTAAAAAATCAAAATTTTGAGTACTAAAAAAGTAAATTGCTAATCTCCCCCCCCCCCGCTCTCTCTCTCTCTCTCTCTATTTTCTTTCTTTCTTTCTTTACAGTTTCCTTCTTCTTCTTCTTTTTCCTTTTCTTTTCAGTTTGGTTTTTTTTTTCATTTTATTTCCTTTCTTTCTTTCCGGTTTAAATTTTTTTTCTCTTTAATAATAGGTTCAAGTCTAATTCTAAGCTTTGTAAAGTAATTGAGAGAAAAAAAGTGTTTCAATTGATCATGTTTATCCGACTGTTTTATTTTATTTTTGTCCTTTATAGATTAAAAAATATAGTTACGAAAATAAGTGTTTCAATTTTCAATCCGTTTGAACTAGTGCAAAGATGTTATTTTTCTGATCATTTCATCCTAAATGGTCGTAACAAATTTTTGGCTCCAAAGCCTTTCAATGAACACCCTAACCCTAAGAGAGTGCTGAAACTAAATAATGAGTCTTAGGGTGCTCGTTGAAAGGCCGTGAAGTAAAAAAATCATTAAGATTTTTTTTTAACTATAGTACAATTTAATAAATTTGTTAACCATAATTTAGCATAGATCCTCCTAACGGATTCAGTAGTATGTTGCTTCAAATCACGTTTCTACTCCATAGGATTGCAAATGGTTGGTTTCTATTTTTTTTAAAACTAAAACGGAAACATTTTAGGAGCTTCGTAGGGGCTACTGTGCCAATGGGGACAGCAGAGCCCTTGGATCCCCCTACTTTTTAATTTATTTTTTTATTTAATTACTTATATCTTATTTATTTAATTTCTATAAATACACCATTTGTATATTTAAAAATATAATTCAAGAATTAAGTGTTTTAATTTTCAATTTAGATAAATTATAGCAAAGATCGTTTTTTTATTATTATTTTATTTTAAATGGCCATAATGAATTTTTTGGTTTAAGGCCTTTCAACAAACAACCTAAGACTCATTATTTAGTTTCAAGACTCTCTTAGGGTGTCCATTGAAAGGCCTTGAAGTCAAAAATTTATTACGACCATTTACGATGAAATGATCAGGAAAATAACATCTTTGCACTAGTTCAAACGGATTGAAAATTGAAACACTTATTTTCGTAACTATATTTTTTAATCTATAAAGGACAAAAAAAGAAAAATAAAACAGTCAGATAAACATGATCAATTGGAATACTTTTTTTCTCTCAACTACTTAGAATTAGACTTGAACCTATTATTAAAGAGAGAAAAAAATTCAAACCGGAAAGAAAGAGAAGGAAATAAAATGGAAAAAAAAATACCAAACCGAAAAAAAAAGGAAAAAAAAAGAAGAAGAAGGAAACCGTAAAGAAAGAAAGAAAGAAAGAAAAGGGAGAGAGAGAGAGAGAGAGAGAGAGAGGGGGGAGGAAGGGAGGCGGGGGTAGTTAGGGAAAAGAGAGGTGGGGCCGTGTGTGTGTGTGTGTGTGTGTGTGTGTGTGTGGGGGGGGGGGGGGGGGGGGGGGGGTGGGGGGATAGCACCTCTCACTAAAAAACCTGTAATATAATGTTATGCTACTGCTACAAGTAAAATTCCCAAGCTTTAATCAGGACCAAGATCAACCCTCAAACCCACTGTAATATTACAGGATGCGCTGCTTTATGGAGTTTATCTATGGGGATATACCAATTTCACCGCCTCTGTCTCCCTCTCTATCTCCCCCGGAGTGTATCTATGGGGATACCAAGAGAGATTTCACCGCCTCTCTCTCTCTCTCTCTCTCTCCCCGCAAGAACAACCTCTGCATCTACTGTAACGCATACATTTGTGTCATACAGATTACAATACTTACCACTGTAACGCATCACTTTTTATCCCAAGAATGCTACAAATTCGTATTAAAACCTAGCTATACCTTTTTGCAAGGAAATAACGACTGCATACTACGACAATGTTTGGTAACGCTGCCACTTTTTTATTTTATGTTTTCTATTTTCTAAAATCAGTTTCTACCTTTTATAATTAAAAAAAAAAGTGAAATCAGAAAACATGTTTGTATTAACTTGTTCTTGAAAAGAAAAAAAAAAAGAAGCAAATTAGTTGGTACGTGAACAGTGACACATAACAACATCAAAGGACCCAACTAACATATATTGTTCTCGACATTGCCATCAAATCCATGTATCCCCAGCTTAATTTGCCTAAAGATTTGAAAATTTGTTGCCTTCTCTCTCACATTTTAAACAAAAAACGTAGCCTGCCGGTTTTGGGCTTGACGTGAGTGATCCGCCGGTTTCTCAAGAGTTTTGAAGCTCCATAGGCTCCTATCCGAAACAGGTTTTTACAATTCTCTTGGTGTGTATTTGGAAGAGAGTGAAGGAGTGCGTTTCTTGATAGCTATATTTGGAGAGAGAGAGAGAGTATAGCTTTGACAGCCTAGGTTAAAGAAAGAGAGGAGAAGTTTCTCAATGTCGGGTGGGTATATTCCACTTGGTGCCCGATCATGCATCCAAGCTGCTTTTGGACGGTCCGGGTTTTAAAAAAACCTTTTAATTCCAGGGAAGAGTTAAACTTTTCCGGGGAAAAGTTTTTTTAAAATTTGGACCGTCCAAAATACTTTTAGACAACCTGAATGCGCCAAGCGGGCACCACGTGATACCCGCCCGTTACTAAAAATTTCTCAAGAGAGAGTAACTTATTTTTTGTTTCTAAAAATAGTGAAAGTTGGGTTTTGTTACTTCCTCAAATTATGAAAATAGTGAAAGTAATTACTAGAATTTGAAAGTGGAAGTAGCACACCAAACATTCAAAGTTAATTTTTAATTAACCAATTTCTCAGATCATTCCAATTGACCACAATGGATCGATTTCTTTTAGTAACTGCTTAGCCAATTAGTTGACCAATTTGAATCAATCCACATGATATAATTAGCAAGTACAGTAATTCTGGTAAGACAACTCCAAGCTTGCCAGGCAACCGAACCCGAAGCATTGGTGGGTAGTCATCATCAAGCTTCAACTTCGGTGCGAGGTAAGGATCATTGGGAACGGCCTGATTATGGGTGTACCAAGATTAATGTGGACGGAGCTTGGTTGAGGAACCAGTCAGGGGAGGGTTCAGCTGGGGCGGGAGTTGTGGTGCGCTCTGCATCTGGCAGATTTATAGCTGCTCGAGCGGTGAATTTGGGGATGGTGGGGTCTGTTTTAAGTGCGGAGGCAGGAGCGTGGCGGGCTGCTATGGAATTTGTTCGGGTTCTGGACATAGATACCATTGTGGTTGAGGGTGACTCGCAACAAATTGTTCGGATCTTGAACAGGGATATGGTATGTCCGAATTGTGTGGAAGTGATAATCGAGGATATCCGAGGATTGGCTGCACGGTTTGCAAGTTGCTCGTTCCAGTTTGTGAGAAGACCAGTTAATGGTGTGGCCGATAGATTGGCAAGGCATGGTGTGCGAGGCCCTGGTTCCAAGACTTGGGAAGCTAGACCTCCTTTATGGTTATTGAGCTCTTTAGAGCAAGATAATCATCCTTTTTGATGTTTTTTTTTTCATTTGATGTGGTATCAATATCAGTCTCTTAAAGTTTTGACAAAAAAAAAAAAAAAAAACTCCAAAATCTTGCCCTCAATATAATTTATGGCAACAGACAATTTGGAAAAAAGTTTAAATCTAAAACAAATTCCATTGTAGGTAATCTCATGAGGGAGAGACGGGGCGCAGGTGCAGGAGGGAGAGGGAGAGAGTTCTAGCCTCTAGGACTGTAGCAGTATATGATTACGAGAGGCATGAGAAATTTGGCGAGATTGTAACAGTACATGGAAAAAGGCTATCCCTCTCTCATGCACACTAATTTCAAGTACTTTCCAATACCATTCTACTAATGAAGTACACCAACTACATCTACAATTTTAATTTCACTTCTTATATCTTTTCGAAACTTACAAATAGTGGGCATTTGGCCACGGGCCTTTGACCGCGACCTTCTCACTAGTAATCTACAAATATAATTGATTTCGAGCTCCAACTGATACCCAAACAGCCAAACGTTGCCATATCAAGGGACTTGCCACTAATCGTGCCCAAATACGAACGGGAACATTTGGGTGGTCTCCACAAGCAATGGTTTAGAATGAAATACTGTAGCATACAAAACTACTTTCCTAGCCTCAAAAGGAATGTATCATCAGATTCCACCATCTAAGTTCTCATTTCAATTTTCCTCTTCTGAGCTAATTTGACTACACTTCAATACACAAGTAATTAATTCTAAAGTACAGTCAGGTGCATCTAACAAATTACAAAGGTTAGAGGAAATTGTCTCCCACTTCAAATACTGATCAAGAATTAGTTTTGAGACAATGTTCTAAAAATCGCTAGGCGCTAGTTGAGCGGAAAAGGGACGCCTAGCGCCTAGGTGCCGACTAGTCAGCCACTTAGAGCATCCCCATTGTAATAATCAAATTGGTATGGATAAGTAAACTTAACAACAATGCTAAAAAAGACACCTCACATTGTAATAAGCAAAATACAAGTCTTTTAGCAAATAACCAAATTCCACTCATTCCATAACCAAACTTAACAACTTTTACCAATACCCAAAACTCAATAACCAAACCCAATAACGAAACTCAAAACTCAATAACTAAAAAATACCCCACATTAGAATCGTCTCATCGAAACGAATAATTTGGTGTGGTCGGATGCATGATTAGAACTCGTTTGCTATTAGACATAGGTGCATTGCGTATTGTGAGATTTTTTTTATAGGGATGCAAAAATAACCAATGTGGAGGTAAATGTTGTTAAGTTTGATTATGAACTAAATGGATAATCAAATGCTGACGTAGCACATTTTGGTTATTGATTTTGATTATTCCCATTGCGGATGCTCTTAGCACCTAGGTGGGGACTAGGGACCTGACTAGTCGGCTGTCCAATCTAAGCGTTGGACCACCACATAGCTCCTAGGCGGGAACTAATCGGCCTAGGCAGCCGCCTTTTAGAGCACTGTTCCGAGGTAATAAGGGAATTTTAGCAACTTCCCAATGGAGTGAGAGTCCTCACTCTAGTCGCCTGTCGAAGAGAAGTGCTCTGAATGTTTCTGACATTCCTGACGTGAAATATATAAGCAATCTCATAGAGATACAACACAACTAGTCTACAGCAAAGTTGTCAATCCCGTACCGGCTAGCATAGCGTTTTCACTACTGGAATGGTACGTACCGATACAAAGCTGTATCTCGGTACCGTTCCGGATTTTCCGCAATCAATATTTTATATATATTTAATATATATTTACCAGGTTGCAAAACCATTTTCGTGAAACAAATGGCAGCAAAAAATTATCCAAAGAGACTCAAAACAAAGTTATGAAACAGATCAGGATTCCATCGTGATCTTAATCGAAAAAAATCATATATAAGCCCATAAGTTTCTTTTAATTAGTTTAGAGCCTACAACTTATGTCATAAAAAAAAGAGAGAAGGTAATTTTGTACCGTCCAAAACATCGGAAAATGTCCGAAACAGACCGGTATCATCCGGTACATCTAGTATTGGCCAGAACAAGCTGATATTTCAACCGGAACGGATCTTGAGTCTTTGTATTCCGTTTAAGCACCGGTACAGAACGGATTTCACAACTTTGGTCTACAGACACCTAGCAGTTCATAACTTGTTAAGACTGAGACTTTTCCCGCATTTTTGCTCGAGCGAAGAACACACCAACCACCAGACCTGCAAAAATGCATTGGGACATTACGGTCTCCGGAAGAAAGAAACTTTCTTGGGAAAACTCAAAGGGCTAAATAGATTTTGCAAACGCAATGGAATCTTTTGTCAGCAAGAAAGCTTACCAAATAATATGCTTGCAGAATTCTCTAGATTCGTAGGGACATTGAACAGAAAGATACCAGCAAAAGAGAGGGGTATTTTGTTAAGTGATCCCACAAGGCTGCAGACAATTGCCAATAAACACAAGGATTTAGAACTAGATCCTTTCCTTAAAAAGAAACCCTATTGACCATTGAGAAAATAAAAACAGTATCTGGCACCAAAACGCATACGCATCATTGTTACAGCCTTCAGGTTTGACATGAACCCAACCTAGTTTTTGGGCGCCAACATGAGACACTCTACTGCCTCAAAAACTCAAATCAATGTGAGTTGAACATGTGACATACGGAAAAGCCTATGGCATAATAATGTGCTGGATCAAGTATTTTGTGGAATGTGGTATCGCTCACCTAGCCATGCTTGGCATCTGTTACATAACGTTACTTTTAGTACTTTCTAGGGACTTGTAACTCTAAATATTGATATTATAGCGTAAGACCACTTTGAGGTATTGTATTCTTCTCAACAATAGTGAAATAACCACAGTGATTTGTGGGCATGGCCCATACTGGGTGAACAACATAATGTGATATTCTTGTTTGACTCTCTTTTCAAGTATTCTCTCTATCCCACTTTGTTTGTCTCAATATTCCCCTTTTTGTTGTTCCAAAATATTTGTCCATTCCAAAATTCAAAAGTACTAAATTTTTTTATTTTCCTCATGTGTATTAAAGTGTGAAATATCTTCTTGGAAACACAAAACTGTAGGGGTATAATGTGAAAAGTGAAGTTTGCAATTTGTTAAAGATGATGTCCCCTTAATTAATTAGTTGGAATTCTGTAGACATAAATTTTGAACCGTAGAATTTACCCACGCTTCGAAATCTACATCTCAAATATCCATTGTCCAAGCAAACAGTGTTGATTGTTTATATGTAGGCTCCTATTTCCGATTTGGATTTCAAATCGTTAATTACATACTATAAAAGTAAAACCTCCGATTAATGAAGATTAAAGAATATGAAACAGACTAGAACAATTTAATTTTATTGATGATTGGGGTTTAAAACCCTTGTTTACATCAACATAGAGAATATTTAATACATTTAGAGGGATTGGAACCCTTTACCTATCACTTGGAATGCTTACTCTTACTGATCTTCAAAGTTTGCTGAAGATTGCAGGTGGTAGGAACGGGTAGGTTGCTTGGTGGTTGTAGATTGTAGTGGTTTTGCTTGAATGAAGTATATCTTCTCTAAGATGTGTATAGCTTCTATGTTATGGCGGAGAGTATGATGGTGAAGAGTTGAGAGATGAGATTTGAGGTCTGAGATCTTGAGGCAGATGAGAGATCGATGATGGATAGATGATGAGAGAGATCTGAGGTTCTTTCCTTTGATGATGGACCTTATATTTATAGGGGTTTCCTTCATCAGATGCTTGGCCACCAAATAATTCATTTGAATTTGAATAGTTGTTGCCAGAGGACCTACGAAATGCGAACCTACAAACCGAATATTTGATTTGTAGGCCCTACGAGATATGGGCTTATATGGTTCAACTGATTTGTAGTTCTACTATTTCCGCAAGCTCATATACTCGCTAGGCTTGTCGGGCCAACATGTATTTGTTGATTCACGGGCTCGATGGGTCAATATGCTTTTAGGCTCTTTATATGCCTTTTAGTTCACAAACCCAACATATGATATATTAATAATATTCATCAATCTTTGGTTGAAATTTATGTGCCAACAAATGCCCCTCGTGAGTCGTGCAAGCAAGTTTTGACTTGCACGAGTCACGATCTCTTGGCACTTCTTCATATCTTGAATGTGCTTCATTTTTTGCGAGTCCTTTTTTACTTGAACTTGAGCTTTTGGTGGCTTGATCTTTCGACTTTGCAAGGCTTGCAACACTTTTTTTTTGTGTTTTTTTTTTTGTTTACTCTAATTTTGCCTAGGTCAATTTTTTTGACCTAGCGATTTTTTTATTTTTACACCCTAACTTTTGCCTAGGCCTCCCTTGTGAGTTTTCAACCTAACAGGCTTTTTTTTGTTTTGTTTTTCTTCTTTTTTTTTTTTGTTTGTTGACTCACAAGAAATTTATGTTGATGAGTCAACTTAGAGAAATTTGCTTTGCCCAATCAATAAGTCGGGACGACCTAGCCAAACCAAACATAGGAGGAGCCTTTGGCAAATTTTGATCACTTGAATTTTTCGGAAGCCTACAAAATTAATGGGCCCACCATGATAACCTTTCGCCGCCTCTCCATTGAGATGAATTTGATTTAGGATAGGAATCTGCCTTCCTTCTCCTATTGGAAGTTGTCTTCATGGTCTATAAATTAAGAGCAGTAGAAACACAATTCTCACAACTTAAGTGATTAGTTCGGCAACCCAAAAGAAACCAATCTGGTAAACTTCCTCTTTGTCTCTTAGCTTCTTGGTTTTTTTTTTTTTTTTTCCATGCTTCATTACTGTATCAAGCACAAGTCATGTAGTAGTACTACTTCCTACTTGAGAGAATAGCCTAACAAAGCAACGTGGCTCCTCCTTTGGATTTTTTTTTTATTTACGGCTTTACGCACCCGTGCAACCCATGTAGCACGCCTTTGCACAATTTTTCTTTATGCAAAATTTATTTTGCTCTCAGACTTCAAGACATTTTAGGTCTGTGAACCTTTTTTTTCATCTTGTCATGCTCCTGTTTCTGTGAACTTTGACCATACATGGTAGGAGCTACGGAACGAAACCCATTAACAAACGAATTTTGTTCCTCTTGCGGAACGATTAGAGACTTTGTGAAAATCAATCTGATTTTTATTTTCGAAATTCCTTTTGCTTCGAACTTTCCGCACCAAACAGTTGTTTTGGGAAAACAAATAATATCCATGTGAGAGTACACATCCATGTAATAGCAAAACAATTTTTTCCTTTGAGTTTCTGATCATGTGGAAGTCAAAACACTCTGGGAGCTTGTGTAGCCAATAATTTTGCAATAGCAGTACGGTAGCTTGCAACTATGTCCTCTAGTCTTTTTTATCAACCGTTTTCATGAGCACTTTATTTTTGTGCTGACCTTAAGACTTGCATTGGGTTCATTTATCATTTCTCGATTATTGTGCCACTGGGTCGCCTAGGGCCTATCTTTTGGTTTTCTGCACTTTTTAATGCTTAGGCATCAATTTATACCAAGTTTTTGTTAGTAATGGAATGAGAATTTGTTGACAGGCTTAGGATTCTATTCATGTTTCATATGTAGAATCATCAATAACTTGTACAGACTGCAGATTAGCTTATTCAAGTGAATGTTCACAATTTATTGGTTCATAAATAATTGTTTACACAAATGATTGGTGGGATTGTGTTTACTTGATCAAGGAGACTTTTCTGCTTTCTTTCGATGCTATTTGATTGCCTTGTTGCAATTATAAAGAGTTTTTTCTGAGTTCTGGCTATTAAACCAGAACTTTGGGATTCCATATAAAGCCAGAATGGAATGCAACTAGGGGATTTATTCGAGCTACTTGTCTATTGGCACTTCTATTTGGGTCAGACCCTTTGTGTGTATGATGATATATCGGTACAAATAAAATTCTTGTGGGGGTATGTTTAGTTACATAAATATCATTTGCGTATAAAGGTATGTTTGGTGTTCTTAAACATCTCGTGAAATTTGTTAATTTGTTGAAGCATCCAATTCAAAACTGCTTGAATATGAGCAGAGTGGCACCCTATTCACATAGTACTTGCCTGCACATGAAGAGATCAACTGAAAGTTAAATAGAAGATCATTGTCCTGTGGGAAGCTTATGAAAGACTGATTTTGATACCATGTTCAAGAAATGAAGTCATAGTTAATTGTCTATGAATAGGGAATCGTCTGCAAGTAGAGTGGAGTGTAGTTAGTGTCTCCCTTATACTTTCATGCACATGGGCAGGATTCGATTTTCGTAAGCACCTCTCTCCCTCCCCAAGTTCCTTAAGATAGAGTAGATTAGGATTAATGCATGGCAAAAAAAAAAAAAGAATAGTGAACCGTCTAGGCTAGCAAACTTTGGAGGTGATAAGAGTACCAAATGTAGGAGAAGCTCTATCCTGTGAACTCAAACGTCACATTCTTCCTACTCTTAAGAATAGCTGTATTTTCAGTGCGGCATATTCCAAATTTATCATTATGGAAAAATCTTTCGGTGATCACCGGATCATGAGCAACTTGGAAAAATTGTCCAGTGATGCCCGATCACGAGACCGACCAGGTTTGGAGCTTTGGATTTTGGACCAAGCTCCCGATTGGTCGGCCAATGCTTAAAAATGGGATTCGAGGTTTCACCGTTCTCCTTCGCGAGGTGGTGATCTTGACAACCTGAGACTTTAGGCTCCACTTTTTCTTATTTATCCAACTATTAAGTGGTTCAGATCCAACATCAATATGGTCGGGAGACCATTGAACAATTACTCCCATCTCCCCATCTTAAGTTTTCGATTCTGTCCTCAAAATCCAACCCTCAGTCACATATTTCGCGTGCGGGTGTGCGAGCGTGAGCATGAAAACGTTTTTGAATCACATTTCAAATTACTGAATCCGCGAGAGCGAGAATTGAAAGCGGAAGCGCAATGTTAAGATTGAAAGCGGGAGCATAAGACATTTTAAAAGATTATGCGACAAAAAGGACTCCAAGCACAAATTGCGGTATAAAGATGGGGCCCAAACTCTCAAACTCACCACACAAATTTGAATGCAGAATACTTAGGAGAGCAAATTGACCAATGGGAGTGAGGTAATCTCACCTTATCCACACTCCCACCACAATCTCGTCACGCCCCTTCCACATCCCACATAAATTCTTCCCCCCAATCCACAAGAAACTCCAAGTACTACAATTCCCCTCCACTTGATTCCCAACATTGAGAAATTACAAACTTAATTCATTTTGGTCTCTCAATTTCAGCTACTATACCCACAGACAGAATGGCAGCCATGAACTCAAATGTGCTAGCATCAAACTACGCAATTTCTGGTGTTCTATCATCGGAGTTGATCGGCAGCTCAAAGGTTTCCCCAGTGGCATCAGTTAAGTTTCCTGTGATCAAGGCCCAACAGGCTAGCTTTTCTGATTCAAAACAATCAAACAAGATTACTTCTGGTGGTAGTGATGGAAGAAGGGCTGCACTATTCGGCCTCGCTGCTGCCGGCCTTTTCGCCGTGTCCTCCTCCTCCTCCGCCAACGCCGGTATCTTCGAAGAGTACCTCGAAAAGAGCAAAGCTAACAAGGTTTGTTTTCTGCTGTTTTGATGGGTCTTACTGTCTCTCTCTGTTACATGGACTAGGGTACGGAAATCGGACATACTACATATCTTGCTTTTATAATATCGAGGATACTGAAATCCTGCAACTTTCATGTATTACTACAATTTTTCTTCCCCATTTTTTGAAAAGAAATCGTGTCTTCAAGTGTCATACATATTAAAGAGTCTGTACAATAGCTGTAGTCCTATTTTATAATTTTTTTCATTTACGTAATTGTAAACGTGTGTGGAACAATAGGAACTGAATGATAAGAAGAGGTTGGCGACAAGCGGCGCGAATTTCGCACGGGCAAACACAGTGGAATTCGGCTCGTGCAAGTTCCCGGAGAACTTCACCGGCTGCCAAGATCTTGCCAAGCAAAAGGTCTGAATCACACATGATCTGTTACTTTGTTGTTCTTAGTTAGTTTGACCAAAGAAAGAAAAGGAAAACAAAAAAGAGAGAGAAAAAAAAAAGAACTTCTTTTCCCTTTGCAATTTGGTTGATTGTGTTTGGTTTTTTGATGCAGAAAGTGGGGTTTCTTTCTGAGGATATAGAGTTGGAGTGCAAAGGGAGGGACAAGTACAAGTGTGGTTCTAATGTGTTCTGGAAATGGTGAAGAAGGGATCAATGTTCCCTTGGTCTTATATTCCCCTGGACTTTGTAGTATTTAGTATTCCGGTTCACGACTTCTGAATCAATTTGTCGCTGTGGTTTGTATCATGTTAAATTGTTGTCTATATCTTTCTTCTTCATTGTTGATATCGAGTTGGTCCGCTTTGAAAACTTGAGTTAAAGCTTCATTTGGCATCAAGTCCTCTGCGATGAACAAACTCAAATCAAGGATAGACTTGACTAAAAGCTTTAATTATTAGTATCGTAATCATAAATGTTAAGAGGAAAAATAGCCGTCAGTAAGCATTTTAATAAAAACCCATTTTGACATGGGTTTGAACCAAACATTTAGCGCCCATAATCACTACTCAGCAATGAAATAAGTAAATCTCTTGCTTCCAAAAAAAATTAACTTGGAAAAAATCAAGGAAATAACATCTCCCTGTATGCATGTTATGATGTTATCTCTGTAACCACTGGTCTGGGCCTAATTCCCGTACATTTTAGCTCCCTATGTTGAACAATGCAATGAGCAAAACAAAGAACAAAGAACAAGGAAACTGTTTAGCTTTAAAATTGTGAACAGATCCCATCCAGTATAAATCTAATTTACACAAATCCACCCATCTAAAATTGATCTCCGCGGCACAGCCGCTGTCTTAACTCTTCTCTGCCGTTGTGTCGAAAATGAATAATTTCTCTTTGATCAAAAACCGAGTCCGATGATCTTCTGTCCTAAAGATCCTTTCACCCCCAAGTGCGGATCTAGAATCCGCACACTCAAATCTCAGTAGATAGATTGTGTTATGAGGAATGCATTAGAACAGGAGGACGAGTTGTTTCTATGTGTGGAAATTTTGTATCATACTGAATTTCCCCAACCAAACAAAAACTACCATTTCACCTCAGGAGAATGAACAAGAGGAAGCAGACCTATTGCTCTGCAACTGGGGACACGGTACCGGACTCACCCCGTCCGAAAACCCTGAAACAAATTCACAGCTCCACTTAGCAGATGCTCCTAACCCAAGAACAGTGACATTTCTCATGCATATACCTTCATATGATGCACCCTCAATACCCTCCAACAACGGCGCTCTTACCGAATCCCTACTGACCACATTACTTATAAAAATACCCTTCACTATCGGGACAGCCTTCGGGTCCCACCCCTCGTCTGGATGATCGTTTGCGCCTCTGCTGAACCTTATCGGTATCTTAACTCTCTCCATCGTTATGTTACTTATAGTTATATTTGCAACGTATCCCCCTCTTCCCTTATCCGTCTTTATTCGGATCCCTGCTGCTGAATCTCTAATGTGCACGTTTTCCACAATGACATTTGAAACTCCACCGGACATTTCACTGCCTATTCCTACACCAGAACACGTTGGGGTCGTGCCAGAGACTCTCCTTAGGATGATGTTGGAGCTTGGGCGGGCCATGCCAATGCCGTATTGGTCCCACCCGCTCTTCACTGCTACAAGATCGTCTCCGCTCTCAATGTAACAGTCCTCAATACACACATTTGTGCTCGAGTCTGTGTAAAAGTTGAACTGGAGATCACCACTTGTGCTCTCTCATTTCAATAAGTAACACAGAATGAAAAGATGAACATGTTAAGTATTATTAGAGCGAAAACTAATTAACGCAATTGGAGAAACTTACCCGGGTCTATACCATCAGTGTTTGGAGCATTGAGTGGGGCCAGGACTGTCATATTCTTGATCACAATATTACTGACACAAATTAAAAGTTGTATGTTAGTTTTCTGCATGTAAAACTTGATGCATATGAAACTTTCATGCAGATAAAGTAGGGATAAGTTTTTAGTTGTCAAATATTTCAATTTTACTTGTACTTGCAATTCAGACAAAGATAATAACCACCACAAAAGCCAGAGGAGAACTGCTAAATGCAGAATAACGAGTCTGTTGAGCTGGAAAGGAATAACAATTGGTTTCAGCCTGTTTAAGATAGAATATCAGAGTCTAAACAATATATAGACCGCTAGATTCTAAGGCAAAACTGTGGAGGCCTTTGCCCCGTGTTACAATCTTCACATTTCTCATATTGATCTGAACCTACGGACAAGGTGTGTTCTTTTGTTTTATTTCCCAACCTTCCCTACCGGGCTTGGTGGAAGACGTAGAACTCTGCTGCAGCTCCATAGATGCTCAGTTGATCATACACTTCAAGAAGGAAATCAAGTGACGGATAAGCTAGCAAGGATGGAAAGGAGCAAGAAACCCAGCTGATCAGGCTGGTAATTCCCCTGGAAGAAATCAAGGACATGCTTGCAGTTGATCTAGCAGGCATCGCATTTGAGAGGCCTCTTAGTTTTATCTTGTTGCTTTCTTGTGCACCAAAGAAAATCAACATGGAACCACATTACGGAAATGGTAAAAGCATGTTAAAAAAGCCAAAAACTTTTGTTATCCCTTTTCACTTGGTAACAGGACAAAAAGGCAACCCAGTGCGTGAGACTCCTGCCAAGGCTCAAATGTCCGTGATCTAGCCCCATGAGAATAGAGGCAAATAAACAGTAAAGTCATTTCAGTTCTCGTTCCAAACTCAAAAGAATAGGTCAATGAGAAATAGATTCATCAATATATTAACTCAAATGATCATCAATTCAACACTGTAGAAATTCAAAGCGACGATCAGAAGATAAAGAAACAAACAGAGAATGAAAAGGCAGTGGAATTGAACCTGCAGTAAACAGGATGGATGGTCCAGAAAGGAGAGTTTCGGAAAGTGAGGTTGGAGATAAGTATGTTGTTAGAGTTCATCAGTTCCAGGAGGTGGCCTCGAGTGTGCTTCAATGTTCTGTTCCACCACATCTCCCACCACATCTTCCCTTGACCATCAATTGTCCCATTTTCCCCTACAATTGCAGATCAAAATGAACTGACCATCAGTTGGTTATCTTACATTTCAGGAACTGAAGGACTAAAGAAACATTTGGGAAAAAATAGATCATTGCTTGTACGGTTATGTTGAGCTCTCTGCTTAAACATGTCTATTGCCCGTTTTAAATGAAGCCTCCTAAACGTACAAAATACACACTCGAACAAGGGTATGGATCCCTATCCGACATGTTTAGTTGACATTCACCTAGCAAGCATATTTTGTTATTCGCATTTACCATGAACTATACATGAAACTCCTATATTATGCATGAAATGCCTAAGCCACATTATAGACAATTTATCTGAGAAATCAAAGGACCGTAGTAAGAAATTTAGTTATTTTGGCGCATTCTCATGTTATTGAAATGAAAATAAGATGAATTATAAGATGAATTGGACAGTTAGACACATATCCACACCCAATAACCGTATCCGAATGCATGTAACATAGTCTGCAGCATGTTAGTGATAAATGCACCAGATTTCCTAATAAGATGAAACCTGTCTGAAGATTGTACACAGTTGAGCAGTACAAGAGGAACAATAATCACATCGTCTCGTATTGTATTGTATTCACAAAATGATCTAAATAGGTACATTGTTTGATCTTTTGTAACTACAAATAGATGTCTAAACTGAAAATCTTTATATAGGCTTCCAAAGTCTGATACTCTAGAACTTAGGGAGAAGAAAGTTGGGGGTAAACAAAAACATGATGAAAGAATAAATCTCCATTTGCAATGGTCATACTCCATGTCCCGTCCCAAATTGTTTGAACGGTCGTTTAAAAAATTTCAAGTAATTAATGGAACATAATGATTACACTTCTTCAATTTTAATTTTTTGCAAAATAATCCTTTAACTTCAAGGAGTAGTTGGACTTTTCATTTGAAAAAGAGGGGCAAAAATGGGAAGTCACTACAAATAGACAACCAATATGGAGCATCACAGAGTGTATAAATGGAAATTCAATTTGGTAGGAGGGAGTACTTCTCAAGTGGGAGGAAAATGATTTCAGCAAATTATACTGTGTAATTGGACAAAAGAGAGGACAACTCTTTGATTTAATTCGAGTTCAATCATGGCAGAAATTAGTTGCTGCTTCTCACAATAATTGCCGGGGGGGGGGGGGGGGGGGGTTTGTTTCAGCTTAAAAAGTGAGGAGCAGCAATGATATATCTTGGTTGGCCTGATGATCACTACAACTTTAATCAGCCTAATGGCTTTAGGCATCCTCATTTAATTAGTAGGGGGGGTTTGTTTCTACTCATTTAAAAGTTGTGGACTGCAATTTTTTTATTTTGTCCTTATTTAAATATTTTTTCGTGTTTGTTAGTTTTGCAATAAAACTTTTATCTATTATTGGTTTGCCTTGACGATAGAAATCGGAAAAATAAAAAATTATTATAACTTTTACACAAATTCTTTGGAAAATATTCAAGGAAAAACCCAAAAACTGATTTTTTTTGAACTTTTTCTTACATATTTCCAACAATATCTAATAGAACCTTATTGGTGAAGTAAGGATAGCATCAATCCTTGGTAGGTTTTTGCTTATCCCACTGAGTCTTAATTATGTAAAGGTGCTTATCAGAATACTGGTACATGTACTATTGTCCCCAAAATTAAAGAAGAATATCACCAAACTATATTAATACTACTAGTAAAGTATGAGGTCGGACTAATAAATAATTCTTAAATACAGTCGGTAGTAGTGATATATGTATTGAACTTTTTTAGTTTTCCGTAAAATTTTTGCCATTCATCTCGACAAGAGGAATCATTACAGTATAACAATATAGTCCGAATTTGCAAAAGTTCAAAGACAAGACGACCAAAATCCATCTTTGTCAAACTTTTTTTCATCTCTAGTAAATTTTTCTGAATTTTTGATCATATTATTTATATTTTTGGCATACTTTATCAAACACATTTGTAAGACAACAAGAACTGCGTCCCATTTTAAGCCCAAGGGTTTTGGCTAAGTGTGCGTTTCATCCATACGGGTCCCATGCTTCCGAATCCCACGGAAGCCAAACATTCCAAAATCTTAGGGTCACTAGAGGGTTTCCTCGATCGTCACCTCCAGGGCATTGAAATTAGTCAAAGTGTACACATGCAAGCTGGCCCGAACATCTAGTTATAAAAAAGAAAAGGAAAAAAGTGCGTCCCATTTTATTTTGTTAATATGATACACACTGTACAAGTACCTGTAATGACAACGTCGTTGAGGCCATCTCCATGAATAAGGCTTATATGCCTCCCTCCCAATCTTTCTCTCCCTCTTCCATAAGAAGGTAAGGCCTCTATAATCGGCCATTCCTTCGGATCCTGTTATTATGTCAAAGTGATAAAACCCAAAGACAACTAATAAGACATAAAGGAAAATCCACTTATTAAAGGGTGTTTAGGCTGGACATGATCACCAGACACGCAAAAATAATTATCACGCTTTAAGAGTTCTCATTATTAATTGCTCTTTATATGTATCAACTAGCCAAATAATTAAAATCCTCTAATTCCAACATCCATTAATTCATACCAAGAACAGCATCCAATAACACAATCATCTCTATAAGTGGGTTTCGGAGTGAGTTGAGAGTGTCGTAGATGGCTTTGTCATTTCTTGATAGGAAAGGATATTAACGGTTGCATTTGTATTTTGTTACAAAATCTTTCGAATAATGACCTTGGCAGCCTAAATGGCTCATGAGTAGACTTCCCCTTAGAGAAACAAGAGGTGGCATGGTCGTCAATCTCTAATTAAGATCACTAATGTACCACATTTTGGGTACCATGTGACGTGTTACTACTGTATTGTTAAAATTTACCACATTTGTCATGTGACACATCACATGGTATCCAAAATGTGATACTCAGATATGGTTACCATAGCATTGCTCCTCTAAGATTTAGGCATTTGCTCTCTCCTAGGTCTCAAATTTAAAACCTTCTAGGTGGTATATATCAACTCTTTCAGGGCACTCCATGTGTGGTTTTGTTCCGACTTTAATTGGGTATCTGTTAGCGGACAATGGGATTTTTTTTTTAATGAAAACAATGGGATTGGTTGCCAAAGATTAGTCGCGTACGCTGGCGAAGAATAGCATGAGTTATAAAACAGAGTAAAGAAATTGTTTAGGCATATAGTACCATCTAACTATTTGGCATGCATCCTTTTGCAGCACTATGCCGATTTCTTTAACAGAGAAAGGAAATTGTTTAGGCATAGTGGAAGGCACTTGTATGACAGGACGTGAAAGGCACTACTAAATTCAGAAAGGCAATCTCTCTCTCTTGTTAAAAAAATTAGTAGAATCAACTTTGTCGTCAAGGAAAAAGGTTAGGAATCCATCAACAAGCATTTAAATACCCAAGATGCCATTAGCGGATTCTCTCAAGTAAATTATAAAGAAAACAAGAATCAAATATGACAGCCCATTTGAATTGATTCCTCCTGCGGTGCCCGTGACAACATGTGAGTCATACAGTAACAGAACCTGCAAAATTAAACCATGGGGGCTCTGTTCTCGTGTCACATTTGTAGTTGTACATAGGCTCTGTTCTGCTTAAATATTTGGCATTCAGGTATGAAATTCCCCCCAAGAGAATTGAATTTTCCATCCATTCCCACCTAGTGTCTCGGAATTCAACCATTGGGGCTAGTAAAATTTAGGAATTGAAAATTTTATTCAAAAGCTCTAATGTTGAATCTTGAATGATTAACTACATGAGATGGAGAATCTGATACCACTTGACTTTATGAATAGGCCATTACCATATATATAGAGAGAGAGAGAATCAAATCATATTGATTGTTGAAGATTAATCCATATTGATTATTGGATTGAGATAAAGTACCCTAATGACTGACACAGTTTTTTTTCTTTTTTCTTTTTTCGGTGGCAATTCCTCGTGCAGTTAAAAGGGTAATTTGAGAAATTAAAATTGATGTTCATAATTCTGGTAATTCTCTCATATGACAATTATACCCCACCAGAAGGGTAATTCATTTGCAATATTATCAACTATATCGATGTATAAAGAATTTTTAGAAATCAATATATAACGAATTTGTTATTACCAGATTTACCTGAGAACCTAAAATCACAGCACCCTCCTCCAGAAAAAGCGTGAAATTACTGGTGAGATTGAAGCTTCCCGTCACCCACCTCCCTCTCGGAACGTTAAGCTGGGCCCCACCTCCACCACCTCGCTCCTTCCCCAACCTCACCGCATGCTCCACCGCCCGCCGAAACGCCGCCGTGTTCGACGTCGTCCCGTCTCCCACGCCTCCGAAATCGGCGACCGACATCACCACCTTCCTCTCCGGCCCTTCCCTGAAGAACCCCGCACACGTCGTCGGCTGCGAATCACCGCCCGAGGCGGAGGAAAAAGTCTTCTCCTGCCTCAAACCGCTGCCGCCAGCCCACGTCGGGAAAACCGCGTTGGTGGTGATCTGGAGGCTCAGAACGGCCAAAACCGTGAGGAGAAGCAAGGCGAAGGGCCATGAAGGTCTGCTTAACCCACCCTGGATTAATGCACCCCATAACGGTTTTTCAACATCCATCGGAATCTGTAGCTATGCGTACATGTATACATATTCATGCATCTGAATATGCATATGTAGCGTGATAAATAGGAAAGATTTCCTTTCTTGGTTTTGGGAGATGGAATTGAGGAGCGAGTAATTTGGGCTATATGTTGTTTCGGGAAACAAAAGTGCTGGAAGGAGGTGTCAAATGGGCCATGCTGTGCCGACCTGATCCATTTAATTTTGTGTCGATTGATTGTGTTTCATGTTGTGCTGGCCTATTTAGTGTAATGAATTATTTTCCGAACAGCAATGCTAGGTACCTTGAAAAATATGCCCTGAAATTATCCCAAATAAATATTTCTTACTGCTAATAATAGTCATTTAACGGTTATAAATACCTTTAAAAGTTTATTCGGGGTATTTTTTTTTGGATATCTAGCACTTTTGTTTCAATAACACTTTTGATTAAGTAAACTCATTGGTTGTAGTGTGCCATATGCCCGGTACGAATTTTTGTGTGATTTATTTATGAATTTTTGTGGAGAGTTGATTTTTGTGATCCAATTTATGAAAAGTAGGGGCAATTAAAGAAAAAAGACAATTAAAAGTTATGAATTTTTGTAAAGAACTTTTCTGTTTTAAGATACAATTTTTTTTTTTGGTGTTCAACTGTCAGATTTTGTATTGGGAAATGAATTTTTCGTTGCTCGAATTACAAAAGTACATATCGACATATCGTATACTCATTCCGATCCCAAATAATTCTCTATGAAAAAAATATGCAATTGTCGGATTGAAAAATAAAATAATTATGTGCATGATTTTCACGAGTTTCTTTACAATTTCACATCAAATTAAAGATCTCAATAACTTTTTTAATATGGTAGGTAGAAATTCAAAAATTGATGAACAAAAGTATTTTATTTTTAATTAAAAATACTCCCCCCGACGTAAATAAGTGTACGGCCCACTAAGGTAAATTTTTTAAATTTTTTTGAACCAAAAAAATGCATATTCTTAAAGGTCAAGGTTTGTGGACCGAAAATTTTTTTAGAGACAGGAGGGAGTAACACGATTTTTTCGTAAGGGAGTAACACAATTTTTTCGTAATTGACTGTAAAAATAGGACCTTTGGAGCACCGTATTAGGGATGTGTACGGTAGCCGTGTCCGCTTTTTTTTTTTTTTGGAATTCGACGATTTTGGACTTGCGTGTCGGTCTATGAAACGAGGAGATGTGATTCATGTGAACCGAGAGGAGATTTTTACACAAATTGGAAAGTTCTGGGACCTGGATTTTGGAAGGAGGCGGGGGGGCTGCTGCCCCAAGGGGGCAGCAGCGTGCTGCTGTCCCGGCCTTCCGGGCCCGCTCCGGTCTCGCTTCGATGATCTGAAACGTTCACTTTGTAGAGCTCGTCGAGTAGAATAACTATGCAAAAAATCAGCTTAATTGGATATCATTAAGTGCCTGATCGAAATCTTTTTACCTTAAAAAGAATGAATCCGAAACACTGAATCAAATCCATTGTAACCCATGAACAGAGAGTTATATGGGCTCCGATCAGGCACTTAATGATATCCAATTAAGCTGATTTTTTGCATAGTTATTCTACTCGACGAGCTCTACAAAGTGAACGTTTCAGATCATCGGAGCGAGACCGGAGCAGGCCCGAAAGGCCGGGACAGCAGCACGCTGCTGCCCCCTTGGGGCAGCAGCCCCCCGCCTCCATTTTGGAAAGTTAAGGAAAGGTCAGATCCTATTCCGTTCGGCGTGGAAATCTAATTCAGATACGGGCGGCACCAGATGATCGATACAGAACTCAGGGGGCGTAACATGCTGACACGCCAAGTGAAGCCCGGTTCCGTCTCATTTCAATTGATCAGAAACGTTCACTTTGTAAAGCTCGTCGAGTAGAACAAGTACTCAAAAAATCAGTTTGAACCAAAGTGTCTGATCGGACACATATATCTTGGAAATAATGGATTCTAATTGGTTTGATCTAGCTAATGTTTCGGATCCAATTTTTTCAAGATGCCTTGGGCGTTTTTGCAGATAAAAAAATATATATATATTTCAAGTTAAAAGTGTTTCGATCAGGCATTGCATAATATCCGATCGAGCCGATTTTTTGCACACATGTTTTACACGACGAGCTCTACAAAATGAACGTTTCTGATCAATCAGAATGAGACCGGAGCAGGCCACACTTCGGCAGAACAAAGGGACAGCACAACCCCAAGTGTGCCCAATAGTTGTTTGCACGTGGAACTAGTTTGTTTGACAAATTTCGTGGTGACGAAGGTCCGTTCTGCTAAACTTCTTATTTTTAAGTACTTATTTTCTGTTTATGAGACAGAAGGTTATTATTTCACAATATATCACTTTTAATTTGAAAAATAAGTACTTCGTACTTATTTAAAATTAAAAATAAATACTTATTTTAGTTAGTAGAACGGAGCCTGATTATTGGCCAAAATGTTAGGTGGTCTGAAAAGTGAATCCGAAAATATTCCAAAAAGATAAATCAGTGGTTCAAATTTACTTCGATGTGATCCAGAGCACTTAATTTTCATTTTATTTTTTTGAACATTTTCGGATTAAATTTTCGAACTAGATAGCATTTACGGTCCGAGGGTGGTTTTTGACTTTTGAAGATGCGTGCTAGCTTCCGTAGCGAATGGAACATGATAGGAATTAAGAACGGCGTGAAAGATTGAGTGGAGCCGCGTAAGCATGAAGGAAGGCGTGAGGAAAAAGTTGTTGCCACCGGTGAAGAAACCGCTCTTCACGGGACTCTATTAACATTCTACTGGTACTTCCCCTAGAGTTCAACCCGTTCTATGCACGGGCAAAATCAATACATTCTAGCGTTGTGCCCGTTCGATACACATGACAATTAATAAAAGTAGGTTCGAACGGGCACATTACTAGAATGAGTTGGTTTTGCCCGTGCATAGAACGGGTTGAACGCTAATTTATGAAAAATTATAATGGTAGTATGTGAACATTAAACACAATTACTACTTACAATCATGCATAAAATGATAAAGCTGATAGATAATGTCCTTGCAACTTAAAAAGTGTTTTAAACTAATCGCCATTGTTTTGCTAACGTCGCTGCAGCTGCCGATTTTCCCACAATCTAATACTTAAGTACTTTTCAATAAGATTTCGTAAATCAATTGTATTAGCTCTCACGGAAAACATCCATTTTGAACAATAGATGCCTATCTTTACCATCCACGTAGATTGTGAAGTCAAAACCTGTCATTCAATGAAGAATATAGTGTTACTTACAAAATTTCCTAAAACAGTTTTCTTTTAATGCAATAATAAGCCACACAATATTGAATAAATAAATTAACTTATTACCTGGTGTACATCTGTCGCTTCATCAGTCATAGCACTCTCATGTTGACAATTTTCCCAAAGTTGAAATACTATTTTTTTATGAGACATTCCTGCATAATAACAAAAAAAGATGAGCATCATAGATGTATATACATGTTCAATAAGATTTCGTAAATCAATTGTGTGATAGATAAAACAGTGGCTATTAGCATGGTAATTTATAGATGTATATACATGTTTAATTGTTACTACAGTATATAACAATTCGATTGATTTTAGTATATTCATTCTTGGCCTTAAAATTCGTTACTTGCTCTCTCTCAAATTCAGTTTATAAAAAATCAAAATTGTAAAAATTGACGATTGGTAGAAAAAAACTGCAAGACTAACTGATATTTGGATGGCCAACGGAAAGCATTATGTTTTGATCAGTTGGTTGATTTCCATTCAAATTTTCCATGGTAGCTTCTATGAATTAAGTAACAAAAAATCACATATTTTTTGGTTGAAAGGAAAGACTGTTTAAAAAATATTAGCAATATTTAATTGCGGGAAAGGTACCTACTAGTTGGATTTGGCTCATTCGATGTTGGTAGTGGAATATTGACAAATTGTCCTCCAATGACATGAGCATTCACACGGTCGTTCCGGACCAGAGAGGATGCATGCCGCAATCGTCTTAGACGCAAGTATGCATTTCCCAAACGTCACGCCTCTCTTTCAATTTCTAAGAAACGTTGATTCATTAATGGGTCGGTACGTTGGGTCATTAATATTCTCTTGCGCATGAGTCGAGCCATTTTGACTTTAATTCTTTGTTCGTTTATGTCTCCACCATACACCGCATCCATCCTGAATATATAAATTCCAGCCTATAACTGAACACTTAAAATGAGAAAATTAAACAAAGCCCGTGCGAGCACATGATTCTATGCCTGTTATAAGTAGGAAGAGATTAGATTCCAATTCCCATATATACACCTTATCAGATCGACTTCCAGAATCATATAATATTCTTATATGGCATTATTTTGATTTCTTTTCGGTTATGTTTGTATTTGGCGACTTTAGGTCATCCACAGTGGCATAATCAAAAATGCATAACCAAAAGTTGACACATCAGCTTTTGATTATCCACCATTGTGTTTTCCACCATTGATCACTTCCCTCCATTACACTTTTTTTTTTTTTGCAAAAATATATCGATTTTCTCTTTTAATTTTGGGAAAAAAATTGGTGACTTCCTTCCCTAATATTATGAATTTGGAAAAAAAATCATGTATTAAAAAAAAAAAAAAACAGATGTGTTCTTGAATTTATAAAAGAATGCAAGATTCTTTATGTACTCAACCACAAGGAAAGGAACAAAAAAGAATAAAATGAAAATGAAAAAAAAGTGAAATACCTTAATCCGATGACAGTGAGTTGAATTGTAAATGATTGAAAGATATGAGTTTCACTTTGGGAGGGAAAGAAAAAGAAAGAGTTTGTGGCTGAAGAAAATGAGATATAGAGCAGGCAAAGAAAATACCATTTGAAACACGCGTGTACATAAATTTTAGAACTAGTTAACTTATGTGGTATGAGATCCACAAATTTTGATTATCGAAAAATGTTGCTAGTTTTGGCTATCCAAAACCCAAAATTTAATTATTTCTAAGAATGTTGTTAAATTTGATTATACCATTGTGAGCCATCTTTTATCCCAATATTATTAACTTTAAAAATAATTTACTTTTGATTATGCCACTGTGGATGGCCTTACAAAGGAGTTTTCAGTTATCTTGAAAACCTTACCAGAACATCTTTTGCTCAAACATCTTTTGCTATCCAACTAACCAAAACCCAGTTACCGCATACGGGAAACAAAACACGGATTTTGAATGGCGAACTCAGTGAAGAGAAAATTAACTTACACCCTCGTCTCTAAACCTCGCCAGGCCTGTGATCAACAATTGGCCCCTCGCCTTTGAAAGATGCATATGAGAGAGAGAATTTTAGATGGAGAAAGACGAAAAAGAGGGAGAAAAAAAGTGGAGGAGGAGGAGTCTTAGAGCATCCACAATGTAATAATCAAAATTAAAAGGTTGCTAAAGTTAGTAATGTTTACTCAAAACAGTACCCACATTGTAATAACCAAACTTAACAACTTCATAGCAACTCATCAAATCTTGGCTTTTGAATAATCAAAACTAGCAATCTTTTGTCAATAATCAAATCTAATGGTCCCTATATTTTTCCAATCAAGTACACCCATTATTACATAAGAACCTTCTCTCTCTTCCATCTTCTTTCTCTCCGTCGACAATGTTTCTAGAAAATTATTTTTAAAAACTATTTTTTTTAGAAACTTAAAAAAAAGTATTTACAAAAAAAACTTTTTTTTGTTTTTACACAAAAACTGTTTTTAAAAGAAAAAACGGTTTCTAACAGTTTTTTTAAATTAAAAAAAAACTGTTTTTTTAAAACTGTGTTCTTTTTGGAAAAAAAAAACTATTTAAAAATAAAATTCACTAAACTATTTTCTTAAAAAAAACTTTTTTTTTTCAAAAAGAGTATTCAAATTATTGTAAAAAATTTTAGTTTTTAGAATTTTGTAGTTTAAAAAGGTGATGTGGCAAGTTTTGGTTATCCAATTTTGATTATTACATTGTGGACATCTATATTGCTAACCTTAGCAATGTCTTAAATGGATAATCAAAAGATGATGATGTGACAACTTTTGGTTATTCAATTTTAATTATTACATTGCGGATGCTCTTACCAGGTGGAGAGAGTGGGGGGTGGAGCCGCGGTTGGCGGCGAAGCAGCTCTGTGAAAGATTGAGGGAGGAGAAAAGAGGGGTATACATAGCCCATGAGAGAGTGTGAAAGAGAGGGGCGCGGGTTGAGGAGGGAGAGAGAGAGAGGTGTAAGGGGGGGTTGCTGATCGTGGTAGGATCAACTATCAAGCTCTCAGCCGTTTTTCTGTTTTTTTTTTGCTTTTTTTTTTTTACAAACTCTCAGCCGAATTGAAAGAAGAATTGAACGTGGGGTTGGAAAACAAAGGAAAAGGGAATTTGAACGTGGGGTTGTTTACTGTTTTTAAAAAGTTAATTAAAATCTGGGAATTAAAAGGATTAGAGGTTTTTGAAAAGGAATTCAACGTGTGGTTGGGACTAAAAAAAGGAAAAAGGAATTTCAACGTGGGTTTGTTTACCACTGCCCCCCTCTCTCCCAGCCGCGTTCCCCCCACCCCCCGCCACGTTTCCCTCTGTTCCTATTTTTGTTGATTAAAAAAATTCAAAATCCTTATAAATTAGGAATTGCATTTTCCAAAGATCGTGGTTTTTTTTTTTTTTTTTTAAAAGAAAGTGGAAAATCTAGGAATTAAAGATTGGAGGGGGGGGGGGGGGGGGGGGGGGGGGGTGTGTGGGGGTGTGGGGTGGGGGTCTGGAGGCTTTGGGAGGTCTAACTACATCCCCTTAGGATATTGATAGATATCCGACTGTAGATTAAACGAACAAAATTACAACCAAATGTTGGAACAAGGATCCATGACCTGTATTTCTTTAATTGGGATCCATGACCCAGTTCAGTTCTGCATTTTTCAAACTAATTAAGAATGTAAAAACAAAATTTTACTTGACCAATTCTGTATTTCCTTCTTCCCTGACGAAATTACAGCAAATGTTCGATGAAATGATCAGGGCATGCCATAACAGTGAGGTAGTTGTAGTGTAATGCTCTCCATAGCAGAACATATAAGAGGGGATGGCAATTTAAGTATAATCCAATTATTGTATTTCCTTCTTCCCAATTATTGTAATTTAGGACTACACCAAAACACCCACTTTGTCTGAGTATAATCCATGACACAGTTCTGTATTTGTTTGCACGGGGAAAAATTAGAATGGCGAAAAAAGGAGCTGGGTCCAATCTATCAATTTTGTCGAATTCAGTGAAGAAAAAATCAACTTACTTGGTTGAATCGAAGAAACCCCTGAAGGCCTGTGATCAACAATTGACCCCTCGCCTCTTCTGAACCTCGCCTCTGAAAGGCACATAAAAGAGAGAATTTTAGATGGGAAAGGCGGAAAAGAGAGAGTAAAGGAGTGTACCTTTCTGTCAATAGCGGGGTGCGGGGGGTGGGACGGTTCTGTCAAGAGCGGGGGAGTTTTTGGCCGAAATGGCCATAAATTGTAATCAAATTGGGAGAATACCCATCTTTCTAAAAGTATTGTAAAAATATGCCATCGCTCCTTTTCAAAAGGCGTTATAGGTTTCCTACGTGGCAAAGAGTCTAAGTCAGATTTATAACGCCTTTGTAAGTATTATAGCTCCTTTTGGAAAGGAGCTATAGGTTAAAGCTCCTTTTGGAAAGGAGCGATAGGTTAAAAATCCAGACTTTAATCAAACCATCCCCTTTTCTCCTCCTATCTGATATTTCTCTTTCTCCTCCTATCAAATTCAATAAAACAAACCATGCCAGGAATCATGTTCGGTGAAACTATAGCTCATTTAGCTCCTTTTGAATTGGAGCTATAACTCCTTTTAGAAACCCGTAATATTAGTTATAATGCCTTAATGTATTGTTTTTAAAAAAAAAATTACGTCAATCAATTTCATGAGGGGTACATCATACAAAATAATAATGCACGCTTCACAACAAGATGGTACATAAAGAAATTGTATTTAAGCGAAAAAATAAATGCAAGCTTCAAAAATGCCTGGGTTGACATATCTCGAACCTTACTTTACAAATGCTCCACGACCAATGGGATACAAAAAGGCCCTTTTGACTACATTAAAGAAAATAAATTACAATCTCTAACAAGTATAGGACCTTTACTGGCTGGATTGAACATACATTTCATCCCTTTACTGAATAAAGGTACATATTTATATACCCCTATGAGAACACCTGGATTGAACATACATTTCAAAAATGCCATGGTTGACATATCTCGAACCTCGCTTTACAAATGCTCCACGACCGATGGGATACAAAAAGGCCCTTTTGACTACATAAAATAAAATAAATTACAATCCCTAACAAGTATTGGACCTTTAAATAAAGGTACATATTTATATACCTCTATGAGAACACCTGGATTGAACATACATTTCATCCCTATAAACCAGTTCTAAATATACATCTCTCCAACTTATCATTCTAAACATACATATCGTTGCTCATATCAATACTTTTTGATAGGGTGTATCCTTTTGGATTTCGGCAAGCAGTATATATATAGGAAACATAATCACGCCTTTTCGAAATGCGCTATAATATTTACTTGGGATGAAAAACTTGATCACGCCTTTTGGATAGGACCGGTATTTTGGAGGACAAATTGTCCAACATATAGACGGCGGTACATGGTACAATGGCGGTACGGCGCTTCATTTATCAATGCAGCGCGGTATAACACTATCAGAGCTGCAAGAGATGATATCAAATGCTGCAGGATTGCCATACACTTCCATGAAAATAACATATCGCTTTCCGAATATTAGGTTTCCAAACCCCACATATCAACACGTTCCACTGGATATCCTTGACAATACCGGAGTAGATTTAATATTTCATGTTCACAGCGAAATTCCCGGTTACATTCCCATTTTGTTCGTTGAATCTATGAACGTTCTAGCATACCCCGGTATTGTACAAGAACAAATCCTCGGTGAAAGTTCTCAATCGCAACATTATGATAACGAAACAACATTTGGTAAGATTTAAAATTTTCATTAATATACCCAACTAGATATACTATACGAAATGGGTGCTAATGGTTAAAATGGTATAAATTACTGTGCAGGAGGTTTTTCAGGCCAATGTTCTCAATATCGTTACAATTACGACACAACATCCTTGCAGGGCCAAAGTTCTGCAGAATTTCTGTTTCACGATACAACTTTTCGTGGAAGCACTTCACAACTACATGACGAACTCATAGAAGAAGAGCATGAGGGTTCGGATGAGGAAACAGACGAGGGTTTAGAGAGTTCGTTGGAGGATGTCAATGTGGCCTTGGAGGCCGACGGCTTTGAGGACGACTACATCGATGGACAAATAAACGCAATTTTGGCACACAAGCCGCCATGCCCCATGTACACACAAGACACATGGTCAAACATTATCAACCCCAGTCCACCAATGCCAACCCAAAGTCATCTAGGATGGGACGGGAGATCAGAATTTTTTGAAGGACAGGTGATTTTTTCACAACTCGTTCTGTTTCAGTCTTAATCAAATTGTAAAAGCCATGTACACTCATTCTGATATGTTTTTTTCCTAGAGTTATTCTCTCCAAAGGATGAGTTGCAATGTGCTGTGAAAAAATTCTACATGACAAGGAACTACGTCGTCAAAATAGATAAATCTTCACCCAATCTATTGTCTTACAAATGCAATAACAAGACGTCCTGCGGGTGGCGACTTCGAGCATCTATCAAGGCTAATTCAGACACGTGGAAAGTCACGAAATATACGGGGCCTCACTCATGCTTAGCTGTGAATGTTACCCAAGATCACACAATGCTTGATGCTCATTACATGGCAAATGAAGTGACTAAAATTATCGGATCAAACTTCAGTACGAAGATCAAAACGCTGCAGTTATTCATTAAAAAGTTAATAGAGGGATACATGCCATCGTATTCAAAGACGTGGGTAGCTAAGCAGTTGGTTATATCGCGTCTGCACGGAGATTGGGACCATTCTCACGCAACACTCCCAGTATTCCTACAAGTCCTCGAACGAGCCAATCTGGGTACGTGCACACTGTTGTTATACAAGGATTCAGGGGTACCAGGATGTGCCACATTTGACAGACTATTCTAGGCATTCGCATCGGCAATCGAAGAGTTCAAGCATTCTCAACGATTTATTTCTGTTGATGGAACCTTCCTCACGGGAAGGTACAAAGGGACGTTACTTGTTGCAGTCATTCAAGATGCTGAGAACCAAATAATGCCGATTGCATTTTCCATAGTCGAACAGGAGGATAAGGACAATTGGGGATGGTTCCTCACTTGCATAAGACACTTCGTAACCAAACGACAAGGCTTGTGTCTCATTTTAGACAGGCACTCCGGCCTCATGTCATGGCTGGAGGATGATTCTGCATATGATTGGAGGCCCCCACATGCTTACCATCATTATTGTCTCCGTCACTTGGGATCAAACTATCATCGTCGATTTGGAAATTTAGTGGGAAAAGAAGTCAAAGTCTGCGCAATGGAATGTCAAAAGAAAAAGTTCAAGACCAAACTAACCCGATTGAAAAGGTTCGCCAACAAACGTATCTATCAAGAACTTAACCTGCTCAATAAAAAACAATGGACGTTTGCATACGATGGAAGTAAGTGGTACGGCAGCGAAACTACCAATTACTCTGAGAGCTTCAATGGGGTCGTAAAAGAAGCCAGACACCTCCCGATCATGGCAACTGTTATGTTTACCTTCTATAAAGTGTGGAGTACTTTGACGATAGGCTGGTAAAGTCAATGGATACAAAAGCGAAAGGGAATCATTTCAGCTTATATGCAAAGAAAAAGTACGATCATTGGAGGGAAAACGTAGTGGGACACGATGTCATTGTGTTCAACCGGGCCGCGGGCTTGTTCGAGGTACATACACCAATCAATCGAACAAGCCCATACAAAGGAAATAACAAACACACAGTTGATTTGACTATCAAGACGTGCACTTGCAATAAGATTCAATTGTGGAAAATACCCTGTTCGCACGTTATTGCAGTTTGCAACAAAATGCATATTGACCCTCTTGATTACTTCGGCAAATATTGGACGGTCGACACAACAATTGCCATGTATGGATCTCTCTCATTCAATCCACTGCCTGACCAAGCCTACTGGCCGCCATACGATGGGCCAAGAATTCTTCCAGACAAAGAACGTCTCCGAGGCCGAGGCCGCCCGAAAGTGAATTGAATCTGAAGTGAGATGGATGATTTGATTGAGCACCAACCACCACAAACGTGCTCAATGTGTGGTCAACAAGGTCACAACAAGAGAAGATGTGAAAAATGAAATTCAAATTACATGTCATGTGAAATGATGTTTTTATATGAAAAGTTTGTACTCAACAAGTCTTTTATGTTAATCAATTATTTATTCGGGCGTGTTTCACTAGTTGAATTTGTTCAATAAGTTAAGTACTTAGGTGAGGTTTAAGAAAAAGCAAATTCAAGAGAGAGCAAATTCATTCACTTGGTGATCGTGGGAGAGAAAAATTAATAGTACTCACAAACAATCATACTACAACAATATATGTCACTCTGTAAGAACAAACCCATGTAGTGGGTTTCTCTCTCTAACTCTTCTCCCTCTCTCTGGGGTTTCTCTCTCACACTAGCTAGTATATCCCACCATATATATTTGTAAACAAATTACATAATCAACAAACAACTAATAATCAACCACTCCTCCCTCTAACTATGTACCACATTCAAATCACCAACTCGGGCTCTTCCTCTCTCGTTTCTTGGGGAAGGTAATTTGGAAATTTCTATATCATATCACTCAACTCTTTTATATCCAATCTTTTCCAAATTAAAAATAATTCTAATTTTTTTAAAACAATCGTGAATTTTTTTAATATCTTTATGGCCAGTCTATTTCTTTAGATAATACTACAAATTCTCACACTTTGTGTTTCAAAAATTGAGATAACTAACGTCGGTGTTTTTGGGGTTAGGATTATATATAGCTCCTTTTCAAAAGGCGCTACTAGTTAAAATTATAGCTCATTTTCAAAAGGCGCAATTAGGGTTTGAATGATAGCTCCTTTTCAAAAGGAGCAATTAGGTTAAACTATAGCTCCTTTTATCTCCTTTTCAACCCTAATTGCTCCTTTTGAAAAGGAGCTATCATTCAAAAGGAGCTATCTACGTGGCGGCCACATGGCACCTAACCGCTATAACGCCTTTTGAAAAGGAGCGATGGCATATTTTTACAAAACATTTAGAAAGATGGGTATTCTCCCCAATTTGATTACAATTTATGGCCATTTCGGCCAAAAACTCAGAGCGGGGGGTGGCACCATGGTTGACGGCGAAGCAATTCTGGGAAATTTGAGAGAGGAGTGAAGAGGGAGTATTCATAGGCCATGAGAGAATGAAGGGTGGGGGTGGGGGAGAGAAGGGTGGGGTGGTGGCGGTTGCGAAAGGAAGAGAGAGATAGAGAGAGATGGATGCCAGAGTGTGGGGGGCTAGGGCCGAAAGTGCTACAAGCACATCACTAAATGCCACACCCAGCCACATCAGCTGATGTGGCATCCCATTTTAAAAAAAAAAATAGAAATCAAAATCAAAATCAAACAAAATCTGTTTTCCTCTGAATCTTCTTCCTCGCCCAAAATTTCGAACGAAGAGAGAGCAAGAGGAGAGCGACCTCTACCCAGACCAACCGGCCAACACCACCACCACCGGCGACCTCCGTCTCCATCGCCACCACCAACGACCTCCGCCGCCATCAGCCCCTCTCCTTCCCTCCCCTCCACCAACGGCGACCAGCAGCAGCAGCAATTTTCCGCCTCCGCGACCACGCACCTCCAACGTCCCTATACACCGTACTCTATATATATATATATCTAAGCCACAACCCTAAAACTTTTTTCGATTTCACTCTGGTTAGGGTTAGGGTTAGGGCTGAACTGAAATTGAGGCTTTCACTCTGAAATTGGGGATTTCACTTTGATTAGGGTTATGTTTCCTTGCTTGCTTAGGTGCTTATATTTGCAGTAAGTTGTGGGATTATTATTGGTAACTTCAAGCAATTTTGATTTTCAGAGAAACCTACTGTGGATTTTCTACGAAACTTTGTATGAGGAAGTGCCCGGTATCGAACTGGTAGCTTTCTGGTAAGGACTTCAACCCTTTGGTAATTTTGTGTTTAATGCCAGATGTGAACCACCCTGACTTCACTATGGAACAATGGTTGTTTGAATTTTCAGTCATGTTTCTCTGTTGAATGTTGGATAATGTCTTATCTTTAGTGCCATAATAGTCGTATACAAGGAATGCAAGGGGTTCTTCAACTGTACAATATGGCTTCAAATGCCAATTATATTCCTGTTTTTATATTGGCTGATCTATAGAGTGATTGGTTGGTAGTTGTGTAAGTAAGTTGCTCCAACACTTGAGACACGATATGGATGCTTGCATTGATTCTTTTTTTTTTTTGGTTGGATTTGCACAGTTGAATTTGGACATATGGACTCTAGCATTCTTTTTCTTTTCTTGATTCGATTACTCACATTCATTAACATACCAATATTAAGTGGTTTGCACACTCATATTCATCCAAAGCCTTGATGTGCCATGTTACCTAGGTTTTTTTTTCCTACATTAGAGAAAGTTGGAAACCAAGCAATTAAGCCTTGATGTGGCCATGGATGCTTTTACGCAAAGGCCAGGCACTCTATTGGCCGGTTACTAGTTCGGTTGAGTAATTGTGGAAGTTGAGCTACTTATGCATGGTCATTGATCTCATACTATACCTTTAGGAACTAAAAATATTTTTATTCAACTAAGTAGACAAATGAAAGTGCAATCAGTTAGAAAAATAATAGGCGTGGCCAGCAATATATCAATTGCAAGTTCAAAACGACATGGAAATGTTGTTGAATGAACTCATAAAACTACATGCTACCTTTTGAATACAGAGAAAGAAATACTCAAACCATTTTCCTTTTTATTCATAGTAGCAGAAAACAAACAAGTCTTCCCCTGGTGAGGAATACCTTGCAAAATCTTATCAATTGCTTCTTGGAAATCCTCATTCAGCAACCTATCTGCTTCATTTAATACCTGTCAAATGTACAATGAACCACAAAGAGAAGAATAAGTGCAATTCATTTCCTAGGCAAACAAGATTGTCCATCATGCCAAACGTTATCAGCATATGCCACCTTTCCAGGAACATTATCAGCATACGAAATAGATCTCATACTATACCTTTACATTGATTTACTGGCAAAAACAAGGTCATGATTACTATTTTGTTTGTGTTGTGTCCTACAAACAGGCAAGCAAAATGCAGGTGGTGTGAGTTTAGAGGTGGTGAAAGAGTTCCCTGAAGTGCAAGAGAGATAAGCAAAAGGGGGAAGATTTACAGTGGTGGGCATGGCGGCGGTGGGTGTGCCTCAACTGCGGGAGAGGGTGAAGAAGGTGACCATGGAATGCCATAAGATGGAAAGAGAAGAAGGTTTCTGCAACTACAAAACAGTCAAGATGCTGAATGATTTGGTGGCAAAGAAGAGCGGAATTACTTGATAGCAAATAAAATGGAGATGTAAATCTTAGGCGAATTTGTCTTACAATTAAAAAGTTGAATACTGAATGTAACTTTTTTTTTTGTTTTGCAAATGAGGTTTATGCCATTAGAGGAGAATGTACTCTTATTTATTTGGATATGAATGATATTTAGCTTGAGAATGTACTCTTATGGTGTTTGTCATGAATGGATAAGTTGGCAATGGATTTTAACTTTGAATGTGGCTTATGAATGTTGATTAGAATGAGAAATGTCCGGCGTGGACTGATGCGTAACAGGATGTTCTTCTTGTTGTTTTTGATGTACTGACTGAGACGCGAGACGTCGGGCTCGGACAAAAAACTGGAGAAACTCTGCCGAAATTTTTTGGAAACTATCATTCATATGCATCTTCTATGAACGTAACTATGATAAATTTTCATACATGAATTTTCTTCTACTATTTTGTACGAATTCAGTTTCTGGTGTTTTCAACAAAGTGGTCATGTTGCTTTCTTAAGCAACTTCCAAAAAAATCATCTAAGAATCTGCCCAATTGTGGAACCATAAGTCAATGCCACTCAAGTTGCAAGCTTTCATTCAAACATTTAACATAGACAACTAAATGTTATAACACGATAAAAATACGACACGATACAGATATGACACGGACAAATACTCAAACAGCTTTTTCTTACATGCCAATACCAAGTCTTGCTAGAAAAAGAAAACATAGTTTGAGATCCCATTTGGAATTAACTAGTAAATGGACACGACACACCACAGATACGACACGATACAAATATTAAAACACCCACAATCAAGTGAACTGAACTATTCTTCAGCATTATCCGGTGCATTCAGCATTTGAGTAAAACTTGGTGGTGGTCCTCCAACACATTGCCCTTGAGTCTCGAAAAAATTTGATTGCCCTCCTCCCCAAATTTGCCTACTTGTAATATTTGAATGCCCTCGCCAATCATGACTACCGAATGAGGGTGGCATGTTTGTTTGTGAACTTGGAATCGCATACATGAATTGGTTGAAGCCTGTTTCGGTTGGGCATGAACTTGGAGAAAATTGGAAGATACTTCCTCCTTGTGCCATATTCGGTCGCATATTATGGGGCATCATGTTTGGCCACATTGATTGCCCCATGTAGCTTGGCTGACTCTGGCCAACAATAAAAATGAGAATTAACAATAACTTTAACAGGAAACAAAAACGTAAAAAGTTTAACGGAAGTACAAAAAAAATCTTAACATTAACTTTTACCACACTCTCTTGTGTCCCAATCTCCTGAAAAAACAATTGTTGTGTTCCAACCTCTCTTGTGTCCTAACCTTTTGAAAAAAAGTTTACATAAAACATAAATATAAAAAGTTTATTGGAAAGATGAAATTAGCAATACAAAAAAATTCTAAACTTTACATTAACTTATACCTTGGCTTTTTCCTTGGACAATGTCTTCTTTTTTGTTTCTATTTTTTTCTTACCAATTTTTTCAACAATGCCTACCTTCCTTTTGCTTGGCGGTCTCCCTTTTCAACGAAGGATTGCTGGGTCAAGTATGTTCGTGCTTTCTTTGGAGGGTAGAACTTCATCTCCAATTAAAAAAGAATTGTTAGGAGTACCAGAAATCATATTACTTCCACAAACAATCGAAAATTCAATCAACTCTTCTTTTAGCTCAAGTAACTGTGCCATCACCTTATCATACTTCTCTTGACTATCTTCTGCCAAATCGGCAACCTCATTAAAGAGATTGCACATATTGTCACGACGTGCTTCAATTGACGTTGACGAGTTATCATAGTTGATTCGAATTTTAGTATGCACCTTTTTGACATTTTTGTTCCATCTCCTCAACACATATTTGTCAGGTACTCTTTCAACTCCCATTTGACTCCACACCGTCATTTGATGTCTACAAACCATTCCTCTGTACTCAAACAATCAACAATTACAATGTGCTTCATTTGTTTCAGCATTAAAATCAACAATAAATGGCACTTGAATTCTCTTTTCCTCTTCTCCATATGTAATCCACTCTTTTACCTCATATTCGGATACACTTTCATTTTTTTTACTACAAGAACACTCAAGTCTCCCGACAAATTCTTTATGAAACTCTCTCACCTTCTCATTTGTATAAACACTTTGAAATTGCCTTTCCAAGCCACTTTTAGTTATTAATGGGATGAAACTCCTTCAGCTTTTTCCATCTTCTTCATTTTCACTCTCCACCTTATTCGCCAATGCATTTTCATATTGCTCTACAAATTGTTTCAAGGTCGTCTTTGAATGAATGTAACCATCAAAATTTGCATTCATACCCTCGCTTCTTTGTGTGGATGACATTCCCGCCCAAAAGCAGTCATTCACATAAGCAGGAACCCACAGTTTCCTCTCCAAATATAACCCCTGTAACCATGTGTTATTGTGAAGCTAGTACTTTTTGATGAACCCATCCCAAGCATCCTCAAATTGTTTTATTGTCAATGAATTCCATACGGCCTTGCGCATACACGAACTAATTTGTTCATAGGCATTGTACTTACCGAACTTTTCTGGCACCTTTTTCATAATATGCCATATACACAACCGATGTCGGGTGTCAGGGAATACTTTTTGTATAGCATTCTTCATGCCCAAACACTGGTCGGTAATTATTGCTTTCGAAGCACAACCCCACATGCATGTCTTCCAAGTCTCAAATAACTACGAAAATGATTCTGTGTCTTCATGAGAGATGAGCCCACATCCTAATAAAATCGACTGACCATGACGATTCACGCCTACAAATGGAGCAAAAAAGGCATATCATACCTATTTACTAAGTAAGTTGTGTCAAATGTCCCAACATCACCAAACTCCTTACAAGCTACCCTACTCCTTGCATCGGCCCAAAATACATTCCTTAGTCGACCCTTGTCATCCAAATCCATGGCATAAAAGAAGTCAGAATTGTCAACTTTCATTCTCATGAAATAACTATGCATCGCTTCAGCATCTCCTTCCACAAGTTTTAAACGTCATTGTTTGTCCACAAAATTTCGGCAATCCTTCTGACTATATGGAAGCTTATCAGGTCTCTCCGCCTTAATCTGAAGTGAAGCATAAGTCTAGGGCAATTTAATCCTAGCTTTATCATTCAACATGAGCTGTCTTTTCACATGTTCATCAATTACCCTATTGCTCTTGAAGAACCTACACTTTCCCGGGCTTTGATCGTGATTGTGCTCCAAGACAACTAGGTTTAACCGCCACTTTCCATCCGGGAATGAAGCAACAATAAGGCGAGCTGGACAATCAATTTTTGTTTGTGGTCGTGGTTTCACTGGGTTGCTTCCTCTCACCCTTGCCTTTCCACCATGACTGCATTGAAGAGTTAGATTCTTCAAGTTTCCATCTTTTCCCTTTCTTGATGTTCTTTTCGCCACAACAAATCCTTGTTGTTTAGCGTATCTTAAGTAATACACATAAGCTTCGTTTGATGTGTCAAATTCCATTCCCACCTTCGGTTCCTCGATTCTATCATTACAATTTTCTGTTGTCTCATTAGTACCACTCAATACCTCTACTTCATTGTCTCCACTCCCTACCTCTTCCTCTTCCTCCTCCTCCTCCACCTCTTCTTCTACATCTCTACAAAATTTAACAAAAAATTATAACTAATTAAATCTTGACTATTGCCAAAAAAAAAACATGTAAATTATATTAAAGGATGAGGAAAATACCTTCCAAAATCAATTTCGTCATCTGGAGGAGGCATAGCCGACCGAATAGACTCCGGCGATATCAAAGACGATGGTGATGGCAAAGGAAACATCACCTATTGGTAAAAAGTAACATATAAGCAAATATGTTAGACTCCATAAAATCCACAGTAACCAAGCAATACAGACTTTAACAATCAATCGCATTTTTTCGTCCACTTTTTTATGCCAACCAAACATAAGCATGTGGTAGTATCAATTACAGACTTTAAACATTTCAACTAGGGTGTGGGTTCTCATACTAGTCTAGGCTTATTATTATTACCTTCTTATTAGAACTAAGTATCTAACTGAGATAAGTACTTTGGCTTCAGCTAAATAGGATGCTAGATTAATATTGAAGTAACTCTTGCTGCAAATTTGTTAATTGTTTCACTCCATTAATAACTTTGGTCTGGACTGTAAGAGCATTCTGCAGATTTGAGAATTCTCATGCTTCTATTGTCATCTACTCCTCTCTAGAAAATCTGGTGCTTTTAGGGAGTCGAACATCTTCATCCATCACAAGAGCAGGTTCATTTAATCACATAGGTTTCCACCTACGGCTTCGTCAAGCTGTCTAGGTATGTTTCAGTTTAAGGTTTATTCACATGCCATGGATTGGAGCAAGAAATTAGGGCTTGTAATTGTGAGAATTCTAACAATTGGTATCAAAAGGAACCAAATTGCAATTTCTATTCAGCATTAATCCTAATCTTAGCAGAAAAAAGAAATAGAGAAATAATAGAAATTGAAATCGAAATAAGTTCTGTTCACATCCCAATTTTAGTTCAAGCCCTGACCCTAATCAGGGTGAAATCGGAACAAGTTCTAGGGCTGAGAGAGAGAGAGAGAGAGTACGTAGAGACGTTGGTGGTGCGTAGTCGCGTAGGTTGGCGGTGTGGCACAATTGCAGCCAGTGGTGGTTGCCGTCAGTGGAGGGGAGGCGCTGATGGCAGCGGAGTCGTCGGTGGTGGTGATGGTGGCGGAAGTCGCCGGTAGTATTGGCCGGTTGGTTTGGGTTGAGGTCTTTGTCGGCTCTCTCTTCGTTTGGGCGCGGAAGAAGCTGAAGACGATTTGATTTTGATTTTTGTTTTTTTTTTTTTTAAATGGGATGCCACATCAACTGATGTGGCTGGGTGTGGCATTTAGTGATGTGCCTGTAGCACTTTCGGGCTAGGGCTGTTTTCAGCCGAATCTTGGAAGAGTAGTGGGTTTGGTGTGAATTTTGAGAACGTGGGTTTTTGTTTTTGTTTTTTGTTTTTTGTTTTTTGTTTTTTGTTTTTTGTTTTTTGTTTTTGTTTTTAATGTGAATGTGACAGTGGGTGTGAGTTTTGAGAATGTGAGTTTTTTTTTATAATATAAATGGAAAATATAGGAAGTGTGTGAGTTTTGTGAACGTGGGGTTTTTTTTTTAAAGAAAATAGAAAATCTAGGAAATAAGGATTGAGGGTTTGGAGGATTTGAGAGGTGCAACTACATTCCCTTAGTATATTGATAGATTTTATAGAGGAGAGTAAATTTTGTTCGGATCAGGCGAAAAAGGGCGGTTTTCTGTCACCCTTGTGGGTCCTCTTCGCACATTTTTTGGATAATTCAAACCGTGAATCTTGTAAGGTCTGTAAAGTAATGTATACATGCAAAAACTCAGTTTCGATAGGTATGTCAAAAGTTGAGTTTTTTGATGGAAAAATGAACGACTGTGGACAATTTAAGTTAAAAAATAGTTCACAGATCTAGGCGTTCATTTTTTCGTCTAGAACTCAACTTTTGACATACCTATAAATGTCCAGACAAGCTGATTTTTTGCAATGATACATTATTTTACAAACCCTACAAAATACATGGTTTAGATTACCCAAAAAAATGCACAAAGCGGGCCCACAAAGGGTGCTGGCAGAAAACCCATTCTCTCCGGATGAGCAGGACAGAATTTAATCTCTTTATAGAGCAGTTAGTGTCTCACTTATACTCCCATGCACATAGGCATGATTTAATTCCCGCAAACACCCATTCCCCTCCCCAAGTCTGCTAGGATATAGTAGATTAGGTTTAACAAATAACAAAAAAAAAAAAAAAACAAGAAAAATTATTACATGCTCTTGGAGAATCCACATGTAGTACTCCTTCCATCCCATTGTAGATGTACCCTGCGAGAATCTGTTCATTTTCAAACTTCAAAAAATACAGTTTTACGTATTATTTTTTTACACCAAATTAAATAGTTCATAAAGAAAACATTAATTTAGTGTAAGAAAAATAAAAATATAATATGTAAAAATATATTTTTTAAGGGTTTGAAAATGAAAGAACTCGATATTTAAAGTGGGTGGGAGATAGCATTTCAAAAGCCTTTTCCACCTCATATTAGTATGGCCTTCAACATGACATGTCTGACTCTACTATCTCACACTGATGTTTGGTAAAGAAAACCTTTGGACTCTGGAGGCACCAAGAGCACTGCATAATCCATATGTTTCATTTGTTGGTTGTTCTGGGGGGATTTCAATTTATTAAGAGAACATAATTACTACACTTGTTATATTTTACTTTCTCTTTTCACCTATTAAATTTTCAATAGCATATCATTTTCTTTTCGCATTGTTAGTAATAAAGATCAGTTCATAAATGAAGGATGAAAGAGTAAACTCCTTTAACCCTTCTGCTAGTAAATGTTTCTTTCTTGATGTATTTTAATACCATTGTTGCAGCAAAAAAATGTAGTAGATAAGAAATGGGGCCCTCCCATAACATCTGGCTTAAGGAAATGAACAACAATATCAATTAGGGGGTGTCAAACGAGCCTGGTCTCGGCATTTGCTACGTGTCGTGTCGTGTCGTGTTAGCCCGTTTACTTAATTGTGTCATGTTGATGTCGATTCATCTCTAACAAAGTTTTGTCGAAAAAAAAGATATTCATTTATAATATATGTAAGTATATATTGTAATATGCATAGTACTAATAACAGTTTTCTATGATTAATAACGTAGCAAGTCGATTTATTTAATAAATAAATAATTAGTACTTGTTTTGTTGTACACCCCGTGCTCGTGCCCGGCCGACTTCCATGTCGTGCCCATGCTCAGACCGTCTAAAATCGTGTGTCGTGCCATGTCCCATTTAAAGGTTGTGTCGTGCCCGTGCCATCCTGACTTGTTTGACACCTCTAATATCAACCATCTATGTTGTGCCGAACATGAAATTGAGAATATAACAAATCAAAAAAGCGATAAACGAAACACAAGGATTTACGTGGTTCCGCTCAAGCACAAAGCAAAAACGTACTCCACGAGAAAAAGAGCAAGAGGATTCACTATAAACAGGGAGAGAACACAAAGAGCCAGCTATACCCATAATTCTACTTGAAACACCAAACAGATATCTAGAGACAAATCTCTGGTAGAACCCAAAAGGGAGACACAAACCTTTGGTGGAACCCTAAGAGATGAACAAAACCCTAATATCTAAACCCTTGAACAAAATACCATAATACTAGTAGTCCCCAAACCCCTTATTTATAATAGGGTACAAAAACAAGAACAACATAATTAACCAATGTGGGACAAAATATTCAAGGCATTCCCAACAATTCTCCACCTTGACTTGAATTCCCTCGAACTCAACACTATAGGCAATCCTCTCCTTCAATCGCTCATCTCCCCAAAAGCCCCCCACGGGGCAATCACCAACGGCACAAGCAAGCAAGGCTCAAGCACACCTCCTTGACCTTGTAAACGTGACTCAGGAAACCCAGCTGCACATGCCTCCAAATTGAGCCTCTATCTTCTAACGGGCACCTCCCACCCAACGCATCCCTCCTAGATACACACAAAGATCTGCTCAAACTCCACACGAAGTTAATTACCAACTCCACCATGGAGTTAAAAACTCATACAGAATCAACCTCAAATTCACCAATGAAGAACCCAAAGATGTAGCACCCACAATTGTACTACCATCAAGCACATAGAGGTTATTCAATTTCCAACCCTTCATCAAAACACGAGCACCCTTCAAAACCCTCAAGACTCCACTTTTAGCGGTATGCTTCCAACTCAAAGAGTCAAGAGTACCCAAAGAGATAAGGTTCCTCTTCAAATTCGGTATATGTCGAACACCAAACAACGTCCTCACAAACTCATAATGCATTCTGACTTTAACTATTCCAATCCCAACAATTCTATAGGGCATATTATTCCCTATAAGAACTATACCACAGCTGACCGATTCATAAGTATCGAATCGATTCTTACTCGGACACATGTGGTAAGAACATCCGGAGTCCAGAATCCATTCGGTGTATTCGAACAGACATCACCAACACTCACAGAAAGAACCATAAGTGAATCGTCGGAATCCTCTTCAATAATACCAACAACAATATTCTCTTCAAAATTGTCCTTATTTTTCAACCTAGGACAATTTCCCACCATGTGCCCGTATTTCCTACAATAAAAATACTTTACTTCCTAATTTGTGGAACAAAAGCCAGAAATCCCTCTATTACCATTATCCCTCACAAAAGGTCTTCCTTGCGCCACCAAATCATCAACATAAACCTCACTTTCACCGGATACTTTTTTCCTTAATTCCTTTGAATATTAATTAGATTTAACATCCTCCATGGAAATCATATCTCTCCCGTAAAGTAGGGTAGTAACAAAATGCTCATAAGACACATGCAAAGAACATAACACAATAAGGGCTTAATCTTCATCATCAATATTTTTTAAATCCATAATAATTCGATTTAACTCATCTAGATGGTCTTTTACGAGCGTACCTTCCCTCGTACGAAATGTATAAAGGCGCTACTTCAAATACAACCGGTTGGTAAGAGACTTCGTCATATAGATGCTTTCCAACTTCAACCAAATACTGGCAGCCGTATCCTCCTCCCCGACCTCGCGAGGCACATCATCGGCTAAACACAACTGAATCAAACTGAGCGCCTTTGCATCGAGATCCTCAAACAAACTATCTTGCATATCAACAAGCTTCTTCGATTTCCCCAACAAAGTCTTGTGTAATCCTTATTGAACAAGCAAAGCCTTCATCTTAAAACGCCATAAACTAAAGCTAATGCTCTGCCCATCGAACTTCGCAATTTCTAAACGAGTCGCTATTGAAACGATCACTAATTACACAATACAAAACGGAAAACAAAAGCTTCGAATTGAAACCCGGAGCTCTAATACCAATTTGTTGTGCCGAACACGAAATTGGGATTATAACAAATCAACAAGCGATAAATGAAACACAAGGATTTACGTGGTTTCGCTCAAGCACAAAGTAAGAACGTACTCCATGGGGAAAAGAGCAAGAGGATTCACTATAAACAGGGAGAGAACACAAAGAGCTAGCTATACCCGTAACTCTACTTGAAGCACCAAACAAATATCTATGGACAAATATCTGGTGGAACCCAAAAGGGAGACACAAATCCTTGATGGAACCCTAAGAGATGAACAAAATCCTAATATCTAAACCCTTGAACAAAAGACCATAACACTAGTAGCCCCCAAACCCTTTATTTATAATAGGGTACAAAAACGGAACAACATAATTAAACAATGTGGGACAAAATATTCAAGGCATTCCCAACAATCTATATATCCATTCAACTTGTTAAAATCGTGTGCCATGCCATGTCCCACTTAAATGTTGAGTCGTGTCCGTGCCATCCTGGCCCATTTGACACCTCTAATAACAACCATCTATATATCGATTCAACTTCTCTAACGGGACCTGCTGTATCTTTGAACTTATTGTAGATTATAAATTTTTAGTTATCAAGGATTGCCACAATTAAATCATATTTACTATCCAATTACTCTAAATCAAACATCATTTTACTTCCATGCAGGAGTACTTAATTAAATGAAAGTTGTAGAGACCCAAATTTTAATTAATTAAATTAGTGGGGTAATTTAATTTACTTGTGAAACTAATTGGTATATTAAAATTCCTAACATCTAGATAACTACCTAGTTTTAAAAAATATATTTGTGACGATTCAAATTTTTACATTACCTCAAAGTAAATAAGGCACCAAAATATTAAAACAAGTGAATGAAGTTGTTCTGATTTCTGAAGCCCACTTGTTAGAAATGAGCACCACTTGTTCGTTGAAAAGCTTCTTCAAAAGTACACCCCCTGTCCCATTTTGATAATCCCTTATTCCTTTTTAGGACGTCCCAAAATATATGTCCACTTTCCAAAATTAACTATTGAAACCTAGTAAAATTTTATTATTATCCTAATATTTGAATTGAGTTATTACTATCTACATGCGTCTACATCAATCAAATCATGGGCATAATTGGAAAGATAAATTCTTTTTGATGTACTCATTACGTTCCCTTAAAAAGTTGAAACCCCAAAATGGGACTCTGCAAATGGGACGGAGGGAGTTGTTTTTCTTTCCACCGTAGCTCACTCTTATCTCACGTGTGTACTTGTAACTGTTATTGTTCTGGGTGTCATCTAACAGGTTATGTTGTGGGGTTGTGTAGTTTTTTATATTTCTATGGTGACTGGTCTTGAGCACTAATGTACACTTTTTAGTGTACATTACAATCCTTAAATTAGTACTTTGTTAGACCTATTTTGTATTCTAAATAATCTTAATTTTAGTTATTTTTATGTTTGCAGGTATCAAATAAGGTTGCTTAATAAATTGAAATCTAGAGACAAGAATAAATAATAAACTTGGAGTGATTTAAAATAAGAATTTGTGTAGCTCAAGTGGCAATGGCTAATGTTGTATTCTCTTTACTTCTCAAAAAGAATTTTTCAAAAAATTCTCCTTAGATTCCCCTCTACTTCCAATATTTCTCTCTCTATCTCTCTCCAATTATTACCCCTACTATTTTTCAAAAAAAAATTCAAAAAGCAAAGAGAACACAGCTTAAGTGTACAAGAAGTAAAAGGTCTAAAGTTCAAGACATGAGAGTGAAGCCTTTTATGCTTTTTATATAATTCTTCTTGATTGCATCACCATGAGGAGCACTGAATCATTTTTTCTTAGTTCTAGAATCCCAAGCAGCCAACGAATTATTTTTCTAAAGACTATGTCCTCTTTGCTTCTTAAAAAGAATTTTTCAAAAGATTTTCCCTACTTTCAATCATTTGTCTCTCTATCTCTCTCCACTTATTACCAATCCAAACTTAACTATTCCTCTTCCCAATTATCTCATCCCATCCTCCTTCTCATTTCTCAATAACTACACACATTTATTTCTACCCATTCCCCTATTCTCCTACTTGGACTTTCCTACATCTTTAAAAGCAGAAGAAATGAGGAGGAAAGGGTGTGCTGGTTTTCCAGGAAAACCATTTTGCTTATTTCTAAAAGTATTCTTCTTTTTACTTTGTGGAAAACCAAGCATCAAGGATATATATTTTCATTACTTGTAAGTTTATCTTCTTAATGCAATTCAATAAAGTTGTTTTCAATTATTGTCTTTCATTTCAATTATGAGTAGCTAAATTAGTTGCTAGGGCTAAGATGGAATTACATGTTTAAATATCTATTTTATTTATGTGACTTAATTTCTCCAAACAAGAGCATGGTTTAAATTGTTAAGAGTTCTTCTTGTTCACTTGCCTATTTTTCATCGAGCCATTGAAATTGGATTTTCATTGTGTTTTGTTGGATTCAATTTATGATTTGCGAAAAAATGGATATAAATTGTGTTTTGATGGATTCAATGAATGTTTTGATTTTATACATCTGTTTGGCGAAAGAAGAACTAAAATAATAAAAGCTAAGAAAAAATTATCTTGTATATTTTCCACAATAAAAGAGCTTTGCTACCAACTTATTGTGTAGAAAAATCGGAGAATTGAGAAACATAAATATTATAGATATGATGCATGTAATGTATTCCAATGCCCTAGTATTTTTATCATCACTTTAAGTACTTTTAATTCTTGTAAGCTTATTTTTCTCAACCCAAACAAATATTATTGAACTAGATTAGGAAATTTAATTTTGGATTACAAGAGCTATTCAACCGCGTTCCATCCGTAATAATCCCTATGGGTTCGACCTCGCACTTGCTAAACTATACTTAGGTACGATTCGCGCACTTGTGTGTACATTAAAATTATCAAGCACAATGGTGGTGAAGGGAAAAAATAGATTCTAAAAATGCGGTTTGCTGACTTGTCGAGTTTTGCAGGAAAAAGTTGATAAGATGGAGCAAACTACAAAGAATCAGTCATCCTGGGATCTATTCTTCATTTACAGTTAGTATTGGTAAGGCTCTTGTCTTGCCTATCTAACTCTTGCATATTGATGGTGAATTCTATTTAACTATTGGGTGTGTGGGGAATGCCTGAAATTAGTTCAAATCTTATTTGGTCATTTTTATTCATGCTTTATTGTGCTCTACGTGATGTTTCAAGTTTGTAGTTGGGAAAGAATAGCGATTTTACTGATCATGTGTTGTAGGCTTCACATAAAGCATTGTTGGAGAAGTTATATGGGGGTGCGATATTTTAGATGGTACAACATTACAGTGTTGCTACCATTGCTGTTTGTATTTTGTATGCATGAAGTAAAACATGTCACAAAAGAACACCTTTACATAATATCCAAGGACTCTTTTCCTTGCTTTTTTAAAGTATCAATCATACTATCGCCGGACTAACTAATTCAGTTATGCATCTCTTAAGCAAATTATAGCTTTTCGTTAAAATCTTGATGTGAATTTTTATTTCTATTTAGGAAGAGCTGTTGAGGGGTTCCCAACTCACTCAACCTTTTCTACTCTAGAAGCATTTAGCAGTGTCACTGATAAGGATGTTGGGAAAGCAACTTTGGCGAAGGACTTAGCGTTTCTAGTTGACAAATCTTCTAATCTTGATGAGACAAAACCCAAAACCCGTGTCAAGCTTAAGAGGTTACTTGAACTTCGTATAAAGAAGAGGGTGAAGGAGCAATATATAGATGGAAAGTTTCAAGACCTCAAGCACAAGGTGGTTACCGATCCAGAAACTCTTCGAGATGCTTATGATTCTATTACAGTGAACTCAAATGTTGAATTAACTTTGGGGGGTGACTGCATCCCTTTTGAAGCCTTGGCAGATGAGCTCTCGTGTGGGTATTTCAATGTTAATGCCAATTCTTTCTCTATCTCAACAAAGGGTGCATAGAAAGAAGTACTTGTACTTCCTAATGTTAAGCTGAAAGTTGTTCAAAAAGCCATTAGGATAGTTTTGGAAGTTGTTTACAGGCGCCACTTTTCTAAAATCTCACATAGTTGCCGAAGCGGAAGGGGGCATCTCTTGGCCTTGAAGTACATAAGCAATGAAATCTCTAATTCGGACTGGTGGTTTACATTGCTTATCAGCAAAAAACTTGATACTTATGTCCTAGATAAACTTATTTCCACAATGGAGGTTAAGATAGAAGATCCAAGCTTATTTGCTATCATCAAGAGCATGTTTGATGCCCAAGTACTCAATCTTGAGTTTGGAGGTTTCCCAAAAGGCCATGGTCTTCCACAAGAAGGGGTTTTGTCACCAGTTTTAATGAACTTATATCTCGATCTGTTTGATCATGAATTTTATAGAATCTCAATGAAATATGAAACTTTGGACGAAATATGAAACTTTAGACATGGGGTTTGATAACGAACAAGATGGTTCTCATTCTAAGTTGCGCAACTGGTTTAGAAGACAGATGAAAGACAATATCATTGAACACGATGGTGTGGAGACATCTAGGATCAGGGTACATTGCTATCGCTTCATGGATGAGATGTTTTTTGCCGTTTCTGGTTCCGAAGATGTAGCTCTTGCTTTCAAGTTTGAGATGCAGACTTACTTGGAGGGTTCTCCTCTTGGGGGTTGACAAGTAGATAGTAATATTACCATGTAATGATCCCCATGGGATGCGATTTCTTGGCTCTTTAGTTACAAGAAGTGTTAAAGAATGTCCTGCAGTAAGAGCCATTCACAACCTAAAGGAAAATGTACAATTGTTTGCTTCATAAAAATGAGAGTCTTGGGATGCTAGGATACTCAGAATAGGGAAGAAATGGCTAGCTCACGGGTTGAAGAAGGTTAAGGAATCAAAGATCAAGCATTTAGCTGATAATGAATCTCTTTTGAGTCAGATTTCCACATTTCGGAAAGCTGAATTGGAAACGGATCACTGGTACAAACTCCTGTTGATGGTATGGATGCAAGACACCAATGCCAAATTCATTTATAGTGAGAAATTCATCTTATCAAAGTGTATTGCTGAACCATCGCTGCCCCCAAGAACTAAGAGATTCCTTTTATGAATTTCATAATCGTGCAGAAGAGAATATTTCTTCTAAGACAGCTTCACTTATTGCCCTTTTGCCTGATTCCAGCTCTTCTACTGAATTTGTCACAATGATCGAGATTATTGCTCCGATAAACAATATAAAGAAATGCCTCTTAAGATATGGGTTAACAAATTCCAAAGGATTTCCATGTACATCACGCATGCTTATTTTACAAGATAGCAACCAAATAATGGACTGGTTCCAAGGGCTAGTTTTTTTATGGTTTAGGTGGTATGGTGAGTGCCAAAACTTCAATGACATAAAACTTATTATCTATGATGAGGTTAGGAAGTCTTGTACATCACGAACTATTTCATTTCTAATCCTGTCTCGTCTAGGTGGATGTGTGGTAAGACTAGACGAGACAGGATTAGAAATGGAATGGTTCGTGAGATAGTAAGTGTAGCACCCATAGAAGAGAAGTTAAGAGAAAATAGGCTAAGATGGTTTAGACATGTCTACCGTAGACTAGAAGATGTAATAGTTAAGAGAGCGGATAGGATAGCTTTGGGTAGCAATGCTATGGGGAGGGGTAAACCTAAATTGACATCAGATGCTGTGGTGCGCAACGATATGAGTATAGTAGGTTTGTGTGAACAAGTGGCCCTTGACAGAGCTCAATGGAGGAAAAAGATTCATGTAACCGACCCCAAGTGATTGGGACATAAGGCTTGGTTTGGTTTGGTTTGGTTTTTAGGTTAAGAAGTCTTGTATCAGAACACTGGTAGCAAAGTACCGAATACATGAAACTGAGATAGAGATGAAATTTGATTCAGAATTGAGCAGAATCCCATCAACCCCAGAGTTAGAACATGAGTTGGCAAATGAGAAATCAGATTCACAAGCATTTGAATGCATGTATGGAATTTCTTACAGTGGCTTATGTTGGCCGTCCTTGGTAAGAATGGTGAGTCAATCAAGGTCTTGCAATTGTTTTGTTATAGGGTGCATGGCTGTGGCACCATGCGTTTATACAATTCACGTGATGGAGAGACAAAAGTATCCTGGTTGAAAGACTGGGTTTCCAAGTTGTATCCATCCGAGCTTGAACAAAAGGCGAATTGGCTTGTGTAAGCAACATTTGAAAGATCTGTACCTCGGTAGTATGTCACTCCAATCTATTGATTTTGGTGCTTGGAAATGAAACTTATGTGATAAAGATGGTCTTGAAGCTGCACAATGCGTTGCCTATTGATGCTTCAAGTATACTAATTTACAAGTATCCTTTTGGGATGATTGATCATTGATGAAATTGGTTAATCTTCTTGTTGAAAGAAGAGAGACTCCTGCTACATTTGTGAGCATCCTGGCTTTGTTACTCAGGTTGTTAGATTCAACTTCGTGATATGTATTTCAGCAAAATAAGATACCTTCAGTTGATTTTTTGCAGTGATTTACAGAATAATGTGTCTTTGCATATCAACTGTTGATATGTCAAAATATGTCTATGCACTTCTATACCATTTGGGCTTTGGCTTTCAATAAATTTCTAGACATAAAAATTAACACAGTGCAGCCTTCGGGAGTAATGCGATTCTTGACTTGGTTTTGGTGAGAAGAGCTGAAAAAAAGAAATTTCATATTCACCGAAATGACATTGCAGAACACACACTTCCGAAAGTTCTTCCAGTGAAATGATATCCGGCAATCTCGTAGAGTAGAATACAAGATTATGTTGCCTCCAATATCAATGAGAATGGGTAATCCAGTTTCTTTTCCTTATAGCAAGCTAACGTGTAGTTAAACTAGTGTATATGACATCTTGAACTCTGGTGCGTACCACTGGTACATAGTAATAATATTTTTTGCATAGTGTTCACCAAACCAAAAGTGATAATGCCAAAATAAGAGAGAGAGAGAGAGAGAGAGTTAGATTCGGGCATAGCCATAGATGTGGAACTCTTTCGAAATAGGTAAGTCAAACTTTGTGGCTAAAGAAAGAGGACAGGTGCGTAGCGATTCGGAATTGTAGCAAGTGACATCCTCGTTTCTTTAAACAATATGAATTCTTATCATTACGCTAGTCATGCAAGTGCATCAAGTTTATATGCACACCACCCAAGACTATCATTTCTTTTTTCTTTGATTCACTTGCTAAGTTAAATGTGGATCAAAATGCAAGATTCTTTTCACATCACCCAATACTTGCATTTTTTCCCCCTTCAATTCACTCGTTGAGCTAAACGTGGATCATTATTGTTTTGTTCATTACAACACCCTTCTTGACAATGATTTTAACCAGGTAATCTATTTAATTATATCACAAGTAGGCTAGATCGGATCTAGTTTTCATGTTTTTGGTATTATTAATCCGTGCAAAATATATTTGGTTTCCCCGTAATATTTACATTTGATGTTCAAGTACCATAAATGCTACTACTAAGAATGGTGACCAAGTAACCATAAATGCTAGGACTAATCAACTGAAGAATGCTTATATTCTATTACAAACAGATTGTGCAAGAATCCCATTTTTGAAAACTTTTGCAGTCAATGTCGTTGTTTGACATTCCTGATTCTCTTTCATTCGTTGCTAGCTTGTTGCAGATGAAACTATTGTCTACACACACAAACAAGAAAATTTGGGCAGAGATGCAGGGCCTTTCGACTGCAGAACAAGTGGTATATTTTAGTTTTGATTTTTAGCGAATACCTAACAGAGAGTATATCTTCCTTTATATCTATGAGGAGAAATTTCTCGAAGTTTGTCATGGCTTCATCAATGTGATATTAGGTGCTATCAGATTGTCATTCATTTCAAAGATTAGTATGGAATTGAGTCATGATACCAACTATGGTACGAAACGGAGACAATTAAATTTACCATAGTCTATTTTGAAGTGAACATTGTTGATTGCCCAAATTTTAAGGAACAATTATCTTTGCATTGCTTTGATGCTAAACTTAATTCTATACAAGCCCAATTTATCTATGAAGAAGTTACTTTCTCATGAATACTTTGTTGGAGTTTGTCCCACATTGGTTAATTATCTCTTCCAAATACTAGTATATAAGCATGGGCAGCCTTTCCACTCATTGCCAAATTGGTTTTGAGTTAGATGCTTTAACATGGTATCAAAGCTAGGGTTTCGGAGAATTTATTCCCCCTTATTTGTGCCATTAGTCCACTGTTGTTGGTTGTGATCCATGTGTTATGGATCATTTGTTTAACCCTCTACGTGCGAGTCGGGGGTTGCACATGCGGGGGAGTGTTGAAGTTTGTCCCACATTGGTTAATTATCTCTTCCAAACACTAATATATGAGTCTGGGCAGCCTTCCTACTCATTGGCAAATTGGTTTTAAGTTGGATGCTTTAACATACTTCATGCAAAAATGATAACTCAGTTCGTTACCAATCACTCCCATGGTAGTTGCTCCCTTTGTAACTGGCATTTCTCTTTTGAATGCAACATAAAACCCATTCATCTATATCTAAATTCCTAAATAAACGGAAACATCGGATAAAACATATGTACAATTATTTATGAACTGGTAAGTGAAATTGAATAGTCCTCTCCTTGTGCAACATGTATTGTTGAAACCACAGCTGCACAAGTGATGTTACTGAATTTCCAAATAAGTCTCGACTCTAATTGGAGCTTCACCAACGTAGAACTCTAAATAATTTTACGTATGGATCTTCCATTTACTAACATGAAGATTCATGTAAAACACAATAGTTTAATGGGGGGAGAGAGAGAGAGAGAGAGAGAGAGAGAGATTCTATCGTGGAGTTCCTATGCATCAAATGGATAGAGGTCATGATTCGGAATGATGTGTGGATAGGAAGGTAAGCATGAGTGTGTGACGCCTTATGATAGAGGATTGTTGGTTCGAGTCCAAACCTTGAGGGAGGTTCCATCTCCCATGTTCTCCATATGAAGGAAGAAACCAGAGAAACAAAAGGTAAGGTTTAAGTGAAAATTGTTATGGTAGGGTTTAGTTTCCAGATTTAGCAAGCATGATGAGTTAGTTTCTACACTATATTGCTGGTAAGAGCATCTCTAACTGTCTCATTTTTTCTTCCTTTTTGCCACTTAGCAGAGCCAAACCCTAAAAACACTCACCCAACTGACTAGCCTCCCACCTCGGCAAAACCCCCTTTACTATAGTAACTCACCACAACAAACGAGTTAGGAGCCCTTGCCCCCCCCCCCCCCCCCCCCTCTCTCTCTCTCTCTTTCTCTCTCTCGCTTACACACACACACACACACAGAGAGTGTTGGCTCCAACATCATTGATACTGTGCATGATTTTATTGGTGAAGGTTTGATTCGTGCTTAATTTTTATGAGTTCGGTTCCAATTAGACAAAATTTCTGGATCATTTGTAGGTTTGATCATTGGATATTGCACTCAGTAGTAGATTTTGTTTGGGTTTGCTTCGATCAAGTAGGTGCCAAAATAGTCACATAGGACTATACTCCATAGGACTTTCAATATCTCCTTATGATTCAATTTTATCGAGGTGGCTATAGCCTGCAGCATGTAGAACCAAGCACTGAGAGCATACTAAAAACCAGTTTACTGTTTTCCTTTGTTAAAATTGTTAGTTTTTAGTTAATATTCTTACCTCCTATATTGGAATACCCTCGGGACCTTTCTGGACATGTCCCACGATCCAAAAACATATAGAACCAAGCACTAGTTTGTTGACTCAAACCTGCACGCAGTAGTGGTATACCCACGCGTGTATGTTTAGTTTCGACCAATGGTTGGCCTTTGCATGGGTAACTAGGTCTTGGCCTCCGTTTTTATCCTCATACTATTTATGGGGTGTTTTGTTCATTTTATGACTTTGTAGCCCTTTCAAACTGTCTGTGACTATATATTAACTGCCATATGAACTGCGTGGTTTGTCCTAGGTGTACACTGGTCATTTTTAGAGCCTAGATGGTTGAAAATAAGAACTGTGAGTTTGAACCTACTGGCGCGTGCAGGTCTTGGTGTAGCGCGCATAGGTTGGATCAGCATGCAGTGACTTGATCAGTGTATGCTGATTTCTTCCTGTGTACGACATTCCAAAATTGGGCTTTCTAGTCTGTTTAAACTTCCACAATAGTTTGTTTTCATCCTATACTAATTATTTAAATAAGCGAGCATGTCATCTATCACATCCTGCAAATCTGTTATAGTTTAAATCCCCATAAACTATTCCCCTGTCCTAACTGGCCAAAAATTGATTAAGGAGAGAGAATCGCAAATGTTTTATAAATGCCTGGGTAGAGACCGATCTCCAGGTTGTGCGAGAAGGGTGCCTTAAAATCCTTTCCCTCTTGTAACCAAGCTCATTAACCTCAGATATCAAGGGTACAACGGACCAGTCTATAAGCCTTTTCAAATCAAACAACGTAGCAAGCGTTTCAAGTTTGGTTCCTTGAGTGTCGGACATTCAAACCCAAGTGGCGACTTTGAATTGAGTGTTTCGCCATGCTTTCCAAAAAGGGGGGCAGCCGCTTATCGCGATCAATTTTCGGGGCGTGTGCCCACAACAATACGTTTTCCATATACAACGACTCTAAAGTTATGCTTAACGAATGTTACAGGATTGAGAATGTTCAACAAAACATTGGGATGTGAACAAACATGTTTTAGAGTAATTTAAAAATGTTCTGAGTGTATTAGAAATGATCGGAGGTCAATACAATCGAGAGGGGTCAGTCAAAATGAGCCAAAATTGCCTCCAAGAGGTCTGGTATCGATACCACCTTTAAGTGGTATCGATACCTAGTAGTTTCGAGTAGAACATTTTCAGATTTGACAAGAACACAAAACCCAACTCAAACAACGAAACAAGGCACGATCTAGGTACATAAACATCACATAAATGCATAACGAGAGTAAGAAATCCCTACCTCAAGTTTGGAGAGAAAAACCCCAAGATTACCCAAGCCCTAGACTCCAAAATCTTCAAGTTCAACTAAGTACTCCTCCTCCAAGCAAGACCTACGAAATTCAAGCTCAATTACAAATTACGAAGATGGAAGGTAAATTGGAAGTGGGTTTGTGTACAGTTCTAGTTGTTTTGGAGAATTTTTGATTAAGAGAGTGAGAGAAAGAGAGAGATTCAGTAGAGAGTAAAGAGAAGAGAGAGCGAATGGGAGATGAGGAGAATGAAGAAAGTCTCTCGGAGAAATTATTGAGGTGGATGAGTAATCCCCTACTTCTCGCACCACACACTCACACGTGCACCTCTCCCCTAATTACTCTTATACCTTCCATGAACGCGACAAACCATATATCTGCACCATCTATCTCGACGGGCCGTATGATTACAAAAGAAAATATGGGCCTCAAAATACGGGTCTCTACAAATTTGCAGCGATGGTGGCATCTGTGGTAATGTTTGGGGTGAACCTGATAGAGGCTGTGGTGGTTGGCTGTGGTGGGGTGTCGATGTGGTGGTTGGTCTTGGGTGAGGGGTGGCAAAGGCACTGTGGCAGTGGAGGCAGTGGGTGGTAAAGGCTATAAATTTGGGCTTTGGTCTTGGGGTGTCCTGTTAGCTTCTTGCTAACAGGGTTTTTATGTTTTCTTTTGTCTTTAAAAAAAGTGACACAAAATGTAGTGATAGGTTGAGTTTGTTCTCATTGTATGACGCCCCCTTGTGGTTGAGCTTGTCCTCTGTGTTTGATGCTCCCTAGTGTGTTACTATATGATTTCTTTTATGTATCATTAATATTCATGATATCAGAAACTTTTTTGTCGATAAAAAAAAAAGTAATTATCACAAGGTTTGGCAAGCTATGTGTCAATTCATTTACGCCATTTGAAAACCCATATATACCATAATTCAAAGTTTGTTAGAATGACAAAATCATGAACCCTAATTTCATGCTCCAATCTATGGCATATGAATTGAACTTAAATCCACAGCACATACCTGAGAATGATGAAGATGCCATAGTCTTTACTGTATTTGTATGTTTTTTCTGCTATAAGATCGATCATACCAATCTCAAAATCACAAGTTTGAAAATAATGTTTTTCCAAAGAGAGAGAGAGAGAGAGAGAGAGAGAGAGAGAGAGAGAGAGAGAGAGAGAGAGAGAGAGAGAGAAAGAGACTCTCTTTTCTAGTGTGTCTAGAATATGTGTTTAAGTGAGCCAAACACATGTATATTGGACGAGGTTAAAATCTCCTCTAGTGCCCAATAAAATGGCCTTGCCTATTATGGGTCCCAATTAATCATATAGTACCAGGCGCACACTTAACAAAATATATACTAATAAATTAGGTGTACCCAAATAACCCATTACAAAATGGTGATTACTAACCAAATGGGTCTACTCAAATATTTTGATAGTCAAACTAATCCGGAACTTTTAATATGAATGACTATGCTAGTCCACAAATATGGAAGAAATCCAACTTTTTCCCACTTCGATAGCATATGTCATTATGTAAGACTTAAAAAGTGCTAAATATATCAACAATATCCAGATTAGCTAAAGAGTGGCCTCACCAAAGACTATCAAATGTTAGTTAGCACCATAACCCGCTCCTTTGTCCATAAGAGGTAAATAAGTATTCATGTAAGTGAATGCATCGACAGGATGCAAAGCACACAACAAAACATTTACTACTCATGACATATGTGGTAGTATAGAAATGTTGTGAAAATTACACAAGAAGTGATTAACACATCAATTTCCACAACATCCATGTGTCCGCCTAAGACACTATGCCTCTGAGATTCAGTCAAAATATCTCAGATTCTAGCACCAATAATGTCATAATGAACAAAATTTGCGTGCACAATAATATATGGCAACAAGCTTATCATGGTATGCATACGTGAATTTTCAAGAATAAGATCAGCCAAATATCATCGTTAACATAGTAGCAGCTTTTACACTCTAGCCTCCCTTGTACTGTTCATCATCTTTTATATCTATAAAAAAAATTCTTTGCTGTTCAAAAGAAAAAGAGAAGCATAGTAGCAGCTAATTACAATATACAAAATTGCCACTAAGTAAAAACAACAAAAGACTCAACTAATCCCATAAGAGTCGAATGCTTTTAAAACACTTTAGGAGCCAAACTTTTAGTTAGTGGATCAGCCAACATTTGCTCTGTAAAAATGTGTTCAACATTTATGTAAGACGCCATAATTTTCTCTTGAACAAACAAGTACTTTGTGTCAATACGTTTAGTGCTTGAAGAGCTCCACTTTGACTTTAACTCCATTTCCCATGTTTACCATCAACTCCCTGTCATTTGGCTAGGAATTCCTGCAAGCAATTGGTATTATGAATTGTTACCTTAGTATCTAGCTACCAAAAAACTAAACAAATTGAGTTAGGATTGAGACAACTTTGACAAAAACATAAAACAACACGACAAAAAACACTATGACATAACATGATACAATGCCCAGCCGCAGAGAATGTCATGTATTTCCATCCAATCGACTAACAGTCCAATAACAGATGTGGCCCAATTTTCTAAAATAGACGGGGTACAGTGTGATTTATAGCATAAAGGGGATAATAGTGTAATTTAAATAAAGTCGAGAGGGACACCCAAACACTTACACAAACTTTCCTACATCATATGTGAGCCCCCACACATATTAGAGGTATGTAATATGTGTGAACCCCATAAGTGATGTGAATGAATTTGTGTAAGTGTTTATGTGTGATTGTTGTAAGACTGTTACCCTAAAACTTTCCCTTGAATCGAAAGTAGGAAAGGAAAAATTATATTTTTGTGGATAGAGAAGGGGAGAGTGTAGAGACCCGTGCCTAATTTTATTTATTTTTATTTATCGATGTTGTTACGTGCAATTGTAATTAGATAATTTTGTGAGCAAAGTTTTATTTATTTATTTATACGTATGTGTATGTTTGGTCGTGCGGGCTCGAGTTTGCGGCCATAAGATGAGAGCGTTGGGGGCCCACTTTGAATAGCTTTCACAATTAGTTGCTAATCATTCTTATGGCACATGGGTCACAATTGAAATACTTATTAACTAATAGGACTTGAGGGAGTACCTAAGCAACTAGTAGGGTATGGGGTGTAATTTTTACACCTAAAAGGCTAAATGGAACCCGATTCCCCATTTTTTTCCTTCCTTCTTATTTTTCTTTTCCTGCGTCTTCTCTCTCTCTCAAACTCCCCACAAACCCTCATTGTTAACTCCATAATCGGAGCCCAAAATTCGAGAATCTCGCATAAAATCAAGAAGCAAACGTGATCTACGGACAGAGGGCTACGCATTGAACCAAACGAAATCTAAATCAGCCAACTTTGGAGTTCCTAGCAATTTCGGCATTTCATCATTTTGGAAGTTTCTCTCTCTTTTGAGGTAGGGTTTTCTACTGTCTACTTTAAAATGCAAGTAGTGTGTTTGGGAACTAGTTATTTTCATGTATTCAAGTAGTATACTGACCTATGGAAAGAAAAGCCCTAATATCATCCAAGTGTGTATGATATATGTGTATCTTGTAGTGATCCTGGTTTTGATGGGGGGTTTTGGTGATCTTCTAGCAAGAGGTATGTCGATGTCTCTGTTTTCTGCAGAGACCTGACTTTGCACGAATTTTTAAGATCGTCAATCAACCTTCAAATGATCTGATTTTTGGACTGATTATTCTCTTTATTATCTACTATGAGTGTGATTTTTCGTGAACATGACTCATTTGGAGAAAATAGATCAAATCCAACAAGTAGTGGAAGCCTGTTTTTCCTTCCTGCGAGCTGTCAACTTTGAAACGACCTTATTTCTTCTACAGGTCACATTTTTGAGTGATTTTTGCGCACAAAGCTAGAAAAATGTCTTAGCTTTCAAACCCAACTGGTCTTATCGAGTTTGATGAAGTTTTGAGTGAGTTATGATCATTTTTCGAGGACTGGTTCGTTCAGGACCAGCACTGATGTTCCTTTCAAAAATGCAAAAGGTAGACCTTCCTTTGCACATCTGATAGTACCGTTGCTTTCCTAACAAAATTTCGCATAAGAGGGGTGAAGGAGAGGTTCATAAAGTGTTATATTCTATTTTATAGGAATTTTTAAATGAGGAGATACTGCATGCTGAGTTTTGGGCAGAATGAATGTAGGATGCACCCTAGACTAACTGGAGTCTCGTGACAGCTTGCTGGACTTGTTCTCAAGAATTGGTGTGTAAATGCAAATGTGATATGTGAGTATGTTTGAGTAAATGAAAAATGTGATTTGTGGGTCATTGTTATACGCTTATAAGATGTTTGACATAAAGCGAAAAGAAGAAGAAGAAGAAGAAGATAAACTCGTGCTTGTAACTAGACACCATAGCTTATGATGATTGAACTTATCTTTACCTTCTTACTTTGTTTGATATTGTTTAATCTCGATGTTTTTATTTGAAGATAGACATTGATGGATGTAGTGTTTGATTGGGGGCATCGAGAACATTATGCTTATGGGTATTTGTGATTCCTATTGTGAGGTTATGTTTATTCCTAGCTTACTTGAAACTTGAAAGCAATATCTTGGGTGCATAGATGAATTGTTAATATCTTGTAAAAAGCACATTTTATTTTTCTAGTGTCAAGTCTAGTAATGGGTAATGTGTGGAAGAGTTGTCTTGACTAAGGAAAAATGATGAGGTGCCTAATAGCTTGCACTCCGATGTTTGGATTTCTTTGGGTTTTGTTAAAGTTAAGAATTTGAGAGTTGAATTTACCTATATGTAGGGTTTGGATGATTTGGTACTGTTACTTCTTATGTGGGCTCGTGAGCCAAGTATTGGCGGCCGACTTGGCCATTTTATACTTATTGTGTAGGTGGAAATATATCATGACTTTATGATAAGTTTATAATTGTCTAAGCAAATTCTAGATTATGACTTTGTTGAAATTATGATTAGTAGCCCGAGAAATTGGTTGTGAATTTGGGATGCATCTTAGAATGGCTCCTGGGGTGAGTGTGTCGGTCTACAACTCTTGTGATTTTGGATATTTGAGATGAGCTCAAGCTCGGTTTGGTTATGACTTGTTACATGGTAATTTGGATTTGCTATCGTATTGTATCGGATTATTTTTATTGTTATTTTGGTTCGACTTGAGATAAGCTTTCTTTCGGTTTGGTTTGGGTTCAGTGTTTGAAAATTTGGAGTTTTAACCTATCGGATTGTTTGTTCATTTTTATTATTTGGGTTTGATACATAAGGCGTAAATGTTACTATGTATTCATTAGTTCTTTGGCATGAGGTATTCAATTGTTATCTTTTGGGTTTATTAAAAATCGTAAATTTGCATGTACTTATTTACAACTCAAAGTGTTAAAAAGGAAATAGAAAGAGAACATGTTGGTCTTATGCAAGAAAGGTAAGGGTGCTATGTATTTAATAGTTCTCATTTGGACTTATTAAAAGGTAAGGGCGCTATGTATTTAATACTAGTTCTCATTGGGACTTATTAAAAGGACAGTATCATTCGCTGGCAACTTGTTTTATGTTTGAAGGATTTTGGTTCCATTTTATTTCAGACTTGGTTTATATTTACTACGTATTTTGTTGAGCAGGTAGAATTTTGAGTTTACTAGAAATGGGTGTAAGTGTACAGGCATTCATATTTGTAGGCATGTTATTTGCATCTTTTAGTTTCTAGTAGAATATGTGTGGGCGGTCGTGCTCACCCCTACCTTACAGATTTGAAGGACAAGGATAAGCTTCGATGGACATGGTGGTGGAGCTAACTTTCGTGTTTAGACGAGTTGATCTAAGTAATGTTTTTGTAGGCTTTGATGATTATCTTTTGACTACTTGTATATTTTTTTTTACTATGGGCATGTAACGATAAGTGCTAGATTCTACTCTAGAAATGTTTTGCTATGTTTTTTTTTCTTAGCAAATTGAAAAAAAAAACTTGTACTTTTATAGTGTAGGTGAATTTTGTAAGAATTAAGTTGGATTTTGGTGCCTCGGTGGCGAATTGAAAATTTTGAAAGATTTGGAAGTGGATTACTTGTTGCTATTATCTTAATTTTGGTTGGACTTATAATTCAATGCATGATGGAATGAAAAGAAATCGGTTTTTTTATTGACTTGGTGATAATATTTTTTTTATTGTCCATAAAATGATATAATCGCTTTAAAACAGATTGGGTCGTGACAGAGAATGGAGAAGTCAGAGAACAGCGACCGATCTGAATCAGCAGAACCGATACTTCCTCGCACCCACCGCGACACAACCACCAACCAAATCAACCACCATCACCATAACAACCCCCCTAATTCCTTCCCTTCGTCATCGCGACGGCCTCGCTGGCCCACCGTCGATGGATCTCTCGGCCTGTCGGAGGAAGAATCGACTGCGTACGCTCGAAGGTTCTTCAAGTTGGGATTCTTTCTCCTTCCGTTTCTTTGGGCCGTCAATTGCTTCTACTTCTGGCCTGTCCTCCGCAACTCCCATTCCTTCCCCCTCCTTCGCCGCTGTAAGTTCCACCTCCACACACATTTTATTTTATTTTTGTTATTTATAACTCACGTGTTTGGACTTACGCGCATAACGACTAATCTTTGAGACACACCTTCAGAGAGCCCACTTAAAGTCGGAGCTCGCTTATGTGTACCTTCACTAATCTTGGGGCCCACTTGTTGGAGCCCAATTAAAGTCGGAGCACGCTTATGAGCACCTCAACTAATCTTGAGGCTCCGCATGCAGGGAGCCCCTTTAAAGTCGGAGCAATTGCTCCACTGACCCCAAAGGAATTGCTAGCAAGGTTTCGAACTTGAGACCGGAGCAAACCCTTAGGTTTCAAGCCTTAACCACCATGCCAACTCCTTGGGTAGCCCCACATACCTTCTCTATCGTTTTATATGTACTTCACATGTATCTATTATACCTGTATATCTCGTAGCTACATTACATTTATGGATTTTTATGGATCACTTGTCAGACCACTGCCGACCCTTGACTCGTATTTTTGCTCAAGTTTTTTGAAGTTTTAGCAAATGCCTCATTTGGTATGAAGCAATCGAAAGGAGAAATTCAAATCGAAGCATAAATATAAGTAGAAGCTTTGTTAGAAACATTTGAGAAAGAGAAGTAGCCTGATGAGTAAAAATTGGAGGTCAAAAGGGATTAAAGGTTTCCCTTAATTGGGTAAAACTCGTTTTGAGTAGTTATAGGTCCAGGGGTGGAGCAATGTTTTGGGCGGCGTATATAAATTGTTTTAATGTGGGTTAATATTTTAGTAAAGAGAAGGCATGCTCTAATCCTGAACCTAATATGGTTTTTGTTTTAATGTGGGTTAATATTTGAGTAAAGGCATGCTATAATCCCAAACCTAATTTGGTTTTCATTTTCAAAGTTTCACCTTTGATGCAATTTGTGTTCTAAAACTTTTATATTGAGAATATGAATTGTGCTAGGAACGTAGCATTTCAGACAGTGTTAGTAGTGGGGAGATTACAGAGTTGATATTCTTGTACAATTAGGCATATAAATTCAAGAAACCATCCACTATTGAGGAAGATGATTATATAGATTTATGCAAGGAGAGATGGCATCGCTTTTGAGGTTTCAAGGTGCACCTGATGGGAATGCCCTTGCGGGGGCATGAAGCTTATTTGTCATGCCATGCAGCTCTGGGAGAGAGTATTCGGTTAAGACTTAAGGCTAGAAAGCTAAGAAGAACGGACACTAAAGAGATGGTGACGTGTCTGTGTCCGACACCGGCACTCAGAAACGTGCCTGATACTCTTATTTGTGTCCATGATTAGAAAATAAAATTCTTAACTTGGACATGTGCCCAACACTTTTTGCAAGGTGTCCTACACTTGATTTGTTTTTACAACAAAGGGGAAAAAAAAAAAGTGTAAACAACACTTCTTAGATGCTTGCTAACATGTGATTATAAATATATATATATATATATATATATATATATATATTGGAATTTGCAATATTATATGCAAAGTTGGAAAAATAACAATGGCTATTATATAATATTTAAATCCACTTGAAATTTGAATTGAATTATTTAAAAAGATTTGTTGAGAATTCCTTGTCATGTTGTTGCCCTTCTGTAGGGATTTTTTGAATCCTATGTCAATCTAGATTCTTCATAACTTATTGTATCTTATCTACTTTTGAAATTGGACATAAACTTATGATGATATATGTATGCGTAACACTCATAACAGTCTATTTGGATGTATAAAATTGTGTGTATCTCTACTTTTTAGCAAAATAATGTATCCGCATGTCTAAGTCCTCACGTATCTATGTCCCGTGTCCTATATGTGCTTCTCAGCCGGAAAGTATAGTCTCTTATAAGAAGTTTGGATTTATGCTTAAGAGGTCGTAGCTATTTTTGTTTTCTGTGGCGGCTAACATAGATCATTAGGTTTTGAAAAGTCTCCGTGGAATTATATGATAGTCCTTCAAGATTTGATGTCATAGGCTTTGGATTTATTGAAGCGGTATGATAAAAGGGATGTGTAATGGAGCTATAACTGTTGCCACCCTGCAACACTTGAGTAATCATTGAATAAAAATGAACTACATACTGCTGCACCCCATGTAACCCATGAATTACGCGTGGGCAGTTAGCTTTTCCTTTATCAACAACGGTTTGGGGACTTCTTTGTTTCGTATCACAGATTTCATTCAATGGCATCCTTTGGCATCGCTCCACCATTGACGGAGCTCTTTGGATGGCCACACCATCGGCTTAGTATCACAAGCATGTAAGGTCGTGGCTGCCTCTCAGTCACTATATGGCAGCTCAACACCTCAGGTTTGCCTTTTGACATTGACGGGGCATCACCTGTAAGTAATTGAGGCATGCCAAGTCTTAGACACGAGTTTACAGGTGCTTGATAATTCTGCATGTTTATGCAGACTAGGCACATGATAGTTGTCCCTTAAAGTTAAATGCGTCTATACTTGGTTAAGTTTCAAGGTGCTTTCAGGGTTGTGATAAGTCTAGACTCCAAACAACGAACATCATGCCTAAAAAACTGCACTACCCTTTCAATGCTGACAACGATCTATCGCAGTTGGCCCGCCCTTAACCTCACCTTGTGAGAGAGCAGCATCTTCATAGTTTTTGAAAAGATCCATGTTTTGTGGTGCAATACTTCTCATCATTTCTCATGGGGCATGCCCTTGGACTATCTTGTTGGCTAAGATTTGGATATTCTGGTCTTTTCATATTTGGACTTTACCCCGACAGATTATAGGAGGATCTATGTGGCTTTTGAGTTGAGTGTTTTTTAGAGGAAATGGTGTAGAGCATTTTCATATGGTGATACAGATTGAAGTTTTGGCATCTAGTCAACTGAGTTCTCGAAGTACGAAAAAAGTCCATTGAGACATACTATTTGGTTAAGAGACATACTCTTTGCTTTCTATTTTGGCTATTTAGGATTCGATTTGATATCAACAATTCAATTTTGGTTTCCACAGCATTTGAAACCACAGCTTTCACCTTCCGCAGAGAGAAGAAAAGTAAAACCCCCACAATCGTGTCATTTAAAATGAATCAGGTAGTAAATTGGTATGCTAGGAAATTGTATCGGTCGTGAAATGACAAACCAAACCAAGCCTTATGTCCCAATTATTTGGGGTCGGCTACATGAATCATTTTCCTTCATTGAGCTCTGTCAAAATTTCACTTGGGGTCGTGAAATGACAAAACCCATAAAATTTTATACTTATACCATCTCAAAGCTTTTTCTTTCTTTCTTTTTCTATTTTCTCACAATTTTGAAAAACCCTGGACATTGTTGAAAAAAGATGATTATATATTATGTGGCTAAAAAACTGTCCAACACATCACTCCTGATTGATTGAATTATTTACATTTTTCGTATCCATTTACTTTTTTGTCCTCCATCCCTTTATTTGACTGCAGACGGCCCTCGTCTTTATGGACTTTGATCCACTTTCTATGCCTTTAACCTTCTAGGATTTTAACGAACTTTTTGCAGATGTAGTTGGATCAGCAATTGGTTTCACGGTGTTCGCAGCTATCCTCTCATCGTGGGCCCTCACATTTTCCATTGGAGGGGAGCGTCTCTTCGGCCATGTTTGGGATGACTTGTTGATGTACAATGTTGCTGAAAGATTTGGGTTGACAGGTTGGATCTAGTTGCATGCCTCCAGTATTCATCTGCCTGTGATGTCGTATCTGAAGAGTTATTGTATATTCATTCCCTGAAGCGATATACTCATTTTTACCTTATAATGAAATTGCGACAATAGTTAGAAACATATTTTACTTTGCCTGAAAGGGTACTGGACAACATGAACACGAGTTTCTATCCCGAAAATGTCTGAATTCCTTGAATTCTTGATAGCGTCCAAACCGAATGTCACAAAGCTAGCAAGTACTAGTTCTTGTTTTAAAAGGTTTTGTTGGAAATTTGAAATAAGGTGATTATTTGTGATCTACTTCAATTTGGCATGCTATACTCTAAAGTGGGGGAGGTCCGTGCAATGTGATTCCTGTGACGTGAGACACCTTGGCCTTGGGGGTGGTAATTCATCTGGGATTATCCTTAACAAAGCTAAGATAAATTTAATTTCTGCTGAGAGCTGTGGCACTCTGCTTCTAGCCAATGCTTATGCTGTGTTTGGATCATGAAATTGTAGAAGGATTTACCAAGGAAATCTAAGAAATGCTTTGTATGCTATTGGAAAATCAAGATACATTATGAAACAGCACAGTTATTGAGGTGCTTCTGAAATTCTGAAGCAAATAACAACAAAGTTAATGGTTCCTTTTCTTCTATCATTCTAGAAACCCAAATAAGTATTTATTTTTTAAGAAGCTAATTTTAAGTTTAAAAATCATGTGTTTAAGTAAATAAAAAAAAAAACAATATGGACTTTGTTTAATAGATCTTTTAAATGGTGCAAAAAAAATTGAAAATTTATTTTTCATTTACTATATTTTTTAGTTTGAAAATGTGAAATAAGTTTATTTTTTAAGAAGATTTTTGGAATGGATTGTGTAAATGTTTCTGATAAATACACTTACCATCAAATTAAATCCAACGCTTCTACATATTTTTTTTATTTAGGAAGCAGAAAAATAACTTGCATTAAAACAAATTAAGAAGTCTTTATATTTAGCCAAAACATGGGCTTTGCGAACAACTTGCTTCGGAACTTTTGATTACCCAATTTTCAAATACCCTCCAATATAGATGTAAAGTAATAATGGCTAAATTTTACTACCATTTCCTCCTGCATTACCATTCATTGTTCAACTATCATGATGAAACAAGTAGTGATTTGGTCAATGACCAATATAATATAAAAACAAGTCCCCTAACGTAGAATAGACTAGGTTAAACCAATGGCAAAAAAAAATATAAATAACCAATAAGAAAAATAAAAACATTTACTATTTGGCCTTTTTAAAAGTTTACAATGCCTTCTTTTCAGAATTTGGTCTGATTTTTAAATATTTCCCACACTCTCATTTAAATAACTCAAAAATAAGGAAATTTTCCAACAATCACAAAATCTCCAAAGGGCTAGAAAATAAAAAATCATGCTATGCAGTTTAAAGAAAATTTGCTGTAAGTTTTGCTACGTTTTCAACAATCTCATAAAAATATCAAAAATTAACAAAGTTTGACCTTGAAATGAGAAAATAACAAATAAACAAAGAAAACAAAAAATTATTATTATTATTATTATTATTATTATTATTAATCATTGATGCTTTCTTAAGCTAGATCTATTTTTCATTGGCTCTTTTTTTTTTTTTTGCTTTTTCTTATTTTTTTCACTTTATGTCACCTTTTAATTCTTTTTCTTCTGCAAATTTGGGAGTCAATTACAAAAACGAAAAAAATCATCTTTAAATTGAGCAATAAAAATTTGATGCGGTTAAGGATCGAGGTATTGTTAGCCACGTATTTTTCTTTTAAAAAAGTTTTTATTTTATCTTCCTTAGAGAAAAGTTTTTTTACTCTGCTAATCAAAACTTATTACTGTTCTAATTTGGCTCATTTATAGCAATCAGGGGAAAATGCACAATTTTGAATGAAAAAACTATAGATATGCTTTTATTTTATTTTATGTTATCATCTTCTAGAGACTTTTTTCAATTACATATGTAATGATCCGCTTTATGTGACATGCTAAGCATTAGCCTAACTACATGGTTCAAAAATTATAACTCTACTTGATAGCATATGGTAGGCATTTCTTATACAATCATTCTATAACCACAAACACTTACACAAACTCACTCACATTCACATTGGGGCCCACACACACAACACCTTTAATGTGTGTGGACCCCACCAAAAGATGTGAGTATGTGTAAGAGTTTGTGATTTTTTTTTTCAAACAGAAGACCAAACCAGTTCATTAATATCCGTCATACGGCAACTATAGATAATTCAATTACAGAGCAAGTCATACAACGGCAACTGATAACCAACTAAAACAGAGAAATAGAAAACAACTGCCGTCCAAATCCTAAGACGACTCCGTTGAACTCCAAAGCATAATTGAATACTCCAATATGGAGCCATTACATAAGCAAAAGCCACTACTTACTTTACACCGAAAAATATATGGATCAGCAAACGTGGAACATGTATACAAACACTAGACCCATCGGGATGATGGAGCCATTGCATAAGTGTTTATAGTTGAATAATAATTATTTCTCATATAGTACCAATCAATATTCCCATATCTTATCGATGTGAGACTAGGAATGGATGTCACAACATACATTAAAGTATGCAAAATTATGCGTGATTTAGATTACAGAAATCCTATGTGTACCGACCAAACATGTAGAGAAATGGTACCGACGGCCGCGCGCGGCTGTCTTCGGCTACCGGATGGCCTATCCGAGCCGTCCAAAAATTAAAAAAAAAAAAACCGAGGGGCCCAACGAGGGAATCAACGGTATCCGATGTGTCTAGGATGCTTGATCTAAACACCCTATTTTTCGTGTATATATATATATCGGCTCGGATCGGCCGTTCGGTGGCCGGAGACGGCCGCGCGCGGCCGTCGGTATGGAATTGTCGGTGCAAATAGCACCACTCTTTAGATTAAATACATAGTAATACTCCCTCCGTCTCTTTTTAAATGTCCTACTTCGTAACTCCAACTTATTAAAAAAACATCATTATTATACCTTTCACATCAATTTTTTCCTCCACTTTTCCTACTTACCCATCATTATTACACTTTTTACTCACTAACTTTTCAAAATGGAATCTACTTTTAGGGACAAAATAGACAATATACTAACTTTTACCCACTAACTTTACCAAATGGACACTTATTAAGAGACAACCCAAAATGGAATATTGGACTATAATAAGGGGACGGGAGGAGTATTAACTAGGGAAATGATTTTGGAACTCTATTTTTTTATGAAAGCATTTCAAAACTTTTCTTTTAGTGTAAAAATTACACATAGCAAGACACACTAAAAGATAAATTTTAGAGTACTATTATAAAAAAGTGGAGTGTCAAAATCATTTTTCAACTGACTGATTGTAACATGGTGTGGTAACTAGGTGGTAACTAGAAGTTCATAATAATTTGTGAAAGATTGCTCAGAAATTATCTTGAATTTCTAAATCAATGGTTCACATTCACTTAAAGTCAATCTACACCAACGATTTTCAAATTCAATATAATTTCAGGTAATCTTTGATAGTACCTATAATTTCCCTCAGCATATATTCTGCTCTTTCTCAAAGCGTTTTTCATTGTCGCGATCTGGGTATAGGAACTGTTCAAACAATTAGATACGGTAGGTCCGCCAGAGAAGTTGAGTAGTAGGTTTTTTTTTTTTTGAAAGGCAGTATATACGTAGGTTGGCATTATCATCAATCAAGTAAAACTCACATCTGTCTTTGAATTGGAAACGGTACACTTAACGAGGAGTCATTTGCGAAAGCATCAAATTCTAGGGTTTCCCCTGTAATCCTCCCCCCATATATCCAACTCCTTCGCGATTACAAACTTCCCAAACTCGAGCGGGTACATACCCCTCTCTCTCTCTCTCTCTCCCCGTCTATATCTCTGTTTGCTATTTTCCATGCTTAATTTAGATGCTTAAGAGCATTCCAATGAGATGTATTTTAAAAATGGATGAATAATTATTTTAGATGTAAAAAGTGGTTAAAAATTAGTTGAACGTAAAATAGAATTCATTCCTATTCAATGATGAGATGTAAAAAAAAAATGGATAATTAACTAAGTTTTCCTCTCCTTAATTTTTCTCAATTTTCTCAACCCTAATTCAAGTACTTCCGTTGAAAAATAATTATTTTGAAGTCCAATAATTGAGGACTTAAAAAAATAATTTCCGAAAAAAAAAAAATTACTTCTGACCCTTTTTCTTTTTTTTTCTTCTGAAATTCCCCTCTTGCTCGCTCTCTCTCTCTCTCTCTCTCTCTCTCAACTTTACTCTCTCTCTGTTTCTACGAGAACCAGTCGGTGGAAACCCACCCCCCACCCTCTCTCTCTCTCTCTCTCTCTCTCTCTCTCTCTCGTTGATATCTCTGTCTCTCATCGACTGTTCCCGTTGAATACCGAGATGAAACCCTAACTCCCCTATGTTGATGATCACCCACTGTTCCCGTTGATATCTCTGTCTCTCATCGGCTCTCTCTCCCTCTCTCACCTCTCTCTCTCTCTCTCACTCGATTCCGGCATTTTTTGGTCACTCCGACGAATATTTGCAGAAACCGGCGACGAGGAACAAATTCCGGCCAACTATCCGGCAAATACAGGTAATTCCGGTCGTCCATTTTTCTGGTATTGCAGTTGGATTTGATGATGTTTGATGACCTGTAATTTATAGCTGTAGCCAAAACGGGATGGAAATATACATCTCCCTTTCCATCTGTGCCATTTTTCATCCAGATTTCTGCTATTTTACATCCCCATTGGAGGGGTTTTTTTGCATCCAGGTTCTATTATAAGTATAAAACCCAGTTTTACATCCCCATTGGGGATGCTCTAAAGGCCTAGCAAATAACCACTCCTTGAAATGATTATGATGATGTCTGATTGAAACACCAGCAGGCAGCAATGAATCAGTGAAACATGAGTAACCATTTTGGGGGGGCCCTGAAGCAGTTGCGTTCTGGGTTTTTTACCCAGGGCAGTGGTGGTTCTGATTTGATCTTTGTGGTCTCCTGAGTCATGCCTTTTAGTGCTTTTGTAGTTGCTTGCTGTTGTTGAATAAATTCTGTTTTGCAAACATAATACTACTTTTCATTTCAAGGTCATATGAACTAATTGTGGGCTTAGTAACTGTTTCTTTAAGCTTGGTGATATCTAATTGTTTCCGATTACGCGGAAAATGAGTTTAGTTGTGATTAAACCATCTTAAGTAGTTAAGTACTTTCTGGCTCTGCCAATGATCATGAAAGACGATTTAAAAGTGCACGGAAAAAGAAGGGCGTACCCAATGCACAAAGCTCATGCATAAGCGGGGTCTGGGAAAGGTTTGATGTACATAGTGTTACAACATCGGTTAAAATATAAAGCAATCACATAGGCGTGTGTTGTGTGTGTGTATTAAGTTGTGTGTGTTTTAAGTTCTTGTAATGTTATCTATTTAATTTCATGTACAAAAAATATGGATATCACTAGTTTTGGTGAGCAGAGAGGCTGTTTTTGAGAACCTAACCTGTGTCCTTCAAGTCAAAATGGCACAGCTCTAATACTGCGCCAGATCCGCCCTTCAAAATGCTCGAAAGCAATATGAAAATTGGATATAGCAGAGTGTGTGTCAACATGTAACTGTTTTTACAGGTATAATTCATGCTGTTATGTCCCTTGGTCACATAATTTTGCGTGCGCGAGTGTGAAAGCGACCTACAAGAATTTCTCTAAACTACTAAAATTTGTGTGAGGGAGGATTGAGAGCGAGAGTGGTCTACTCTATGAGGATTATGTGGATTAGGTAAGGACTCTGGGTTCTTATACTTGATGCTCAGTGCAAGAACGAGGCAACAGATAAAAACAAGTGAATGAAGCTGTTCTGATTTCTCAAGCCCGCTTGTTGGAAATGAGCACCACTTGTTTGTTGAAAACCTTCTTCAAAAGTACACCCTCCGTCCCATTTTGATAATTCCTTATTCCTTTTTGAGACATACCAAAATATATGTCCACCTTCCAAAATTAACTATCGAAACCTAGTAAAATTTCGTTATTACCCTGATATTTGAATTGAGTTATTACTATCTACATGAGTCTACAAAATGGGACTCTGCAAATGGGACGGTGGGAGTTGTTTTTCTTTCCACCATAGCTCACTCTTATCTCAAGTGTGTACTTGTGACTGTTGCTGTTCTGGGTGTCATCTAACAGGTTATGTTTTGGGGTTGTGCAGTTTTTTATATTTATGTGGTGATTGGTCTTGAGCACAATGGTGGTGAAGGGAAAAAATAGATTCTAAAAATGCGGTTTGCTGACTTGTTGAGTTTTTGCGGGAAAAAGTTGATGAGATGGAGCAAACTACGTAGAATCAGTCATCCTGGGATCTATTCTTCATTCACAGTTAGTATTGGTAAGGCTCTTGTCTTGCCTATCTAACTCTTGCATATTGATAGGTGAATTCTATTTAACTACTGGGTGTGTGGGGAATGCCTGAAATTAGTTCAAATCTTATCTAGTCATTTTTATTCATGCTTTATTGTGCTTTACGTGATGTTTCAAGTTTGTAGTTGGAAAATGATAGCGATTTTACTGATCATGTGTTGTAGGCTTCACATAAAGCGTTGTTGGAGAAGTTATATGGGTGTGCGATATTTTAGATGGTACAACATTACAGTGTTGCTACCATTGCTGTTTGTATTTTGTTTGCATGAAGTGGAACATGTCACAAAAGAACACCTTTACATAATATCCAAGGACTTTTTTCATTGCCTTTTTAAAGTATCAACCATACTGTCCAGCGGCCGGACTGACTAACTAATTCAGTTATACATCTCTTAAGCAAATTATAGCTTTTCGTTAAAATCTTGATGTGAATTTTTATTTCTATTTAGGAAGAGCTGTCGAGGGGTTTCCAACTCGCTCAACCTTTTCTACTCTAGAAGCATTCAGCAGTGTCATTGATAAGGATGTTGGGAAAGCTAATTTGGCGAAGGACTTAGCATTTCTAGTTGATGAATCTTCTAATCTTAATGAGACAAAACCCAAAACCCGTGTCGAGCTTAAGAGGTTACTTGAACTCCGTATAAAGAAGAGGGTGAAGGAGCAATATATTGATGGGAAGTTTCAAGACCTCATGCACAAGGTGGTTGCCAATCCAGAAACTCTTCGGGATGCTTATGATTCTATTAGAGTGAACTCAAATGTTGACTTAGCTTTGGGGGGTGACTGCATCCCTTTTGAAGCCTTGGCAGAGGAGCTCTTGTGTGGCTATTTCAATGTTAATGCCAATGCTTTCTCTATCTCGACAAAGGGTGCACAGAAAGAAGTACTTGTCCTTCCTAATGTTAAGCTGAAAGTTGTTCAAGAAGCCATTAGGATAGTTTTGGAAGTTGTTTACAGGCCCCACTTTTCTAAAATCTCGCATGGTTGCCGAAGCGGAAGGGGGCATCTCTCGGCCTTGAAGTACATAAGCAAAGAAATCTCTAATCCGGACTGGTGGTTTACATTGCTTATCAGCAAAAAACTTGATACTTATGTCCTAGATAAACTTATTTCCACAATGGAGGTTAAGATAGAAGATCCAAGCTTATTTGCTATCATCAAGAGCATGTTTGATGCCCAAGTACTCAATCTTGAGTTTGGAGGTTTCCCAAAAGGCCATGGTCTTCCACAAGAAGGGGTTTTGTCGCCAATTTTAATGAACTTATATCTCGATCTGTTTGATCGTGAATTTTATAGAATCTCAATGAAATATGAAACTTTAGACATGGGGTTTGATAACGAACAAGATGGTTCCCACTCCAAGTTGCGCAACTGGTTTAGAAGACAGATGAAAGACAATATCATTGAACACAATGGTGTGGAGACATCTAGTATCAGGGTGCATTGTTGTCGCTTCATGGATGAGATGTTTTTTGCCGTTTCTGGTTCCGAAGATGTAGCTCTTGCTTTCAAGTCCGAGATGCAGACTTACTTGGAGGGTTCTCTCCTCTTGAGTGTGGACAAGCAGACAGAAATATTACCGTGTAATGATCCCCATGGCATGCGATTTCTTGGCACTTTAGTTACAAGAAGTGTTAAAGAATGTCCTGCGGTAAGAGCCGTTCACAAGCTAAAGGAAAAGGTACATTTGTTTGCTTCACAGAAACGAGAGTCTTGGGATGCTGGGACACTCAGAATAGGGAAGAAATGGCTAGCTCACGGGTTGAAGAAGGTTAAGGAATCCGAGATCAAGCATTTAGCTGATAATGAATCTCTTTTGAGTCAGATTTCCACATTTCGGAAAGCTAAAATGGAAACGGATCACTGGTACAAACTCTTGTTGAAGGTATGGATGCAAGACACCAATGCCAAATTCATTGATAGTGAGGAATTCATCTTATCAAAGTGTATTGCTGAACCATCGCTGCCCCAAGAACTAAGAGATTCCTTTTATGAATTTCAGAAGCGTGCAAAAGAGTATATTACTTCTGAGACAGCTTCACTTATTGCCCTTTTACCTGATTCCAACTCTTCAACTGAATCTGTCACAATGATCGAGATTATTGCTCCGATAAATAGTATAAAGAAATGCCTCTTAAGATATGGGTTGACAAATTCCAAAGGATTTCCATGTACATCACGCATGCTTATTTTACAAGATAGCAACCAAATAGTGGACTGGTTCCAAGGGCTAGTTTTGCGATGGTTTAGGTGGTATGGTGAGTGCCAAAACTTCAATGACATAAAACTTATTATCTGTGATGAGGTTAGGAAGTCTTGTATCAGAACACTGGCAGCAAAGTACCGAATACATGAAACTGAGATAGAGATGAAATTTGATTCAGAATTGAGCAGAATCCCATCAACCCCAGAGTTAGAACATGAGTTGGCAAATGAGAAATCGGATTCACAAGCATCTGAATGTATGTATGGAATTTCTTACAGTGGCTTGTGTTTGCTGTCCTTGGCAAGAATAGTGAGTCAATCAAGGTCGTGCAATTGTTTTGTTATGGGGTGCATGGCTGTGGCACCATGCGTTTATACAATTCACGTGATGGAGAGACAGAAGTATCCTGGTTGGAAGACTGGGTTTCCAAGTTGTATCCATCCGAGCTTGAACAGAAGGCGAATTGGCTTATGTAAGCAACATTTGAAAGATATGTATCTCGGTAGTATATCACTCCAATCTATTGATTTTGGTGCTTGGAAATGAAACTTATGCGATAAAGATGGTCTTGAAGCTGCACAATGCGTTGCCTATTGATGCTTCAAGTATACTAATTTACAAGTATCCTTTCGGATGATTGATCATTGATGAAACTGGTTAATCTTCTTGTTGAAAAAAGAGAGACTCCTGCTACATTTGTGAGCATCCTGGCTTTGTTACTCAGGTTGTTAGATTCAACTTCGTGATATGTATTTCAGCAAAATAAGATACCTTCAGTTGATTTTTTTGCAGTGGTTTACAAAATAATGTTTCTTTGCATATCAACTATTAGGTATGTCAAAATATGTCTATGCACTTCTATACCTTTTGGGCTTTGGCTTTCAATAAATTTCTGGACATAAAAATTAATGCAGGGCAGCCTTTGGGAGTAATGCGATTCTTGACTTGGTTTGGTGAGAAGAGCTGAAGAAAAGAATTTCATATTCACCCAAATGACATTGCAGAACACGCACTTCTGAAAGTTCTTCCAGTGAAATGCTATACGGCAATCTCCTAGAGCAGATTACAAGATTCTGTTGCCTCCAATATCAGTGAGAATGGGTAATCTAGTTTCTTTTCCTTATAGTAGGCTGACGTGTAGTTAGACTAGTGTATATGATAGCTTGAACTCTGGTGTGTACCACTGGTACATAGTAATAATGTTTTTTGTATAGCGTTCACCAAACCAAAAGTGATAATGCCAAAATACAAGAGAGAGAGAGAGAGAGAGAGAGAGAGAGAGAGATCCAAGCATAGCCATAGATGTGGAACTCTTTTGAAATAGGTAAGTCAGACTTTCTGGACGACAGGTGCGTAGCGTTTCGGAATTGTAGCCAATGACATCCTTGTTTCTTTAAACAAGATGAATTCTTATCATTGTGCTGGTCATGCAAGTGCATCAAGTTTCTATGCACACCACCCAAAACTATCATTTATTTTTTCTTTGATTCACTCGTCAAGTTAAAATGTGGATCAAAATGCAAGATTCTTTTCACATCAGCCAAAACTTGCATTTTTTCCCCTTCAATTCACTCGTTGAGCTAAACGTGGATCATTATTGTTTTGGTCATTACAACGCTCTTCCTGACAATGATTTTAACCAAGTAATCTATTTAATTATATCACAAGTAGGCTGGATCGGATCTAGTTTTCATGTTTTTGGTATTATTAATCCGTGCAAAATCGATTTGCTTTCCCCGTAATATTTAGATTTGATGTTCAAGTACCATAAATGCTACTACTAAGAATGGTGGCCAAGTAACCATAAATGCTAGGGCTAATCAATTGAAGAGTGCTTATATTCTACTGCAAACAGATTGTGCAAGAGTCCCATTTTTTAAAACTTTTGCAGACAATGTTGTTTGACATTCCTGGTTCTCTTTCATTCGCAGTTCGCTTGTTGCAGATGAAACTATTGGCTACACGCACAAACAAGAAAAGAAGGAAAGGTGGGGAACTGTTGATAAATTGGAAGTAAATAATGCTCTTTGAGATAATTTGGGCAGAGATGCGGGGCCTTTCGACTGCAGAACATGGGGTATGTTTTAGTTATGATTTTTAGCGAATACCTAACAGAGAGTATGTCTTCCTGTATATCTATGAGGAGAAATTTCTCGAAGTTTGTCAAGGCTTCATCAATGTGATATTAGGTGCAATCAAATTGTCATTCATTTCAAAGATTAACATGGGAATGAGTCATGATACCAACTAGGGTATGAAATGGAAATGATTAAATTTTCCATAGTCTGTTTTGAAGTGAACATTGTTGATTGCCCAAATTTTAAGGAACGATTATCTTCGCATTGCTTTGATGCTAAACTTAATTCTATACAGGCCCAATTTATCTGTGAAGAAGTTACTTCCTTGTGAACACTTTGTTGGAGTTTGTCCCACATTGGTTAATTATCTCCTCCAAACACTAGTATATGAGCATGGGCAGTCTCTCTACTCATTGCCAAAGTGGTTTTGAATTGGGTGCTTTAACATGGTATCAAAATTAGGGTTTCAGAGAATTTGTTCCCCCTTGTTTGTGCCATTAGTGCATCGTTGTTGGTTGTGATCCATGTGTTACGGATCATTTGTTTAACCCTCTACATGCCAGTCGGGGGTCGCTCATGCGGGGGAGTGTTGGAGTTTGTCCCACATTGGTTAATTATCTCCACCAAACACTAACATATGAGCCTAGGCGGCCTCCCTACTCATTGCCAAATTGGTTTTTGAGTTGGATGCTTTAACATACTTCATGCAAAAATGATAGCTCAGTTTGTTCCCAATCGCTCCCATGGCAGTTGCTCCCTCTGTAACTGGCATTTCTCTTTTGAATGCAACATAAAACCTATTCACCTGTATCTGAATTCCTAAATAAACAGAAACATCGGATAAAACATACTTACAATTGTTTATGACCTGGTAAGTGAAATTGAATATTCCTCTCCTTGTGCAACATGTATCATTGAAACCACAGCTGCACAAGTGATATTACTGAATTTCCAAATCAGTCTCGACTCCAACTGGAGCTTCACCAATGTAGAACTCCAGATAATTTTACTTATGGATCTTCCATTTACTAACAGATTCATGTATAACACAAGAGTTTAATGGAGAGAGAGAGAGAGAGAGAGAGAGAGAGAGAGAGAGAGTTCCTATGCATCAAATGGATAGAGGTCGTGATTAGGAATGATGTTTGGATAGAAAGGTAAGCATGAGTGTGTGACGCCTTATGATAGGATTGTTGGGTCGAATCCAAACCTGGAGGGAGGTTCCATCTCCCACGTTCTCCATATGAAGGAAGAAACCAGAGAAACAAAAGGTAAGGTTTAAGTGAAATTGTTATGGTAGGGTTTAGTTTCCAAATTTAGCAAGCATGATGAGTTATGATCAAGTGTTGGGCTATGTTGCTATTTATACTTACTGAGGGATGATTGTAGTTTGAGGGTGAGGCTCCGACAGGGAAGTTGGCGAGTTTTGTACTTGGACCTACCATAGAAAAAAGAAAGTCCTTTCTTTGATCTTTCGCTATTCAACATTATTAGCATCATACATATCTGTTCTTGTTTTACATCTTGTATACAAGTTAATGGCTCGTTTTGGGTCAACATTCTTCTACTTAGGGACAAGGATAGCATTCAAGAAAGATGACTCTCCGAAAGACATCACGTTCAAATACAAGTTTGGGCTCTCTCCCTCAGTTGTGATTAAACATAAAGAAACTAGGGGAAATGACGGCTTCGTCTGGGGAGGTAACTGTTTAGCATATATTGCAGGATAGTTGGAAAGAGAAGTTACGGACGTATGAATCTCCGTGCTAATGAAAGTTCCATCTGTCATTCGCAATGGATCTTGGAGATGGGCTAAACTAATCATGCTTATTATGGCTCATACTCGTTGTCCTTTCCAAACGTAAATCTACTGAAGGGAATAGAGTTTGGATTCCTGCTGCAAATTGAGTTTTTCCTGTCAAAACTGCATGGATTGTTCTTCAGGGTAGTACTAGTAGAGAGAAGGTCCCTTGATAGGGTTCTTCTGTTTGCAAGTTGTCGCTTGTATAAATAGTCTACCATGGATAGAAGCAAATGCTGAGAGTCTTTAATGCAAGGCCTCTTATCCGTTTGTATTATGACCATTGATAAGGATTTGAGGGAAAAGATTAGCCCACAAACGTGTAGTGGACAAAGCTCATTCAAATTGGTTTTTGTGCTTAGATAGGGTCTAGTTCTTGGCCTTTAGTTCTTGTGTATAGCTCTTTTGTTTTTGAACGTAATGTTGATACCACATGGTTGGTTAGTGGGAGACAAAAGGTGTTTTCTATAATTCATTTCCGCTTTTTATTGGCTTGTGACATCATAGAAGATGGTTAGGAGAGAAACCATAAGCGAAAGCATTTTCCTTGACAATTGCATGGCCTCTTCCCTTCCATTACCAAGTTGATGAAAACAGCACCTTAATGTAGATTCTTACATTATTCTCTTCTTAATTTCTCTCTTTCACTTCTACTCTCCTCCCCATAAACGCCTTCACTAATCCACAAATTCATAGTCAAAACCTAGCAAATTTTGAACATTTTCTACACTATATTGCTGGTAAGAGCATCTCCAACTGCCTTATTTTTTCTTCCTTTCTGCCGTTTGACCCTAAAAACACTCACCCAACTGACTAGCCTCCCACCTCGGCAAAACCCCCCTTTGCTACAGTAACTCACCACAACAAATGAGTTAGGGGCCCTTGCCCCTCTCTCTCTCTCTCTCTCACACACACACACAGCGTTGGCTCCAGTGTCGTTTGCTCCAACGTCGTTGATACTGTGCACGATTTTGTTGGTGTAGGTTTGATTCGTGCTTAATTTTTGTGAGTTTGGTTCCAATTTGACAATTTCTGGATCATTTGTGGGTTTGATCGTTGGATATTGCACTCAGTAATGGATTTTGTTTGGGTTTGCTTCGATCAAGTAGGTGCCAAAATCTATGTAGCACCGACACTCCAAAAGGGCGCCGTGTCCACGTATTGGACACGGGGACACGCCCAAATGTGTATTGGACACGCCACGTGGCGTGTCCAATAATTTTTATTATTTTTTGATAGGGGACACGTGGGGGACATGGCTAGGGACACAGCTGGGCGTCAACATGTAATATTTATTTTTAATTTTGAGGGGTTAGTACGAAATTATTCAAAAATATTTGGGTTAAACTGTAATTATGCCTTTATTTGGACCATGGTAATCTTATACATTCATATATGACATGTCTTCATTAACAGACATGGAAGAAAAGAAAAAACATATGTATATATGTATTTATACAGAGGGCTTCAGCTTCAGCTACGGACGCTCTTAGAATGCCAAAATGCGGACTTTGCTTCCTAGCCGTTGGATCTCATCCAACGGCTCAGATAAACGGGAGAGACGCGCGGGTAAGAAGGGATCATGGGTTGGGTAAAAAACGTTTGCAGGTCATCCGGGTCTTCTCAGTCGGATCCTAACAAAATCCCAGTCCCCTCACTTTCACCCGTTCAGCACAGATGAAGAGAGAGAGAAGAAGAGAAGAGACGATGCCAACGAAGACGACGACCAGATCGAAGCATCTCACTTGAAGCAGAAGAAGAGGAACAACAAGGTACCACCAAGCTCTCTCTCTCTCTCTCTCTCTCTCTGGATTTTCTGCGATTTAGGGCTTTGACCCAAATTTAGGGCTATGTTGGTTCGAACTAAAAAGCCCTGTTCTCTCTCTCTCTCTCTCTCTCTCTCTCTTATTAGGGCTTTTTTTTGTTCGAACCAATGTTTGAACCAGATCTGTTTTGGGTTTTGATGAATTTGGTGATTTCTATGTGTGTGTATTAACTTGTTTCATCTTTCTCTCTATCTCTCACTAGAAAATTTGGGAAAAGGTTTCGAACCGATTACGAAGAAGACAGACATAGAATTCTAATTTTGCAAATAAAAAAAATCCTAATTCTAATTTTTCAAATAAAAATATCCCTAATTCTAATTTTTTTTACATGAATTCTGGTATGGTGTTAGGGTAAGGTTTCATTTTGATTAGTATGACAATTACTGGAGAAAAGGAAAACAGACGCGCAGTTGAGTTGGTTATACTCATCTGTCCTTTGCATTGTTATTATTAGGAGAATAAGACTTGTTTGATGCAAACCCATGTAGCTATCTGGTCTAAATTTGCTATAATTAGAACCATCTTTGGAATTTTGTTGATTTTGGCATAAGGCAAATCTCATGATTCTGATGTTGAAGGACTTGGAATTTTTGTCTAATGGACAAAATGTATGCAGAATGGAGATGCAGTAGTTAGCCTTAATTGTAGTAGTTTTAATCTTCTTGTTATTTTGACTCTTCCAAACTATGGTGGACACTGTATGCAAAACTGTCCTTCTCAATTGCAGTATCTTCATATGTACTAGTAGGAGACTAGCTGCAGATTACATAGATGTCTTCTTCTTCCTCCCATTTCAATAGCATAAATGAAGGCTCTCCTTGCAAATGTGGGATACCAACACCTATAAGAACTTAAAAAAACAGAGGCTAATCAGGCTTGCTTTTTTTTTTTTTCAGGCTTAGTGAGCTTATGCAGGTCTGGCTATGGGAATTTCAGAGGCTCTGTTAAGAGTAATGTTCGAAGGGAAGTGCTTCAAGGAAAGGATCAGCTAAGTTGCTTTGTTTTGAATATAATAAACCTGGGAGGGAAGATGATCATGCTAACTGGGTTTCTTTTGTGACTGATGGTGCTTGGCATGTGGGCACACGGATGAGAGCGGCTGCTTGGTTGTTGGAATCTAGTGGCCAGGATGTTGTAAATCAAGCTGTTTTGTGCTTTGCTTCCTCTGCAACTGCTGTTGAAATTAGAGTAGGTTACTGGTGTTAGAGTGGGCCATTAAGGAGAAGCTGGAGACAATATGCATGCATCAAAACGGATTGCTCGCTCTTTGTGCACGGTTTAATTGATCCTAGCAGTGCTCCTTTTTGTGTTAAGCAACTTTTTCTGATTTTTGTTCTTTATGTTCCAGGTTTAGTATTGTAAAAGTTGTTAAAGTTCCAAGACTAGTGGTTAAGTCTGCTCATAATCTAGCACGGGCGGCCTTATCACGTATGTTGTAATGTTGGTTGTGTGGCTTTTTTATATATGCATTGAAATTTGGTCGAAAAAATTGGTTGACTAATAGAACAGGTTACCCATCATAAATTTTGTTTCTTTGGCACAATTACTAGTAATATGAGAAAAACAGTTCCTTTGCATTTCAAAATCATATCCTGTTGTGATGGAGAAAGTTCTCAAATTTATTTTCAACGAAATTGTAAAGTTGTGACTCCTACTAGATCCTTTAACTTTGCTATTTCCTTTTTTTTCCCTTAGCAAATACAGTGATCAGGTAGACTCCAGGTTTTGTGTACATGGTTGTAAATCTCACCTTTTTCAAGCTACATTCAATGGTTCATTTGGCAACATAGCACCTGAAGCAGGTATGTTCTTGTATGGATTTGGGGCTTTTTTATTATTATTATATTAGGTCATAACACTTTTTCAAAAATGGCATAACAAACCACTCGAAGGCATGACACTTTTTTAAAATGGCATAACAAGTGATATGCCATTATTACAAAAATGACATAACATAACCACTTGAAGGCATAACAAAAAACCTCTGGGAGGCATAACCGGTGTGCTATGGTGTCCCTTCTTGGCTGGTAGACATCATAGCATTTGCCTAATAAAAGAAATAGAATCGATATATTTCTATCTTGGGAAATGCTACGGTGTCCACCTGCCGTTTGGGGACACCGTAATATATCGATTTTTATTTCTTTTATTAGGTAAATGATATGGTGTCTACCAGCCAAGAGGGGACACCATAGCACACCGATTATGCCTCCCAAAGGTTTTTTGTTATTCCTTCAAGTGGTTATGTTATATCATTTTTGTAATAATGGCATAACACTTGTTATGCCATTTTTAAAAGAGTAGTGCTACTGGTACAGCAGCTACGTACAGATCCTCTTCGCGCCCATCTCAAGTCCCGCAAAGATGATCGAAGCCGCACATGTTGTTCAAAATACGTCGTTTAAGGTCCTTGAAAAAAATCACCTTAATTCGATATCGGAAAGGGTGTTTACGAATCATCCAACTTTGCTTCAAAATTTAGGCTAAATTTTGAAGTAAAGTTGGATGATTCGTAAACACCCTTCCCGACATCGGATTGAGGTGATTTTTTTCAAGGACCTTAAACGACATATTTTGAAAAAAATGAGCGGCTCTGATCATCTTTGCGGGACCCGAGACGGGCGCAAAGAGGATCTGTACGCAGCTGCTGTACCAGTAGCATTTTTGTTTTTAAAAAGTGTTATGCCTTCGAGTGATTTGTTATGCCATTTTTTAAAAAGTGTTATGACCTAATATCATAATAGGAAAATCCTATGTGTACCGACCATTTTTGTAGGGAAACCGTACCGACGGCCGCGCGCGGCCGTCTCCGGCCACCGGATGGCCGATCCGAGCCGTCCAAACGAAAAATGGGGTGTTTAGATCAAGTACCCTACACACATCGGATGCCCTTGATTCCCGCGTAGGGCCCCTCGGTTTTTTTTTAAAAATTTTTTTGGACGGCTCGGATCAGCCGTCCGGTGGCCGGAGACGGCCGCGCGCGGCCGTCGGTACACCGTCGGTATACACCGGTCGGTGTAAATAGCAGTACTCATAATAATAATAATAATAAAAGGTTATGCCCCTAATCCATACAATGACATAACATGTTATGCCATTTAATGGTTTTGGTTATGCTATAAATGGTTTTGTTATGCCAAAATTTACGGTGTGTCTAAAATGACCAGAGACACCATAGCACTATCCCTTTTATTACACCAATAATAATCTAAACTTTTAGGTGCCATGGAGTTGAAGAGTGCAGTGGATGAGGTTGATTGGGAATGTGTGAAGTAGATGTAAGTGGTTGGTTCTCCTACTTAAGTATTTCTCACGGCCGACGGCCGACGATGGGTGCTCGGTGGATGTTGGATGAAATATTGGCATAGGGTTTCGAGAAGGAGTTTGTGATTTGAATAAGCATTTTGCTTAGGCTGTTGGGGTGGCAATTTATTTGGTGGCTAGCAATAGTAGAATTGGGTGTCTGGGTAGGCATTTTGCCCAGTGACGGCTGGAGATGCTCCATGAGTAGTGCAATATTTTCTCTCACCCATGATGCTCTGCGTAGATATGATACTAGCCTATTAATCCTCTTCTTTCTATGGCCTAACCAAATAAAAATACGTCAATACAAACTACTTGTCAATTGTGCAAGATGTAGCTATCTTTGTGAAGTCATTTCTTGCATCTCCTTTTGTACCAACTATCCAAAAGCTACTTATAGAAAAAAGATCCATAAGCTATTTATAAAAAAAAGTTACATCCGCAGATCTGAAATCTGACATCAATAAAGGATCGGTCTAGCAAGGTCATGCAATGTATCCACATCTTTCTATGTTGTGATCTTTGTACTCAAATCTTTGGCCATAGAAGTCGTGTTGATTAAGTTCTTGTTGTGGAAGTTTAAGACTCTAGAAATAGGCGGGAACGAAAAGAAAAAAAAGTAAGTAAGGTCTGAGATATTCAGAGGAAAGCCCAGTACAAAATTTTCTCGCACGTCACCATTTTTTTGCAATTACCAACTCCACACAAAAACCTATAAAGTTCCTGCACTCATAACGTAAATTTGCAAACATCACTCGTAATTTTCTTTTTGAAGTTCATCCATAATCAAAAATCAGTAAAACACCAAATTTGACAGAAGGCTACGCAAGAAATTACAGACACAAAAGGCAAACGACTTGAAAGCAAAAATCTCAGATTATATAAAACGGCTTAATTGCAAGAATACCCCATAAACTATTACTAGTTTTTGGCAACTTCACCGCCTTAAGTTTAAATTCGAGCAACTTCACCCTCCTAACTACCAAATTCAAGCAACTTCACCCCCTCTCCTATTTTCCGTCCAATTCTTGGGCAGACTGAAATAGAAAGACCAACGTGCCCCTAAGGTTTAAAAAAAACACACGGTTTATACTTGGAAGAAAAAAACGATTGACCACTCCCACCACCTTTTCATCTCTCTCTCTCTCTCTCTCTCTCCCCTCGATTGGAGATGGGGTGCGAGATGGGGAGATCGGTTCTAGGGTCTCGGTCGACCTCAACCCATGACGAAGAGAGAGAGAGAGAGAGAGAGAGAGAGAGAGAGAGAGAGAGAGAGAGAGAGAGAGAGAGAGAGAGAGAGAGAGAGAGAGAGGTCTATAATAGGTGTACAAAGGGCATTTTGGTATGTTAAATTACTTTTCCATCCAATTTTATAATTTTCCATCCAAACCCCTAACAGAATTGGACGGAAAATGGGAGAGGAGGTGAAGTTGCTCGAATTTAAACTTAAGGGGGTGAAGTTGCCAAAAAATGATAGTTTAGGGGGTGTTCTTGCAATTAAGCCTAGCCTTATAAAACAGTGTTTGCACAATTTTCAGCAAGAGAATAACTCTTTTGTTCCTTTGGATTGATCTGATTCTGCCTGCTGTGTTTGGATCATGGAATCGTATATGGGTGAACTGGCATCATCCCTGTTTTTCCAGGAAAGGAACTTGCAGGTCTTGTAGCTGAATCAGCGTATAACCAGCTCAAAACATTCAGCTTTCGACAAACTAACTATTTATACCTGTGTTTGCGAATTAGGGACCCAGCCTGGAAGCTCAAAAGATAGATTGTCTTATTCTCTTTGTAGGATCTTCACAGATCTATCATCCTCTCCATTTGCTTAGCAAACAGGGAGTTCAGGGGTGACCAACAGTAGCTATTTTCCTGGGGCATGACCAGGGGAGCTCCTCCTCACAAGTTTAGAAACGGGCCATGTTACAGGCACACCAACCGTCCGTATAGCCAAAGCTACTGTCTACACTACCGAAGGGGACCAGCAAAAGAACCAGTTGGGCTGCAACGTTTGAGGGGAAGCCGACAGCAAATCCACAACCTTCTGAAACATAATACCTGTGGGATTGACACACTGATCTCTAGGATAGCACCTTGGGTGGGTACAAATCCATGATCCAAATGCAGCCCCATGGATCTTAGAAACTGTAAAACTGAGATAGATAACTCCAGGCGTGTGAATAAAGTAAAGAATAATTGGTAATCATAGAGCTATCCAGCGCCTTACTAAAAATTGCAAAGAGATGCTATCAGAAACTTCATACATGAAGTATTGCTTAATATCGGATGGAATGCAAAAGCTAAAAGTAAAGGATATTCACGATCCATTTAGGCTCACACTTCCCTTTTGGAAGCTGAATAACAGAAACAGAGTGCAGAAGGATTGAAGTGGATTATTGAATATTTTTTCCAATTTAACAAAAAAGTTAATCATAAAGTACCTAAATTTTGGGTATGACTACAATATATGCTTATACAAATAGTCTGATTGCTATATCAAATACAGCCATAATGAGACATCTCAAGATGTGCCACAAGAAAAAACGCAAACCGAAGGATCCACATTTTAGCCAAGGACAAGTATAGGAAAAAATCAAGTAGTTGTAGGCATCAAAGAGAATGTAAGAACTTGACTCTCTGAACAGCTTGTTTTATCTTGGTTGATGGCTCTTCATACAAGATGGAAGGGTTATCAAACTCAGGGGCTAAACTAGGTTCCCCAAGAAAAGCTCGAAACGAGTCTGCAACTGAATATGAAAGAGAATCAAGATTATATCCTCCTTCCAGAAAGAAGACACAGCGTCCCCTGCATAGATCTTTTGCTAGTTGTTTAATGTTAGCTGCAAGCATGTAGTATGTTCCTGTTGTAAACTGTAGACTGGCTAATGGATCCAACACGTGCCCATCATAACTGTAAATGCAGTTGCGAGATGTTGAAGTTGGTGAATTTAGCGAAAGGGGAAAAAAAAATTCTCATTCGATACATCTTCGGTAACGAAATCAAACCCGGAAAAGAGTGTTGCTATATGTACCGATAGGGGGGAGGGATTTCGTACCGACGGCCGCCGGTGGGCCATCTCCGGCCACCGGACGGCCAATCCGAGCCGTCCAAAAATTCTAAAAAAAAAAACCGAGTGGTCCCCTGCGCGAGAATCAACAATATCCGAGGTGTGTAGGATGCTTAATCTGAGCACCCCTTTTTTGTGTATATACACGTATATACGTATACATACGAAAAAGGGGTGCTCGGATCAAGTACCTACACACCTCGGATGCCATTGATTCTCGCGGGGGGCCCTTCGGTTTTCTTTTTTAGAATTTTTGGACGGCTCGGATCGGCCGTCCGGTGGCCGGAGATGGCCCACCGGTGGCCGTCGGTACGAAATCCCTCCCCTTGGGTCGGTACCTCTTATCATTTCTCCCCGGAAAAAAAGTTAGAAAGACAGAAGTGCCCCATTTTGATTTTTTGGAACTATTGCAAGAGTGAATGTAACAGTAATATTTCTCAAGAAATGTAGCAGTAGTATTTTAGTTATGTCATTTATCCTTATGGTAAGGGTAGTGTAGTCTTTTTATCATATTAGCATTTACTTAGGTTTAACCTATATTGTCCTACCTCAATCTTGTATCAGAGGTTCAGTTTTTCCAGCAATACAACCTCTCTGTGTTTTATCTCTAACTAGGCTTTGCCCATGCCTATGGCACTACCCACGTCGACATGGCTGATACCTGGAAAAAAAATTGATGGCACTTTTGTAATAAATTTGAAAGAATGTGGGTACATTCTTAAGAGTAGGAAAACACACATCAGCCATTGAATCAATTCAATCCTAGCCATTGCAACTTATCTTTTGGGGCCCTACACCATTCTGTTTTGTATCATAGATGTATATAGTTCCCCCAATTAGTATTAGATGATTAACCATCAACTCATCTAAAAGCTTAAGTGGTTAGAGAGGGGCAATTTATTGTTTATATTCTTAACATGCCCCCTCACGTGTAGCCACGCTCCCTCCATAAGCAGGCTAAACACGTGTAAATTTTAATCACTAGGTAGGCGGTGAGGTTCAAACATAGGATCTATTGCCTGCTCTGATACCATATTAGATTGTTAACCACCAACTTATTTAAAAGCTTAAGCTATTAGAGAGGGGTAATTTTATTATTTATATTCTTAATAATTAGAACCATGAAACCTTCGAATGCAATTACCGCAGCTTTTTCCCAAATTGCATGTCAATGTATGAGGTCTCTTTTAAAAAGTAGTATCAGAAAACAAAAATAAGTAGCTTCCGAAAAATAAAAAATAAAAATTGGTGGTCTAATTTCAAGTGATGGTGACGTGCTTATCTAAAAGCAGTATCAAATGAAACAAAGTATCTACTTAGCAAACCAAAAAACAAAGTATCATATCAAATGCTCCAAGTTCAAAATTTGAAGGGGCAAGCATCTTACCCAGCTGATGCAAGAATAATATCCGGTTGAAACCTCTGAGCACATGGTAGGATGACTTCGTCAAACACAGTACGCATTGCCATATCACCTGACCCAGCAGGTAAAGGCAAATTTAGTGTTGCTCCTTCACCATTTCCATTACCTATTTGATCAATTTTACCAGTGCCGGGGTAGCTTCCATCCTACATCCATAGAGAATAATTAGATTGTTACCGGTATTTTTTCCACGTTAACCTATCAAATATCATCAGCAAGAATATGTCAAACTTATGAACGTTAAATGTTTCTATCTTATGTGCCTAACTGAGACATAGACCATCTTAGAGACAGACAAGATAATAAGAAGAAAGAAGATTGTCTGATAGTATTATAGGATTTAAGCCAAATCGTTGTATTATGTTTGTCAGCTCCTCCAACAATCAAGGTCACATGGGGTTCAATAGTGCTTGCTATGCCGAACAGTGTATCAAATTTCAGGAGCCCACCACAAAGTGATGTCATACTTACCATGCAATACACTTTTTGGTAACGTTGCATGACATCACTTTGTGGTGGGACCCACATCATTTCAACCAATAGAAAGGAGGGTAATGTTCACCCTCTTAAGTGGAGGGTGAACAAAACTCAACTCGAAAAATTGTTATATTCACCTGTCACTGTTTTTCTGAAACAGCTAAACCTTATTTTACTAGCCATTAAGCAGGTGCATAAATCACGTATGAAAATATCCAGAGCACAAAAAAAAAAATTATGCTGCTTTGATATACCAGTCCTAAAAGCACAATATGCTGTTTTGTTACAAGAAAATTAACACTTAGTTTCTTATGCAAACAAAATTATCGTTCTTTATGAAGTTTCACTAATAGGTGCAACATTTATACCACACTGTCCTCTATTCATGGGCTCAATGTAATCTGTTCTTCCATTCATCTCTGATCTCTTGTTAAGATTCATTTTCAGTAGGAGCCAAACTAGGAGAAGGGCAGATCACCAGATTAGGGCTAGCATAAAAATTTTACTTGCACCCTCACCCAAATTTCTGCATATTTTAAATCAACTTTGGAGATGACCAGAAAAGGTTCTATGCCTTGACGTGTGCTTACACAAGCAAGAAAAAACCTCTATTAGGCAGTGAAAAAAATGTATTCTTTGTATTGTTTAAAATCTGATATGGTCCCTGGTACTCCTTTCCAATATTTTCGTTTTCTTTTGTGCTATTTTACATCAATGTATCCAACTTGGTTCTCTCTTTACCTCCTAAACAGTCCTGTTGACATGACAGATGCGAAGATGCACTCAGTTTGGGTCTGAATTAGTTCTTGCTTGCCTAAGTCCTTCCAATCAAAGACAGTATCGATGCCATGACTTCAGGATGCCAAAAAAACAGAGAAGGCCTCAACATGACTACATCCTTCAACCAAATATTGAATTTAAAATTACATATGAGCCAACTAACAAGGTTACAATAACATGGTATGATTAACAAAATCAAGGCTTACTTGGTGAGTTGATAGAAAGAATATGTCTGGGTCATCGTAGAATGCATCATTAGTTCCATTGCCATGATGAACATCAAAATCAATGATCAACACTCGCTTTAATCCATGTACACGCTGAGCATACCGAGCTGCAATTGCCACGTTCCCGAAAACACAAAAACCCATGGGCCCCTTTGGAACAGCATGATGACCCGGAGGTCTGATCAAAGCAAAACCTATGGGAGGGTCCCGTCTAACTTTCGATGCTGCTACCTAACAAGTCATTCAAAAGAAGTTCAGCGGCTACCCTGAACAAGAACTTAACCAGCTTAGGAATTTCAAAAGAATACAAAAAAATTGACTAACGTCTTGGATTGAGACATCACCACTGAATCAACCAAGGAAATTCCAGCTCCAGCTGCGATCAAGGATTCCTGGAATGTCTGCATCAGGACCAATGTCAAACTCAATGATTAAACACCATCCATTAGACTATAGAATGAAGAAATGTAATAATTAGGGAAAAAGTTAATCCTAGTTTAGACACAATTTGGTAAGAAAAAGAGATCTGTCATAAATGTTATAGTACTACTACCATTGACAAATGTTAAATTCAAGTCATCTCCCAAAGGGGTTTCATTTCACAAGAAATTAATGCCTCAAAACTATATACGCACATCAAAATCCCCAAAAAGTCTCTCAGTCAGCTATTAACCTCATGATTTTACTCAATCAATTACTTCCGCCAAGGCGCAAACAACAAAAAAATACTACCCCCAACGGGGCTGCCTGGTGGTCAAGGCTTGGGGATAAGGGGTTTGCTCCCTCCAAAGGTCTTAAGTTTGAAACCTCCCAGGTGCTATCAACTCATTTGGGGCAAGTCCATACGGGGCTTTGCTCCGGCTTTAATTGCCTCCTAAGGGATTGTGAGATTGGTATTAGTTGAGGTGCTCGTAAGCTCGCCTGAGTTGTGTTTCCAAACAATTACAAAAAGTACTACCACTAAACTTCTTATAATATGGTCAGAGTCTACAAATTGACCAATTTGACGAGCAGTAGCATGAACTCATTTAAACAGCATCTCTAGTTTCAAAGAAGTAATTTTCTGATAGGTATGATTATCTTCAAAATAGCTATGACTGACATATAAGGAATTTTTGTTTTTTTTATTTTTATTTTGATTAGAATATTTAACAAATTCTTAAAACCATCAAAGCCATTTCCAATATGAATCTGTGCCAGGAGAAAGCAGAAACTTAAAAGATCGTTAAGATCATTTTAACCTTCACAAGATCATCTAAATTATTGAACAATTGAATTTCAATGAAATCGGAGCCAAGTGGGAAGATGCCATAGAAGCAAGAAACACACAAGGGAACGAACCAATCAAAATAGAGTGGGAAGATGCCATAGAAGCAAGGAATACATAAGGGAACGAACCAATCAAAACAAAATGCTTGAACAAAACATCACAAGTTTCACCGACCCAAACATCCTCCCAAAGTGGGACAATCTGCCCCAGTCCTGCTTTAATGATAAGAAATGAGCCAAAAATTGGAAGAGTATGAGAAAAGCAATTGCATGGGAGACCGACATTTATCCTGATTAAATCATGAGGGAATCCCTTCTATTGGCTCAAATCCTGTATTCAATCTTCATGATGAAATACCATAAAGGGTTATGCTCAATGGAGAATCTCCATAACCACTTTCCAGAAAGAGCAATGTTCTTTCTGAAAATGTTCCCTAAGGCAAGTCAACCTTCATATTTCAAGAGAGAAACAATCCCAATTCATCAATAGTAAAAGCAATAATGGTTTGAAGTCAAAAGTTTTTTGACAAAAGGGATCTGATCAGGATTTTAAATTTGCATAACAGTCACGGTCTCATGAAACATGTATCAGGTGTATCGGCTGATACACAATGGTAATTAGAAGCTGAACTGATAGTAAATTCCATAAACCTCTCCAATAAGCATGACGTAACATGATTTGTTCCAAAGTGAATGTTTTTAGTGATTTTTGATAAACTCTTTAACACTGTGAAGTTGTAAAGGAAGAGAGAGACGTGGAATGGGAACCCAAAGATTAGGGTTATTTTCTCATACAATAAACTGATTACAACATGAGATAGTTATACAACACACTAGACGTAGGTAACAGGTTGTGTCGGGTCGTGTCAGTTGGGTTCGTGTCACAAACCACCCAACCCGAACCCGACCCCGACCCATTTAGAATTCGCGTTTCTCGAGTCGTGTCATTTTCATGTTTCTGTCAGAAATGCTCCACCCTAACCCGTTAATTTCGTGTCCGGTTCGTGTCGTGTTATCGTGTCCGTTGCCCAACTCTATATAGAATTACAGATATACCATATTATATATATATATATATGTTCGTGTTAATGGGTGACACAGAGTAGTAACCGTGTTGGTCGTGTCAATTTCGTGTCTCGCGTGTTCAACCCGAACCTGACCCATTTAGAATTCGTGTTCTCGAGTCGTGTCATTTTCGTGTTTTGTGTCTGAAATGTTTAACCCTAACTCGCTAACTTCGTGTCCGGTTCATGTCGTGTTATCGTATTTCGTGTCCGTTGCCCAGCTCTACAACACACTAGACTAATTACACTATGGTCCTAGAGAATGAACTAGTTACACAATAGAACAACTAATAAACTAATTACGAATAAACCCCTAATCTAACACTCCCCCTCAAGTTGATGCGAAGATATCAGTCAAGCCCAACTTGAACACAATGGGGTGGAAACTCTTGCGACCAAGTTCTTTTGTGAATGTGTCAGATAATTGATCCTCGGATCTCACAAATGGTATACATATCAAACCCTCGCTCAACTTCTCCTTGATGAAGTGTCTGTCAATCTCTATATGCTTCATTTCAACATGGATTATGAGCAATGTTTATGCCAGCTTTGTTGTCACAGTAGAGTTTCATAGCACCATTATCAGAAATTCCCAAATCACGTAGCATTGTTTGGGGACATAAGAGCTCACAAACTCCATGTGCCATAGCTCTATAATCAGCTTTTGCACTAGACCTGGCAACCACTAATTGCTTCTTACTTCGCCAAGTAATCAAATTCCCCCCAAGGAAAGTACAGTAGCTAGAAGTAGAGCGTCTATCATCCATAGAACCAGCCCTGTCGACATCAATAAATGCCTCCAACTGCAGGTAACCATGATTAGAAAATAGAATTCCTCTCCCTCGAGCAGACTTGAGATACCTCAAGATATGGTAAATTGCATCCAGATGTGAAGTACGAGGATCATGCATAAATTGAGTAACAACACCTACTACAAAAGTAACACCCGGTCGGGTAAGCACTAAGTATATCAGTCAACCCACAAGTCGCTGATACCTCTCCTTATCAGTACGCTCCCCCACATCTCCACTAAGATGATGATTCGCCTCAATAGGAGAATCTGCAGGTCTACAGCCCAACATACATGTTTCTTCCAAAAGATCAAGTATATACTTCCGTTGGGAGATAAAAATACCTCTATCAGACATTCCCACCTCCATTCCAAGAAAATATCTCAGTGGTCCCAAATCCTTAATCTCAAATTCTTGAGCCAAACTGGACTTAAGATTGAAAATCTCATCCACATCATTGCCTGTCATTATCATATTATCAACATAAACAATAAGGACAGCAATCTTACCAGCACCTCCTGGATGAATATAGTATGATCTGCATGGCTCTGTTTGGAACCAAATCTTAACATAGCCTTTGAAAGTCTGCCAAACCACACTCGAGGTAATTGCTTCAACCCATAAAGAGCTTTCTTCAATCTACACACCTTTCCCGCAGTCTCTGCGGAAGAAAAGCCCGATGGTATATCCATATACACCTCATCTTCAAACTCACCATGAAGGAATGCATTTTTCACATCAAACTGGTGAAGAGGCCAATTCAAATTGGCAGCACACGTACAGAGTCCGCACAGTGTTCGTCTTCGCTACTGGAGCAAATGTCTCCTCGTAGTCAATGCCATAGGTTTGAGTAAAACCTATGAAGCACAGATACGGATACGGGATACGGATACGACACGATACGGATATGGCGATATGTCAAAACCTAAAAAAATAGGATACGGATACTTCGGGGATACGGCTGTATAAATTATACATTTTGATAATTATTAGTCTCCTAGGCATAAAAGTGAAGTCATAAGAAATAAAAGAGTAGTTGAATTGCTAATACCAAGCATGAAGTACATGTCAATCTCAAAAGAGTAGGAACTTATCATCCAAAAGATTAGAATTTTGTTAAAAAGAAAAAAAAATACAGGTTAGTAGGTAATAGACTAATCCGTATGCATATAATATACTTCATATATATACATATCTATGTACCAGTGTATGTATTAGATATAATTTATTATATAATGTAAACAATAGAAACCCACACCAGTAAAACAGAGAGAGAACCTTGTGATCAAAGGTTCAAGCGATCTAGGGTAGGAAAATATCGACCGGTTCATGGAATGATCTATCGATGTGCATAATTTCCTAAGTTTTATATTTTTAGTGATGCTATTATCACAAATTTTCCCTTTTAATTTGTACTTGATTCTTTAAAAAAATTCATTTTAACCCCTGCCGTATCCTAAACGTATCCTGCCGTATCCCCCACGTATCCCTCGCGTATCCGAAACATATCCGAAATAAAAAAATATTTAATTTAAATGCAGGATACTTATTTGCCGTATCCGATACGTATCGGGGCGTATCGGGCGCGTATCCGTATCCCTCGCGTATCCGATACTCGTACGTGACTAGTTTCGGAGTATCCGTGCTTCATAGAGTAAAACCCTTGGCTACAAGTCTTGCCTTGTATCTCTCAACTATACCATTATCATTCTACTTAACAGTGAAAACCCATTTGCATCCCACTAATCTCTTTCCTCCGGGAAGTGATATCAGCTCCAAAGTGCCATTCTTTTTCAAAACTGTCATCTGCTCTACCATAACTCATTTCCACTTAGGTACCATGAGTGCATTCTGCCAATTCTGTGGAATAGATGTAGAAAAAAGAGACGAAACAAAGGCATGGTACAAAAGAGATAAACGATCATAAGAGACAAACTGGGAGATGAGATGTTGAGTACATGTCCTAACACCTTTTCGAAGAGCAATAGGAAGATTATCAGAATTAACAGGAGGTTCAATGAGAGAAGATTCATTACCAGATGAGTCAGCGGAATGGTCCGGAACTGGAGCAGGCGATTGTGATTGACAAGGTGGCACCACACAGGAGAACCTTCCATTTTTCCATCTTGTTCTAGTGTAGAGTCAGCGGAATGGTCCGGAACTGGAGCAGGCGATTGTGATTGACAAGGTGGCACCACACAGGAGAACCTTCCATTTTTCCATCTTGTTCTAGTGTAGACCTTCAAATTAGACCCTTGCAGCCGTTGTGGTAGTTCCTCGATGTCATCACCAATGTCTTGTGTTGCTCTTTCGGCAAATACTGGTTTCTCTTCAGATTTTCCCTTCTCCCCCTCACCATGATTATAAAAAGTATACATCTCTTCCTCCTTCATCTCTTCTTGCCTATGCTCCCCCTGAAGAGATGGAGTGGAGGGAGAATAAAAGGACTCTGTTTCCCAAAATGTGACATTCATAGAGACAAAAACTTCCCAGAATGAGGATCATAACACTTATAGCCCTTCTAGGTAGGAGAGTACCCAATGAAAACACATTTATGGACTTTAGGACTTAACTTGCCACGAGAGGGGTGAGGGGCATGAACAAAACTCACACAACCAAAGACTCTCGGAGGAAGAATTGTGACGCGAAAACTACCAGGGAGACACTCAATCGGAGTTTTGAAGTGAAGAACACTGGATGGTATACGATTGATAAGATAGGTTGCAAATCGCTTCTCCCCATAAATATTTGGGGACATTCATGGTGAACAAAAGAGAGCGCAACCAACCTCAGCAAGATGACGATTATTGCGTTCAGCAACTCCATTTTGTTGTGGAGTGTCAACACATGTCGTCTGAAAAAGAATACCATTTTCATCCAAAAAAGCTCGAAAATTCCTATCGATATACTTAGTGTCATTGTCACTACGGAGAATTTTGATATTCGCATTAAATTGGGTGCACACCATTGCATGAAAAGATTTAAAACAAGAAAAGACTTCACTTTTTGACTTAAGTAAATACGCCCAAGTAACACGAGAATAACAGTCAATAAAAGTTACAAACCACCGATAACCCTTAAGAGAGGTAACAGGGGAAGGACCCCAAACATCAAAATGAATAACCATAAGAGGGAAAGCACTCTGTTTATTAATAGGTGCATAAAAAAAAAACGTTTATGTTTCCCAAACTCACAGGCTTCATAAAGCTCCGAGAACAATGCCTAATTAAATGAGGAAAAAGTTTCTCTAAAATCCCAAAAAATGGATGACCCAATTTACGGTGCCATTGATGTAACATAAAAATGGAGGAACTCGTATTTGTTTGTTGAGCTAGACCACATGACATGGGTGAATGAGAGGGACGAGCTACAGACTCCAAAAAATAGAGGCCACCATGTGCTTTATCACTACTAGTCACCTTCCCCATATCCAGTTCCTAAAAAACACAATGAGTGGGAAAAAAGATCACAGAATAATTTGCGGAACGAGTAAAACTACTAATGGACAGAAGGTTAGTTTTAAAGTTTGGAATATGTAGAACTGAAGAGAGGGAAATAGAGGGAGAAAAGTGAACGAAACCTTTTTCCTGAAATAGCAGGAAAAGTCCCATATGCTATTATGACCTTATCCTTACCAGAACAAGTAGAGTAAGAATCAAACAAAGAGGACCAACCTGTCATATGTCATATGGTCTGAAGCACCCGAATCTTTAATCCAAGGAATAGCAAGAGAGGCAGTAAGTGCACTAGTTGGGATACCTGTGTGAGCAAAATAGGATGAATTGGGTGCGATAGTGGAAGCGGAAGCTATAGTAGCCTGAGCCATTAGGCACCCGAGTGCTTGCATCTCCTCCTGAGAAAAGTTTCTAGTGAAAGCCTTTTGTTTATCCTCCGACATTTCAACAGAAGAATAGCAATTCCAAATAAGCAATATCCAATCAAACCAGTCTAACCCAACTGCATCAAACCTAAACACACAAATTTGAGTGCCCAAAAAACCAGAAGAAAGACTCTTACCATTGTTTTGACTACCGAAACAGTGTGAAACAGCAAAACAAGGTTGTAAAAGGGGCTGTAACAGGCTGGGTTGTGGCTGGATTGAATCGAAAACAGCAACACGAACATTGTCGAGTACTGTAATGACTGACCCAGTCCAAGAAACTGCAAAAGAAGGCAAACCCAGGCTGTCGGAGAGCACGAACAAGGCTGTATGAGTCACGAATAAGGGCAGGAGACTCTAGATCAGAATCCCAATGGAAGGTTTTGATCTGCAGTCTCAAACGGCCCCAAAAAACTCAAGACCCAGTGCTGAAAAACCAAAAACCAGAAAAACCGATGGTCGGCGAGTGCTAAAGAGGACGTCGGGAAACAAGTGCTGATGGTTGGCGACTGTCAGGCTGGGGTTGTCCGAGGTCAGTGACCACTTTCAGTCAGTCGTTATTGGCAACAACTGCAGACGGCAAGAACAGACCATGTAAAACGACAACAGATCATGTAAATCGACAGTCTCCTCTTGATCGTACAGGTACCCATGCGTTCCAGTCCTCTACAAAACACGATCGATGATGGATCGATGCTCTGATACCATGTGGTAAAGGAAGAGAGAGACATGGAATGGGAATCCAAAGATTAGGGTTATTTTCTCATAGAATAAATTGATTACAACGTGAGATAGTTATACAACACACTAGACTAATTACACTAGGGTCCTAGAGAATGAACTAGTTACACAATAGAACAACTAATAAACTAATTACAAATAAACCCATAATCTAACAAACACCAATATAATATTGATGATATATATGTATGTACACATACATTGAGATACGTAAACTACATTGCACATAGGACATCTGGTTACTATATTATATAATGGTTTTCCTAGGACGTACCAAAAAAATAAATAAATGGTTTTCCTTGGAAAAAAGAGTTTGTTCTTAACTCATGAAACCTGGTTTCATTTCCATTTGTATATATGAGTGATGCATACATATTGCATACCTGTTACGATGTTATCAAACTCCAATGGAAACAAAACCACATCATCATGTGCCAAATCAAACCCTAATTGAGGGACTTGCCAAATTACAATCTCTTAGGTTACAAAATCAAGCTACGAGCTTTAAGATCCATAACAGATATAAAGCCAATCGGAAAGGAAACACTATAAGAAAAGTAAACATAAAAGGAAATAAAAAAAGCTGCACGTGAATCGTGCATGTATTTGGCGATTGGCTGATACAAGACTGCTACGGTACTGATACATCATAAGTTTCGGCTGTGTTGGCCAATACGCCTGTGATCTTTTGTACTGCCAATTTTTGCTATTTTGCTAGGGTAACGGTATCAGTACCCTGAAATTGCTGTGTCAGCCAGTCCAATAGGTGACAATAGGTGACGGCCAATATTTAGAACCTTGATTGGTGATTGAAATCTCAAAATGGTGAAGTGAGAGGAAGAAAGTGAATCTCATCGTTCAGGCAAGGGCGACGACCAAGGTAACATTCTTTTTGGGTCGACAAGGCTGCTCTTGACTCCATACTTACCTGTGAAAGGAGGGTCTTCGGAATTGCTAATCGATGTAGCTCCTTTTTTATGTGGCTCAAAAGTTAGTGTTTACTTATAACAATTCCTACTTGTCAAGATTTGGGTGGGTAAAAGGTGAAGCAGAAGAATAAAGCTTGGATTGTGGCACTCTTATGCTATGTGTGGTGCTTATGGAGATGAATGAATAGACGTATACTGAAGTTTTGCGAGTACGGAGGCCAAAGATGGCATTGTTGCATGGGTTTTGTTTATGGGTGTAATGTAGAGTAGAATTGAGCCTTATCTTAAGATTTCCTCTCTGGATATAGGTTACGGCCCTTTGGGTACTTTCTAATAGATTTTTCTCTTCTTTTCGAGAAAGGTTCACAAGTAATAGCATTTTTTTCAGCTCCAAAATGTAACAAATTTCGTAATTAGGAAACTGCAGCATCTATGTGTTGCTATAGAAAGAGATCTATGAGGATTAAAAAAAATGAAAGCAAATTTGAAGAGCATAATTGATGTAGGACAGATTTAGAACCCTTAGCGTATCGCTGCCTACAACTAGAATCGTGGTGCTTTGGGTGGGGAAATAAGAATATTGTTAGGATAAGTGCGCAAAGTAGAAGAAATGAGAGAATAGAAGAAGTCGAGAGAGATAGAGAGAGAGATGTGCTTTACCCTCGCAAGGGCTAGGCAGTTTCTGCAAGGAAGGACCGCAGCCCAAACCCCAATTACAAAGGCCTTAACCTTGTAAACTCAATTCATTAATCAACTCTATTCCAAATGAAAGATTACATCTCAATTTATAATCCATGAGAAAGACTCTTCGAATTCCTAGAACTTTAAATGAAATGATCCTAATTAATGAACACATCCAAAAAAGATGTGAGGCTGAACCTAGATATATGCGTACATTGAACCTACTAGCATGTGTTTAATGCATCTAGATGAGTATTAATGCAAACACTAAATACATGATGACCCTTTCAACTATCAATGCAAACACTTAATTCATGATGACCCTTTAACTTCCAAACTACCATAGATGACCCTTGAACTACCAACTACCAAGGACACTTATTTTCGGACCAAAAAGCCTTCTTGATGCTCGTGCTATCCTTAGCCTTTGGTGTATGCTTCCAAAGCCTATGAAACTTGTCTAACCACTCCATGGCTATGTCATCAATAATATAGGCAAAGAGGGACTTCTTAAGCAATGATCTTACAGTGGCAGTGGCATAAGTTGGCCCAGATCCATCAATGAAAATAATACCTTGTTCCACAGCCTGATCCATGGCCTATAAAAAAAAGAGAACAAAAAAGAAACATCAAACTAAATATACTTGATAACCTCTAGCAATAATCCGTATGCACATACGAGTGTACATGAAAGTACAATTGATATCAAATGCTGCATTCAGATTCAGACCAATAGAAATGTCTTCCCAAGTGCTTGGAGAACCTCTTACCTTTGATTAGTTTCAGCTATACGAGAGGAGGGTTGTTTTTTTCCATCCGTTTTGAGGACTTGAATGCATAACACTGGAAACTCTAACCTGAGTTCCTAGTGAAGCCATCTGACATCACAACTCCCAAATCCTAAAAGCACCAAATATCATGTATTCCTTTCTGATCTCAAAAGAACATGACTGTTTTGTGTTGCATTTTAGTACGATATCCTTCTATGCGAGAGAACACCAAGTTCCTTAGCCACTTTATGCAAGATGATGCGGAAAAAAGCATAAGAGAAGCCACTTTATTCATGTAGGGACAAAGATTATGATTGTGTTCAGTCCATCTACACAAACTCTCCACTTCGAAACCAATCCTGAGTGATTGCCCTTTGTACAAAATTGGAAGCAAGAGAGTGACATTTTCTCATCCTTAACATGTTCAGAAGAAGCCATACAGGCAATACCCTCAAAAGAAATATTGAATGTGCTTCCACAAACGGGATTTGTAGCAATTCTCACATAATTGTACGCAAGACAAAATCTTTACTTTGATAGCCCAAAAAAGAAGGTATAAATTCTTGTTGGACTAGTTTATTACGAGAGCCATTTCACCAAACTCCATGCCAAGTTGCCAACAATTGTTTAGTGAATGAAGACAAGAAAATGCATCAAGGAAATGTCACCCAATTGTCAATTGTCAAATTAAACCAAACATATCAGATGCGCAATATCAGATCAAATGACTTAATGACCCATATTCAACAGTAGACTGATGTCCAGAACAATAACAAATCTAATCTAACAGACTGATCCAAGCAACAAGAAGTAGAAGCCCTCCTCTTCCATTTATTCTAGAGACCATGAAGCTTATCACAATAGCTATACTGTGCTAAGCCATCTGAAAATGAAACAGACAAGAGAAGTAGAGAGAGAGAGAGAGAGAGAGAGAGAGAGAGAGAGAGAACGATAGAATTTCCATGAGGTTCCATTTCGAGAACCTTACCTTCTCAAGCCCTGACACATAAGCTCTTGCATGAACACTTGCGACATCATCAACAGAAGCTGGTCTGAAATTTTGCAGTTCAATGATCTCCAATCCTCGGAACTGAAACAAATGTTGCAGTGTAGTTAATGAAGAAGGGTTCTAAGATTACTAGCATTGAAGTACAATCTTATCTACTTCCATTCTGAAAATAGATCTAAGCGCTTTTGAATTTTGAGTCAGTACTGAGAAAATGGACATTACTCAGCTCCCTTCCACCTCCACACAAACACAGAAATCAGAGAGAGAGAGAGAGAGTGCTACCAAGCGTTACGTCTGATGTGTTTCAAAACATCATATCACTAATCCTCAAGCTTAGGATAAGTCTTATTAGATTGTTAACCACCAACTCATCTAAAAGATTAAGTTTTTAGAGAGAGGGGCAACTTTATCATTTATATTCTCAACAAGTCTTAAACATTAAAATCTCCTTCCTTTTGGCGAATCCAAAAACCTAAGTCTGGATGTTACGAAGCAATGTCCCTTTCTGTGTCTTATATGTTCCGGATCAAAGTTCAAACTAACAGCCCTACAATGAACTATGGTGCCTGGTGCCTTCCCCCTCTTATTAAGCATCTGGTTCCTGTCATTGGTCACTTTGTTCAGCTCATATAGGTCTCTTTTGCAGATCTAAGAATAAAATCTCATAACTTTTTGCTGAGGGTACTTAGTACCCTGCTGATCTCTCTTAAAGGGTATGGTCCACTTCCTGCGTAAGCATTGCAAAGCAACAATGGGAGACATGTAGGCGTTCAGGGCTGCAGGCCACCTCAAGCAATGCATTGAACATGAATGTGACTGTCCAACCAGTTATCAAGAGTCAAGAAGCCCCGCATTCTTTCCAGGGAGAAGAAAAAGAAACTCCACATTAAGAAAATCCAACTAAAATTCAGATATTTGTAAATAAATATAAGAACAAAGGCAAGTTTGGATTAATTATGACCTTGAACAAGTAGCTGTCCTTCTCCCACCACCCCCACACCACACCACCCCACCCCCCCCCCCCCCCCCCCCCCCCTTTTTTTCTCTTTTTGATGAGTTTCCGTAAGCCAGCAATTAAGCAAAGTATTATTGCTTTGTTTCCTTGTTAAGTATGTCACTTAGCTTAGGGTTTTTGCCAATCTGACAACTAATATCTCAACTTTAAAAAGTAGTGTCAACAATTGCTTCATGAGAATATAAGTGAGTAAGTTCAGATTGCCATTGAATGTGTATAGTGGATAGGCAGCCCTTACGAGTCAACGATAGGACCTGGATCCAAAAAGGGATTTAATTTCAGAAGAAAAGTTTTCCCTGATATTCTTAACAAATTGTCCCAGATATTCTTAAAAATGCGTAATAGCTAACAGTGACTAAACCTGTAGACAGTTCTATCATAAAAGAGAACAGCATTAGATGATGATAAACCACCTCCCCCTTAGTTCCCAATCATGTCAGTTTATTGTTGGCCTCCTGTTTGCTTGACTTTTACTTACCTAATATCCATAATGGGGTTAAAGAAGCAAATTATGACTGACAGCAGTTTTTTGCCAAGTGAAGCAACCACTCAAAGTTATGTGATAAAACCAATTCTCATTACTATAGCTGTTGTATCTCGTAATGGTTATTTAAGGTCACCTCCACTTCCTGAATTCTGAAAATTGCAGTGACCACAAAACAACATCTCCATTGGAATCGTCCACACAAGCAAGTAGCTAGTCAACACCATTGCCATGCCAAAGTGCAAGCCTCATTGATACACACTTCCCTTTGTCTTCCATGTTATTCCTTCTCATTTCTTCTTTTGCTTTCTATTTTTTGTAGGACGGATAAATTGTGCTTACCACAGTCCACAATTGTATTTTCAGTCAGTTAAGTAATTCCAAGAAAGCAAAATTAATCTTACCTATGTCTTTGCAGTTATATAACACCCCATTGATCATCATCGATCCATTACCATAAACAAAATAAACCTAAGACAGACTATAGTTTTTGCTTTTTCAACAGTGCAAGCCATGACTTAAGGATGTTGAACAGCACAGCCACTTGCAGCAGTTTCTAATTCCTTGAATGTGAAAAGTAACATACATAGATTTAAGCTTGTGTTTCATACCTTTGGAGTAAGCTCCATCTTTTCAAGAGCACTAACAATTGCAGGAACTCTAAAATGAGACTCTGGATGCCACTCCTGTAATGTAAAACAAAGACTTCAAGATAGAGAGTATATCCACCAGATGGAAATTCAGATGACATGCACAAGTACATTTTCAGTAAAAAAATCTAGTACGCAAGCTAATCAACTTACAAAACTTCCACAAACAAACAAAAAACACAATATAACATTTTCTTGAGCATCTCTGACAACGAATCAGGAAGAAAATCCATAAAATCAGCATAAATCACAAACTAAGCAAGTACTCCTAAGAGATGACGACGCATTATATGTTTCAAGGAAGCCATGCAGCTCAGCTCAGGAAGAAGAGTAGGAAGAAGAAGAAGAAGGATTTGAAGGGGAAAAAATGGTCCACGTCACACCTCTATACCATAGGCGTCCCACCTAAGGCTTCTTTAGCATCACTCTAAAGAATAGGATTGCATAACACAATCTTGAAAGCTTAAGAGGCTGCTGGAAACTTTTATTCATAACTTCACAATTCTGCAACAATTTATAGGCTTCAAAACTATTGTTGAATGCAAATAACTGTTCGTATTCCCTAGAGGTCTGGTAGAATGAATACATCAAGGGATGAATGGGCCTAGCAACGAATTAATATGTACGGTAAGAACTAGGGCACTATTGAGATGAATGTACCTTATAATGAATAAAAAGATGTCATTAAACTTATTCAAGTACAGATCCATCTAACTAAAGATCCATGCAACGTAGTAAATCTTTAGGGCTACCCCTACAACCCAAGAGTTACAACTTATTATGAATTGATTCACAATGCGATAGTTTCACATCTCCAAAATCAAGATACTGTGGCTGAAATGACAACCAAATGTTAAGACTCTAGACAGGTGAGACAAAATCATTACCAAATAAAGAGGGAATTAGAACTTGTTTACAATTATCTTCTCCAACACTGCAAGTATTATAAACAATCCAATTCACTTTAAGTTATATGATATGATATGATAATGTTCAAAATACCTTATTATGACCCATGGCAGGAGCTACCGAATAAATCATCTTTGCTTCAGCTAGTTGGGTAATGGGAGGTAAGAAAAAATCTTTGTCCACACCTGTAGAACAAGAGATGGAAGCTCCAAAACTTTTTGAGGAATATCTTTTGCTTGATCTGATATGCTTCAGGATACATCCATGGCCCAGAATTTGGGCACCTGAACCAAATCTTGGATGTTTCTGCCACTTGCAGATATGATTTTGGACTAATAGAAGGTTACCTAAGACATACCAAATATATCGTCAACTAAGGTCATGTATCACCACAACTATATTTCAAAGTTAACTCAAAATGAAAATTATGGAAAAGCATGTCCATTATGTGATCTAACGGTGGACGAAGATCACACAAAACTAATAATCTCACCACAATATAGTGGAAAGTAATGAAAGCTGAATATTTTTAGTCTGGCGATATTAGAACTTGCGAATACTACACCAAGAAAAGATCTTAACTCATATACACATCTACCATGAGCTTGGCCCATTTAGTAGCTCATTCAAACTTGCTCTCTGATTGTTCCAACTGAATTCTGCATTTTGTGTGGCTCTGCTTCAATTTTTTGATATATCCATTCTAGTCCAAAAGATCAGCTGTTTACCTAGGTTTGAAATTTGTTGACATTGACAGGCTTTACAAAATGCATGTGTATGTAGGCATGGAAACAAGGAAATAGATAGGTAAAGACATTGCTATGGTTTTGATGTCAAATTGTTTGAATACTTGGAGAAATTCGATAGATTCTTTAAGCAGGTAGGGTATGAGCAGCTATTCTCTTCGGGAGGTCAATGAAATGACTTTTCGGATTTGGCCTTCCTTTTTCACTCTTTTGAGAATCTCTACTTTGAAAGACCTTCTCCCCCTTCTTTGATTCCCAACACTTCCATATCTCACATCACTAACCTCTCATGTGTCTGAATTCCCTAACATCCTCCTTATTCCCTTTTCTAGATTCTCCATAGATGTCATAAGTTTTCTTGGTGCAATCACCAAGGTAGGTTGGCTTTCACCATCTACCATGATTTCCCCTTGTCAGGAAAGCCTTCGTATCAACTACATGTTCTCAAAATGAAAGCACCATATGCTCGACATTTCGACCTCATTCCCCCCTTATCTAGCAAACAAGGACATGATAAACCAATATCAGAAGATAAGATAAGACCACACCACATTAGAATCTATTTGGAAAAAACTAAATGTTCTCTGATTTAATTATGAAGCATTTCAAGAACTCTTAACATTTTTGTGACTGAGAAATTTGAAGATAATGAGAACTGAAAAATCGAATTTAGTTCTCTCATATCCACAGGTAGTACCTTATTGTAAATCCATTATGTTTAGCAAATTTGAAGACAATGATAACATTTTTGTGACTAGGAAATTTGAATATAATGAGAACTGAAAATGTGAATTTAGTTCTCTCATCTCCACAGGTAGTACCTTACTGTAAATACATCATGTTTAGCAAATTAGTGGTATGGGCTCTTTAACATGATTACATGAAATATCATAAATTGGAACGCCAGGTCTAACTAAAAACTAGTCGTGGTAGGTGGATTACAAATGGAATCAACGTTTTAAGTAGCGGCCGCTACATAGCGGTTTTTGGCCTCCCAATATGCATAAGTTCATAATCGAATTTTTGTCTTCATGCCTGCTGGACCGCTACAGCTACTTTAAGTGCTCTCGCGCCAAAAATGATTTTAAAAAATTCACGACTGATACACTTGCTTCGCGCTACGTATCATTTGCCACTCCCGCTATCATTACGCAAACCGTCACTGATATTCAAAACCTTGAGTGACACTATTTTCCCATTTAGCGCCCGATATGAGGAATTATCTATGACAACCCGGGGGTGGTATTATTCAATCCGGCCCTTTGGGATTACTTTTCGTTTTATCGAACGGTCATAAATGATCCTCCATCGTTTATCCCATTCTTTGTCCTACCCAAATCAAACATTTTACAACCAATCCCACACTGTATACAATCGCATCAACTGGCCTGGGAACCCACATATCCCTTCTATCCTGGTCCTTAATCCGAAATTTTCAAATTATTTGAAAACATAATAATCTGGGAATCAAATGTAACACTCACAAGCCGTATTTAGAATAAGTGTGCAGAGCTTCCTAAGAAGTCCAAGACACTAAAATTTGGGGCAATGGTACGTAGTTCATTATTCTTTTCCTTGTAAATATATTTTCCTTCTTTTTTTTGGGTTTTTCTGCAACCTCAGATTCAACAGTTTCAACATAAAGCTCGAAATCAACTAAAGTGACAGATTGCCCAACAGGAAATTAGATTTGACCAACCGAAAAATTAAATAATATCATCCTAACCTGGACAAGAAAACTAAAATTCGCAATGAAACGACCTTACCATACCAATATATAACTTCCTTTTTTTATAAACTCAGGTGTCCAGGCCAGCTTACATACCACTTAACTAATCCGGAAATCATTCCCACCGCCCACTAGCGGCCGACTAAAAGTCAAAGCAAAGCTCCGTATAAATGTACACCCAAATTAGTTGATAGCATCCAAAGAGGTTCCGAACTTAGAACTTGCAAGGGAGCAAATCCTAAGTCTCAGCCTTTGACACCGAACCAACCCTTGGGTTACCAATATACCATCCGAACTTAATCTATTCCATAATATACTCCCTACCACTCCTTTGCAAACAAGGTGAAACCAAACACACACACACACACACACAGAGAGAGAGAGAGAGAGAGAGAGAGAGAGAGAGAGAGAGAGCGCGCGTACGAGTTATGGGTTGGAGCTCCATTGAGTGCCACAAAAACTTTGGCGTTGATGCCATTGCAAGAAAATGTACCCCTGGCTTGTTTTCCTTTGTTAAAAACGTATACGATCCTAATCCTAAAATCACCGATAAGTCTGTCTACACATACAAATAGTGTACAAATTGTGCACATATTTTGTTGAGAGGTCCACCATGGGTTTCACTAATTCGAGCCGTTCATTAAATGTAAAACATTTTTTCAACGGACTCCGCAAAAAAATTAGCTCAATTCAATATCAATAGATACTTGATCCAATTATCTAACTTTTCATGATCCAAAAATTTGAATGAAAATTTAGATGATTAGATCGAGCAACTATAGGCATCGGATTGAGTTAATTTTTTACGAAGACCCTTGAAAAAATGTTTTACGTTTAATGAACGTTTTGGATCGTTTGTGTGGGATCCATAATAGGCCCGAAAAAAAAATCTATTCACAATCTGTGCACTATTATTTGTATGGTTAGCACTGTTGTAAAATCTGTTGCCAATTTTAGTTTTTTTTTTCTTTTGGCAACTTGAACAATCACATGATTATTTTTTGTTTATGAAAAAAATTGAAAAATAAGAATATAAAATAATGAATTTTTTTATCAAATCAAACCAAAATTATTAGGATTATAAATAGCTATACACAAATAATTATTAATAATATACAAAATTAGGTATGTACAAAATAAAAAATTTTAAATTCAGAAGCTCAGAAAGGGTTCGGGAGCCGGGGCCACCCCGGGCCCTAGGGTAGCTCCGCCGCTGGATCAATCTGAAATAATATCAAAATATACACCGATTTTTATTAAAGAAAACGATACGCTTACCGTACATGATATCATCATGAGTTATACTTCCATCTGTATTAATCCAAGAACCCATTTCATCCTTTAATAATGCACAGCCCAACGGCCCCAACCAATACCCCGTATTAATGCTTTTATTACTAATCAGATATATAAGAGAGCCTTCTTGGCCGGTCCTTCTTGGATTGATAATGGCCCAATAGGTCCTGCACAAAGTTGAGCCCGTATATCATAGCCCAATAGGTCCTGCCAAGTATTTTCTTGGCAAAACTACCCCTCGGATGAAAAAACAAAACAACGCGATACAGAAGTGATACATCTCTCACAAAAGAGAGGCGATACAGAGGCGATACGGAAGGGAGAGAAGGCGATCAAGAAGAAGGCGATTAAGGAAGACGACCGACAAGACGATCTTGGAAGACCACTGGTGGATTGCAAGCACAATGACCCGGTTTAAAAGTACGTATTTCAAAACATATTTTCTGTAATTTTTCCAAGTTACATAGTTCTTTGAGTGCTAGTCATTTGCCAAAAGACTTGTGCAATGTCGTCATTTTCTTTAATTTTACCAATTTGCATAGCTCTTTGAGTACGTATTTCATATTTGTGAGGATTTGTAACAGTATTAACATCTTTTCAAAAAACATAGACAAAATAAACGAGGAATTACACCATAGACTTATGAAACTCCTTCCCTAAATCCAGATTTAGTTGTTGACCACAAGCCTTGAGAACAGATGGATATGTGAAAGTATCAAGTCTAATTCCCACATTCACCATTTGCCCTTAGGTGGATATGTGAAGTGGATGATGCTTGGAAGTTGTTTGACGAAATGCCTGAAAAGGATGTATGCTCCCATATGGGTTCACTGATACTGGGGAAGAAGATTCACTGATACTACGAATTGTAAAATGACTTTTCGTAAGGAAAATCATGAGGGGACACGTACCCCTTAGTTTTTTGCACTTCTTAATATTTCTATCATTCTAAAACTATAACTAATATACTGATGATATATATCTGGCATCTTAAAGTAATGATTTCTGAAGGGATTTTATTTGATTGCTAACCTAATATCATAATACCATCTCATGAGAAATGATTTATTTACAATCCTAAAAAGAGAGTAAATAATCCCACCCCATGCCCGTGCATGTTGGAATAGATGTGGAATGATTCACCTTTTACACGTTTGTTCACCCTCTCCCATTTAAGATAAAGAATGCTTCTCTCAATGGAATATCCAATTTTCTTTTTGTTGGGTAAATAATAGTATCTGATTTTCTGCTTTGCCATTTGTTTACACAAAAAGAAAATGTTTCCTTGCCAAAGAAAAGTGTATACAAATATATACTTTGCTCGCAAACTTGCTCGGTGTTTGAATATAGAAACCTCACATTCTCTCCCATTGAGATAAATGGACTTAGGGGACGTGCTTGCCCCAGCGTGCTATGCCCAGTTCTGGATACACCCTTTTAGCCCACAAGGGCCCTGTTTGGTGCATACTTAATCATTTTGCGATTTAATTGCCTATTATTTTTGAAGAATGCGAGTCCCAAATATTTGTGTTTTAGTGCAGAATCATGTAAAAGTGGTTTTAAGATTGGAATTGCAGTTCTCTGTTTCATTGAGTGGTTAAGCTGGTAGCTTAATTCACGTTTTGGTGTGAATTAAGAACGGATAACATCTCTTAATTGGCAGCTAAATTCACGTTTCACTAAGAGTTTTATTGCTGTTCTTTGTTCTCTGCATTTTTTATGGCAGCAGATTATTTGTTCTCTGCATATTTTCAGATTCTGTGATTTAATTACGTTTCAGTTAAGCGTGTACCAAACAGGGCCCTTGTGGGCTAAAAGTATGTATCCAGAATTGTCCCAAAATGCCGTCGTTTTGGGGCATAGCACGGAGGCTAGCACGCTAGGGCTAGCACTTCCCCCGAGTCCGAGATAAACAGAAAGCCCATGGGGGCAAATCTGTCTCATATGTTGAGCTTTTTATTTGCACCTTGCGTTATTTGTAGCACTGTCATGCGCCCTTACCTGAAATTCGACAGGGCATGGGATCATTCATGGATTTTTTAAACTGAGTTATGTTATGTTTCACCACTGATTGTATTTGTGCGTGCAGACTTTTTATCATGCTCTCACAAGATGTCCTTTAAAATTATGCAGAGCGGGCAAGGAGAGCTCTACATTCAAACAGTAAAAAACCGGCAGAAGCATCAGATACACAAGAGTATGAATCAAACTTAGATACACCTGATGAGATCAAAACCCCAACAGCACAAGCACATGTGCACGAGTTGAGACAAACAAGGAGTAGACAGCAAGGCAAAATAGTTGAAATAAGTAGTGCTCAAGCAAACCAGGAAAAGTCTAGAGTAAGAGGAGAGACACAAACTCAGTATGAACTTAGACCAAGATCAGAAAAACAATTAGCAACCAACATCGAAGAAGATGAATTGATAACCCGATCACAGCCGGTGAAAAAAAGGTCAAGAAAAGTGGCTGAAAAAGAGAGCACACAACAACGAGTAAGCTTGAATAGGTCCAACCTGCAGGGAATGATTAGGTTGATCAAAGATACCGAACTCAATCCCAAACATATAGCTTGCCTCAAAAAAACACCTTTTTGGTTATTGATCGAAGCAATTGTGAACAAGAAGTTGGTAAGTGATCATTGTAGAAAGGTTGATGAAGTTGTTGTGAAAGTTATGAAGTCCTATGACGAACGTACAAAAAGTTTTAGATTGGGTAACAAGAAAGTGAAGCTCAAGGATAATCATGTGAAGTTGATTTTTGGAATTTGTTGTGGAAATGAAGAGATGACAGAAACGAACATCAGCAAAGAAGATACTGCATTAGCTAAGAGGTTAGGCATCAAAGAGCCAAGGTTAACAACTACAACAATGAAGGAAAAGATCAAAGAACTGAAAAATAGCAAAAAGCCAGAAGATATTGAGGACGTTGTCAGATTGCTTTGTCTTTTCCTTTGTGTCACATTGCTCTTCTCGACAAGTGGAACAACGGTGAATTGGTCATTTGTTTATTACATGGAAGACCTGGCAAAGGTAAAACAGTACAACTGGGCGGGAGCTGTTACAGATTATTTGATGAAGTCCATTCATAAAAATCATAAGGAGCTCAGTGAATTGCATGGATGTTCTTTGCTTTTAATGGTAAGTAAAACATTGCTCAACACATTTTTTTCAAGTAAATAACGTGGGTTAGCCATTGATTTATTGCCTGATTCACATTCTCACACAATATCACATGTATCTGCTGATCTTTTACGATTTCATTATTATTATGGACGGTGCTATGTCATATCTGAACATGCATTACTGCATAATTTTTTTTTAGCTCTTACTACTAGAATGCAGTTTTATTCAGGTTAGAAAAGTATTAGACTGTAGTTTTATTCAGACTGAAAAAGTTGGCAAACATGATTTATTCTTCCTTACCTAATGTACTTCGATTATTGGAGCCCCTCAATTTCTAAAGTGCATTAGAATATATTTTTTTAAGGTCCTTTCTGTGATTCTGAATAATGCAGGTTTAAGATTTAGAACTTTCAGCTATTATGGATTTCTCAGTGCTAAACTATGAAATTTCTTTTGGCAGTTTTGGCTTTGTGAGGAAACTAAACTCTTGCAACAACAGAATACAGATGCAGTTCCAAGATTACTGAAATGGAACATTTTAGAGCTTCGGGGCATACTTAGGGATTTCGATCAATTGAACCAACTGCCGGCTGATCAAGTAATACAGTCAAACCGACTACAAAAGTTTTTATTCATTATTTTAAGCACCATTAATTGTAAATTGTCAGTATTAACACCTTTTCTCTTTGAAAACACTTATAAATCTCTTTGACACAAGTTAAAATGTCAAATTGTGTTTCATAGGTAAATGATACCAAGATACAAGAAACAGATACAGAAGAAAAGATCTACAGCAATCTTGGAAGGGAACAAGAAGGTGGAGAAGTAGAAGCTCTTGAACCGGAGTTTGAAAAAGTAAGAACAAGTGTTGATGGTGAATCTCCTCAGCAAGCTGAAGTTTCTAGAGAAGAAAGGGTTGAAAAAGGGGCAACACAAGTCAATGAAGATGTCACATCAGATATTGAAAAAAAAAAGAGGACTGGAGTACACCTTTGTGGTGAACAAGCTGAAGTTTGTGGAACTCAAAGTGGAGAAAGTGCTAGAGTGGTGTTTATGGCTGAAAAAGAAAATGAAGAGGGAGAAAGGGATAATGCAGAAAAAGGACAAGGGCTTGATGATTTTAACACTCCCTTCAACCCGTCATTTGCAATTGATTCGCCAAGGTACAAGTCCACTATGGTGCGTGACAGTATTGCTCTTGAATCACAAACAGATTCTGGTTCAACATTAGTTCCGAATACCTATAATGAAATGTCGTTGGATAATATTTGTGGAACAATATTGCACCAATCAAAAAAGGATGCAATTGAAGTTATTGATGAACTGAACAAAAGGATTGAATCCTTGGAGAAGGAAAAGAAGAGCATGGAGAATGAAATCTTGAAAGGTCAAGAAGAAAAGCAAAAATCTCTTCAACATCAAGAGCAAATTGAAATTTTGAAGCGGGAACTTGAAGAGAAGGATTTGTACATCTCCAAATTATGCAAGAAAAATGAAATCCTTGAAAAACTCTACAGGCAGTATGAGGAACAAGTTCAACATTATGAAATACATGAGTTAACACAAGGATATAATGTTGAAACGGAGAGACAAGTGCATCAAGTGACACAGAGGGCCACATTTGAGACTATAAAGGAACTGCGGGAAGAGAGAGATCAGTTGGAGGGGGAACTGATAAACATTAAAGTTCATGAAGTAACACAAAAAGTAAGGGCTGAAAAAGTGGTTCAAAAGTTGAAGAGGAAAAGTCCACCATCAAAGGTTAAGAGAGTGAAAGAAAGAGATGATAGAAAGATGAATTTGTACAAGGACTATGTGTATGGAAAATTAAAGAGGAAAAGTCCGCAATTAGAGTTTGTTGATGTAGACAACTTCGAAGAAACATCTTTGGCAATTCAAGTGCAAAAGCCAACAAAGAAATTGAAGAAGTTGAAGAAGTGCAATACTGAGATGTCAAAACTCATCTGTACAGAAACTTGGTTGGCAATTGAACAACATTGGAAGACAGGAAATCTTAGGTAAATTTACCTTTAAAACTATTGCATGTTTTTAATTCAAAATGTTTATATCATGTTAATTGACAATATGACATGGTCTTTCAAACCTGATCAAGCTTGAATTGATAGCCCTTTTTTGAGATGATTGCCAACTTTAAAATGTTTATATCATGTTAATTGACAACATGACATGGTCTTTTTCATTCAATATTGTTACTTAGAAAAAAAAAATTGCGTAAAATCTCAACTCCAGCAGCTCTCGTTTGCTTGTGCATTGAAATATGTGTTGGACTGATGAGGAAAGCACAAGATGCCTCTTGTAAACTTGAACTCCATTTCTGAATTCATAGCTTTCACAGTTGTTTGTGTATGGTAAGGCTTCTACTAGAACCTCGTATTCGAAATGTGAGGTTAGACCAATCTTGATGTCGTATAAATCTGCTAGACTCATTGTAGACTTAGCTCTTTATAGCTTCAGATCATTTATTGGTTACTAGATTTATTAGACAGCAATGCTGTGTCATTGAGCCTTTTTTCCCTGCATATGGGAATTAGAGATGTCACTGTAATGGGAACAATCAAATGGGTTCTGACTAGGCAAGCGTAGTGGAGGGATTGAACTCGTTTTGGTACATGGTGAACCCGAAAAATGATCCAAACGAATCATATACAATAGGCATTCTCACCCTCAAACAAGAAAAGAAAGCTGGTCATTTAACACTGTTAAGCCTTTTCTAAATAAATATTATTATACATATAATAACACTGTTAACCCTTTTCTAAAGAAAGGGTTAAAGGGGCTTGACAACCGAAGGGACGACGTTAGCCCAAATCCCTTCCTCCTTGATCAGGGAAAATTGTATTGCCTAATCCAATGTTAAGATTTGCGTCGCAAAAATCAGATGCCTCTCCGGCAAAAAGCTAAATTCGAATTTTTTGGGATATCAGTTAGCGAAATCCTGAAGTAACAGGAAAATACTGAAGAACTAATTGCAGGTTCCTTGTAAACAAGCAAACTATACTGTCAAGTACAATATTTAGGACTTGATCATTTTACTTAGAGTTTTTTTATACCTTTCAAGCAAGTCACCTCGTCTTTGCGAGTGTGCTATTTCATGTGAAGGCATTAGCATCCATTGTTACATCGCTGTCTATATATTCACAAAGTCAACTTGTTTCACTTATTTGTTTATGTCATTTTGCAGATAGAAATTTGTTTTCACATTCTGTTGCAACTTGCAATTTGAGACTGATCTCTCTCGGCCTGTGTTTGAAATTTCCTCAACTGCTGTTTAGTTTAAGTACCAAGTAGTTTCAAACTACTTTTTTTTCCGTTTACTTTGGTAGTATTTGACATCAATCCTTATCATACATGACAAGAGTTCTACTCTTGCTGCATTGCTTTGATAATCACTTCATTTGACCATTTATCGAATTATACTTCGTCCATCATTGTATGATAAGGATGGCACCTTTAATTATATGTCATACCTAAAATATTCATTACTCTGGACTTCATCTGGTCTCTAGTTGGTGGACTTTCTTTTACACTCGTGGAAAATTCGAAGCTTGAACTGGACTAATAAATCAAAATTCTTCGATGTGTATTTGGGAGGCTACTTTGCAGCAGAATCATTCAAACTCAGTTGCGTACCAGTCTTCTTTCAAACCTGACATGGAGTCAAGCTTGAATTGATAGCCCTTTTTTGAGATGATTGCCATCTTCTCTTTTGTAGCCATTGGGATTGTATTGTTTGCAGTTTCTATTAAATCTTCAACATTTTTTTTTCAAAACTCATGATTAACTTTTAAAAACACTTTGCGATATGCAGTGCTGTAATATGGAGTTCCGAAGCCGACATGCTATACATTGAAGTTGAAGACATACAAAACCTGTTGTTTGAAGATTCAATATCTAACCGGGTAAAAATGTTAAGACGCTCTTGTTTTTGTGTGTAGACTGTTTGCCTGAACTTGTCATCCTTTACAATGCTAGATGTAAATTGTTTTAATCGTGTTTCACTGATAAAAAATTAAAAACAGTGTGTAGATGCATATGCAAATGTGCTCATGAAACACCATTCTGACGTTGTGCCGAAGTTTGACTTGAATACTCCAGTACCGAAATCATTCATCTTCACCAGCTTCTTCCTGGTAACAAATTAAAACTTTTTTTAAAAAAATTGTATTTTCACGTACACATTGAGTACTCCAGTACTGAAATCATTTCTTTTTGTTTTTGTGTGCAAGTAGGACACGATCCAAAACAAAAGCCAAGACAAAGTGAAGGCGATGCTTGGAAAAGTAATGACAAAATCTGTCGGGGCAAGATTTCTTCTTTTTCCAATACTCATTCGATTCCATTGGACATTGCTTGTTCTTGATAAAGACGAAGGATGTTGGAAGTTCTACAACTCTCTTAAACCTAGAAGTGGAAAAGATGAGTATTGTAATGCAACAAATCTCTTGGTAAGCAAAACCTGTTAATGAAACATCCTACTCTTAACTCTAAAAGCACTTTTTAACAGCTGCACATTGTTTGTTTCCTTCTAAAATAGAGGCAAGTTGTTACGGCATATGTCAACATTGACCAAAGAGAACCCTGCAAAAGAAATATTACTGACAAAGTGGAGATTCAGAAAAATTGCCCCCAACAACCGACAGGAAGGAAAGTATTGTTTATAACTTTTTATTAAAAGAAACTCCAACTACTATTAATTTGCAATGTTAGTTTCCAATCTTAATTGACTGAATTCTAAATTCTTGCAGTGTTGATTGTGCGATTGTCGTCTTTTCGATAATCAAGAAGTATCTGTCAAATGAAGAGCAAACAAGTCAAATAACACAAGCAGAATGCAGGAAAATCAGAGCAAACTTGATACATTTATTCATGAACTGTTGATAATATTGCGTATTCTACTGGTGTATTAAGTCTCACTTGCCCATACTCTTTGACTTTTAATTTTTAGAACTTGCAACTGATAGCAAGGTTAGAAAGGTTAGCAAGGTTTAATTTCTGGAACTTTCAACTATTAGTATGTGCGCCTCTTTATTTCAGTGCAACTTTACCAAGATTTAGTAAGGTTTCAAGTTCTGCATATACCTTGTTGTTTCAAGTATAAAATGTAATGTACTATGTTTTTGTCTGTTCCTTGCAAACATTTTGCTATGTTTGTGTCTGCTCCTTCCAATGTATGACAAAGCTAAGTTGGTACCTGTTGTGTCCTGTGTCTTGTGTGTTACTATTGGTGTCTTGTATGTTATTATGGTTTTCATGCCTTGGACACACCTCTCGAGGTCTAGTGGATGTTGGAAGTAGTAGAACATGACCTGCGGGTTCTCGTTTGGATCCCGGGTTCGGAGGTCCAACTGATCGGTTGAGAAAGGACCCGCAGTCTTTTCTAGGATGACTCCCCCGTGGATATCCGGGTTCAAAAGTGGGTTGATTTCGTTTGGAACCAGTGTGAAGTGCTGGGCTGTCTACAAAATGTGAAGAAGATTAAATTCTCATTTAAACAGGGACAATCTAAACATGTGTACATTTGCTTCGAGCGTGGGATTATGTATCTTCAATAAAGTGTAGATACCAAAGTGGTGTTAGGTTATTGCTCAATGTGTCTGGTAATACTAGTTTTACTCATGATGTCCGGTAATACTAGTTCTCTTTGTAAGAAGGAATTTTTACAGAGAAAGAAATGATTGAATTGATGTGTAAGCTTGAATGCATTTAAGTCAAACTGTGATACTTGTCGCAGATCTAAAATCACAATTGATGTGCAAGTTTGAATTTACTGCAAGTTTTGTTTGGATTCACTAACCACTGATTTGTAATCTTTCTTATGCTCACACATTCTGGGAAAGCTATACATGAGAAAACTTTCTTATTAGCAACTTCTTATCTGAGCACTATTCAATTAACACTGTTAATCAAAAAGAGAATGGTATATGATCATGTTGAAATACATTTAACACTGTTAATTAAAGGAGAAAGTTATATCATAATATTGATTAACAGTGTTAAATGACCAGCTTTCTTTTCGAAAGAAAGAATTAAAAGCCTGCGGTGTTCGACCAGGGTTCCACTTGTCGTCTTCTTTGCTTTGCGAGCAAAAATCAAAAGCTAAGAAAAAATACTAACTAATAGAAAAACCTTAATGAAGAAAAGGGCCATGACCAGTGCGTAAGGAAGAATAAATGAGTGCAATGCAATTAACACTGTTAATTAAAGGAGAAAGGTAGACCATAATATTGATTAACAGTGTTAAATGATTAGCTTTCTTTTTTAAAGAAAGGGTTAAAAGCGTGCGGTGTTCGACCAAGGTTCCAATCATCGTTCTCTTTGTTTTGCGAGCAACAATCAAAAAGTTAGGAAAAAATAATAACTAATAGAAAACCTTAATGAAGAAAAGGGCCATGACTTGTGCGTAAGGAAGAATATTTGAAGAGCACAATGCAATTAACACTGTTAATTCAAAGAGAAAGGTATATCACAATATTGATTAACAGTGTTAAATAACCAGCTTTCTTTTCTAAAGGGTTAAAAGCGTGTGGTATTCGACCGGGGTTCCAATCGTCGTCTTCTTTGCTTTGCGAACAACAATCAAACGCTAGCGAAAAATAATAACTAATAAAAAAACCTTAACGAAGAAAAGGGGCACGACTTGTCCACAAGGAAGAATAAATGAAGAGCATAATGCAATTAACACTGTTAATTAAAAGTGAGCGGTGTATATCACAATATTGATTAACAGTGTTAAATGACCAGCTTTCTTTTCGAAAGAAAGGGTTAAAATCGTGCAGTGTTCGATCGGGGTTCCAATCGTCGTCTTCTTTGCTTTGCGAGCAACAATCAAAAGCTAGGGAAAAATAATAATTAATAGAAAACCTTAACGAAGAAAAGGGGCACAACTTGTCCACAAGGAAGAATAAATGGAGAGCATAATGCAATTAACAATGTTAATTAAAAGTGAGCGGTGTATATCACAATATTGATTAACAGTGTTAAATGACCAGCTTTCTTTTCGAAAGAAAGGGTTAAAATCGTGCGGTGTTCGATCGGGGTTCCAATCATCGTCTTCTTTGCTTTGCGAGCAACAATCAAAGGCTAGGGAAAAATAATAATTAATAAAAAACCTTAACGAAAAAAAGGGGCATGACTTGTCCGTAAGGAATAATAAATGAAGAGCGCATGCAATTAACACTGTTAATTAAAAGTGAGCGGTGTATATCACAATATTGATTAACAGTGTTAAATGAACAGCTTTCTTTTCAAAAGAAAGGTTTAAAAGCGTGCGGTGTTCGATCGAGGTTCCAATCGTCATCTTCGTTGCTTTGCGAGCAACAATCAAAGGTTAGGGAAAAATAATAATTAATAGAAAACCTTAACGAAAAAAAGGGGCATGACTTGTCCGTAAGGAATAATAATAAATGAAGAGCGCATGCAATTAACACTGTTAATTGAAAGAGAAAGTTATATCACAATATTGATTAACAGTGTTAAATGACTAGCTTTCTTTTCTAAAGAAAGGGTTAAAAGTGAGTGGTGTTCGATAGGGGTTCCAATCGTCATCTTCTTTGCTTTGCGAGCAACAATTAAAGGCCAGGGAAAAATAATAATTAATAAAAAACCTTAATGAAGAAAAGGGCCATGATTTGTGCGTAAGGAAGAATATTTGAAGAGCGCAATGCAATTAACACTGTTAATTAAAGGAGAAAAGTATATCACAATATTGATTAACAGTGTTAAATGACCAGCTTTCTTTTCTAAAGAAAGGGTTAAAAGTGAGTGGTGTTCGATCGGGGTTCCAATTGTCGTGTTTTGCGCTTTGCGAGCAACAATCAAATGCTAGGAAAAAATAGTCCCTACAAAAAAGCTTAAAAAAAAGTGGGGGGCATGACTTGTCGTAATAAAGAATAACTGAAGAGCGCAATGCAATCAACGTTGTTAATTAAAGGAAAAAGTAGTTACTTTTTGATTAACAGTGTTAAATGACCCATTTTTCTTTCAAAAGAAAGTGTTAAAAGCGTGTGGTGTTCAAGTGTTCAACCAGGATTCAATCCTCATGCTCTACGCTTTGCGAGCAACAATCAAGTGCTAGGAAATATAATAGCTACAATATTCCTTAATGAAGAAAAGTGGCATGTCTAGTGTGTAAGGAAGAGTAAGTGAAAAACGCAATACAATTAACACTGTTAATTTAAGGAGAAAATTATATCATACTATTGATTAACAGTGTTAAATGACCAGCTTTCTTCTCGAATGAAAGGGTTAGTCAGAAACTCATCTTTCTTGTGTAGTTTGAACAACCAAGCAAGAAATATTTCAAACATAATAGCATATAGTAGTATAATCTTCATCCATAATTTCTAACATGAAAAGCAACACCAGGAGGATATGCACAGAATCCGCAATTAAAACAGTAATGAGATTGCAAAAATGAGACACCATATCCAAAGCCTTGAAACAGGATAGCATCACAAAAGTATTACAATCAGCAATTTCAATTTCAGCAATTTCAATATAATACCATAGAACCAATTTGGGAGATGGTTTTATTTTTCTATTGCCACCACCAGACACAAAAGACACTAAAGTTTCAGACAAAGACTCAACAGGACTAAAGACACTAAAGTTTTGGACAAAGACTCAACAGGACTCAGACCAGACACAAAAAGACAATAAAGTTTCGGACAAAGACTCAACAGAACTCACGAGGGCACACAATGAGACAGGACAAAGCAATATAATTCGTATCCACTTTGCATATCTTCAATCAGCAGCACTCTTCCAAACTCATATCCACTTTGCATATCTTCAATCAGCAGCTCTCAAGTCTTCTTTGCAGGTCTTTCGGTTGTGTCTTCCAACCTTCCCACACCTGCTGCACTGTATTGGTCTGATCTTCTCGCCATTTGACCGAAGCCTTTTCTTTCGAGGTCTTCCAGATGGCTTCCTTGACAGTGGTGGAAGAATAGTATCCTCATTGCCACCTGGAGCAGGCTTCCACAAGGTAGGTATCGGATATATTGGAAGCGAGTACACCTCACGGTACGTCTCAACCATGTAGTAAGGATCGACATAGTTTTGTAAGTCCTTTCCACTGTTGTAAATGGCACAAACTGCATGGCAACATGGGAAACATCTAAATTGCCACTCGAAGCACGAGCATGTCTGATTGGAGAGATTTACCATTACCGAAGGATCAGAAAGCACTTCGAAAACATCAGTAGTTGAGCGCTTTACGTTCCATGACTTTGAAACATGAAATGAGTTCTCCAGCTCTTTGTTCATGTTTGGGCAGATAGAAAAGTTCCATTTTGTAGCAACTTGACTTCTTTTAGCAATATTCTCCATCATTTTCACACGGATTCGGTCAACAAGCTGTGTCACCGAAAGATGACGCTCCTCCTTGATCCAATTGTTGAAGCACTCCGCCAAGTTTGAGCACATTTCTCCGTACCGTTTACCTGGGAAAAACGCACATGCCCAGTGTTCTTTTGGCAGCCTTGACAAGAACGTTATAACCCTACCCTTACCCTGGCTCTTCAAATCAGTAATGAGATCATTGAACATCTTCTCATTCGGCGCATGAGCGCACAAACTAAATAAGCTAACTAAGTGTTCCTTAAAACCACCTTTCAGACCACTCAAAGCATGTCTCAAATTCATTTTCAGGTGATACAAGCAATATGAATGGGGACTGCGTGGGAATATATTAGCAATTTCGCTACATATTCCATCATTTCTATCAGAAAAGAAAACAATGTCCCTCTCATTACTCAAAATATCACGCAGCTTACCTAAAAACCAACTCCAACTAACATTTGTTTCGGCGTCAACAATAGCAAAGCAAATAGGAAACAAACCTGCAAAAAAACAAAAGAAAGACACTTAAATAGAGTAGACAAAGCACAATTTATTCACTCTTTGAACGACAGAAATCCATATCCAAACTTATGAAGCATACAAAGCATGCGAATTGAAAATAACACGAACAGAATCCTATATAGATATTGGTGATGAAAGGATAAGGCCTTTGAACACACGATCTAGGATAAAAATAAAACTCTCATCAAGTTTTTGAAAGGTTAGTGACAGATGAATTGTGCCAAACCTTTGTTAAACAATATTCATATTAACAATCCCACGAGGATACTGCACTTGCAATGACACAAAAACAAAATGTTTACTAAACCATGATTTAAGACTGTATGCTAAAATACTACAAAAAAGTAAAGAAAAACTAAATTTACATGGGCAAAGCATACAAAGGATGGAAAGACTCGACTCTGAATACACAGTCATAGCAACTTTCAGTTGTTCCAGCAGGTTTACATGGTTTCAGTTGTGGCCTATTTTCAATGCATGTTTAGCAGGTTTACTTCAGTCTTTCAATTGATGCATATGCATTTCTATTTCATAAATTAACTTACCTTTGTTACCATCTTTCGCTGATGCAGCCAGTAAGCAACCCTTATGCCTCGCCTTCAAGAATGTCCCGTCAAGAAATAACATAGGTCTACAATGATTGAAACCGTAGATACTAGCCCGAAATGCAACAAACATCCTCACAAAATGCTTGGTTTGGGGATCAAAGTCGATATCGAACACACTATCTGGATTGGAACACCTAGCTGCTTCAACCCACCAACGCAATTCGTCAAATGACGTTGAATAATCTCCAAACACATCAGCCTTAGACTTCTCAACACCAGTCCAAGCTCTCTTGTAACTAATTGATAGCCCATAAAGTCTCTTCATGTCATCAAGAACATCAACTGGACGCTTTTGTGGCCGTGAACGAACCTCCTCCAAAACAAGCTTTCCAATCAAAGAAGAACTCGCACGCGAGTGTTTCACATTGAAAGCGGAAACATCACAATCATGGACATTGTTCAACTTTCTAATATAGAAAAAACAGCTTAGTTTATCCACCCTACCGTGTACGATCCATGGGCAGCCTGATCTTTTATTCCTACAAACAGCCGTGACCCTTTCTTTGTCATTCTTGACGAAGTCATACTCAAAACCACAGTGCATCGCATATTTTGCTAACGCATCCCGAAATTCCACAACTCCACCAGCAAATTTCTGCCTCACTTCCCTAATGAGCGCACTCCATCCAGCAGATAACAAAACCGACTCTTTATGCATACAAAAACTTGGCACCCACTCAGGCTCTTGTTTATCTACATCCATCTTCCAATCCCTACGTAAAGTAGCCAACTGTTGATCACCACCAGCGCCACCACAACCACTATTAGAACCACCACCACCACTTGTACTACCAGCATCAAAGACTGATACCTTAACACGATTCAACCCACTACTGGACACCAACTCAAACATCACATCTAAATCGTCATCATTCCGCAACATGCAGAAACGATCAGTTTCCAAACTATATGAAAGTCCTACTTCCCCAGCTTTCAAACCATTCCACCTAACAATGAGTTTATCAACCAATTGTGCATAGCTATTTTTATGAAAAATTCTAATTCCACAACTCTCTCCACGATAGTTACACAACAAAATCAAAGAATCCATCTGCAAAATCATTTAACTTAGTCAAGAACGAAGAGTATATCATGTAACCCCGACCACGTACAATTCTTTGCATACATAATCAGACAATTAACGCAATTAACAATGTTAATTGATCACGAATACTATATATCACATAACCACATGCAATTCTTTATAAAACACAATCAACTATTAGCATTGTTAATTACGCACTACAGATTGACAGTGTTAATTGACCTCATATGGATTACGTTTTGTAAATAACGATGTAATTCTTTGCATACATAAGCACACTATTAACGCATGCAATCAATCAACAAAAAATACTGATTCAAAGGTAAAATCGAAGCACATTATCATCGAAGAAATCTCTGGCAAATCTCTCACAAATCTCGTGGACAAGAGGAGAATGTGGTGTGCTATTCTCCACACTAGATAATCTCTAAAAAGTAGATGTGGAATACAACTATTACACTATCTCCCAAGCACCATTACTGAAGAAGAAAACGCACAGCCACACAGATACAAATTGAACTTTGAAGAGGTGTGGAAGAGAGAGGAGAAGACCAGTTCAAAGCATGAGATTGATCACCGCCGGAATGCTTCAGCCTCTGGATCGCAGGAATCGCCGGAGAAGACCAGTTCAAAGCATGATTTCTCTGGATCGAAGGAATCGCCGCTCTGAGAAGTCCAGTTCTCTCTATTTTTCAGATTTGATTAAAAACCCTTAAAACCGTTCTCTGGGGTTTTATTTGTTTTTCAAAGGGGTAAAAATGTAAAATACCCCCCACAGGACCCATGAGGAATTGCACTCTATTAAAAAAGGATCCAGTGGGCTATGAAATAGAAAAATAGGAGCGGCCCAGAATTTCTACGATATAACACACACACACACACACACACACACACACACACACCCCCCCGGCCCAATTCCCTTTTGATGCTTTTAAATATACGATAAATTTATAGTATACGATTAATTTACCATATTTATTTATCTTTGTGAAGTTATATAATAAAGTTAGGGTAAAAATATTTTTTAACTTCTATGATAAATTTGTCATTTTAATTATGCGTTTATAGTAAATTTATCACATGTACTTCTAATCCGACGTAAATAAATAAAGGAGTAATTTACCCTATGAAGAACATGGTAAATTAGGACATATAGGTTGAGAGGAATATGTTGTTTGGATAAGCACCCTCACAAAAATGAATAAAATGGTGAGAAGTACATGATCAAAATCAAATAAGATGGATTTAGAGACAAACTCGTGGCACAAAGAGTTTGTAGAAGGTACAACGGATCAAAATACTACTCCGTATCTACGAGAGAGATGGATATTCTAACTCACCAATAATTTGTCAACTGCCCTAAGATTGCTTTGGTGGTATTTGAAAAAAAGAAAAGAAAAGAAGCTTAATTCTTATTGAACAAAGAAGGCAATTTCATTTTAAAATTCCGAAGGAATTTCAAGGATTTCATGACATAACAAGATACAAGAATAAAACAAAATTATTAAAATTTAGAACACATAAACTAATAGGCTCAATAACACATATTGCGTAAGCATACCTATAACGAGGTTTGACAGGTAAATATATGGTAATTATTTTATTAAATTCATTCAATCAATCAATAGATGTACACATAATGTTATTTTTTCTTTTCAAGAGAATCGACAGTCGGAGGGGTGGTGCTAGTTGTTGTTTTTTTCTTGTTTGACTTGTGGTGAAAAATGATCGAAGTTGTTTATTTTTTCTCTAAATATTTTATTTAAGGTTTCTTAAAAATCAGCTCATCTTAATTAATTGGATACCAGTGAATCAGCTCATCTTAATTAATTAAATATTGGTAAAGGCATTTACAAAATATTTATTTTTTTAGAATTCAAACAAAATTAAATGTTTTGTAAATGCTCTTACAAATATTCAATTGAATTTATTTTTTACAAAAATTCTAAAATATACTCATTGAATACAACAAGGGGCTCCTGAAAGCCATATGTACTTGGATATGTACTCTTTCTTTCCGTATGCAACTCATAGCAGCTTTGTCTGTGGTTCTAGTTGTTGTTGAAAAGACAAGGAAGACAGGGGGCGAGGCTGGTGAGAGGGAGAGAAATAGTCAAAATTGGGAGATGGATGGCAGTGAGAGCTCGGCACCTCAACAAGCTCATGAAGTAGCAGTGCATCCAGCAGTGGAGCCGCTATCATACTTGCTTGGGAATTGGAGAGGCCAAGGCGAGGGTGGTTTTCCCACCATCAATTCCTTCAAATACGGCGAACAGCTCAACTTTTCCCATCCTGGCAACAAGGTAATAATGTTTCAAAAGCAAAGCAAGTTCTCCAATTACTTTTATTGTCAATCTTCAAAAAATCGCTAAGCACTAGTCGTGCGGAAAAAGGAAGCGCCGACTACTTGGCTGCCTAATCTAGGAACCTAGGCGTTGGATATTGGACCACCGCTTAGTGCGTGCTTAGGCGGGATCTAGTTAGCCGACTTTTAGAACACTGATTATTATAATATTTATATTTTTTGATAAAGTCAGCTTGCGCAAATCTTAGTGCAGGGGCAATATATATATTTCTGAAACGTTTTCTCATTTTTTGGTTTGATACTATGGATGTTTGCGTCAGCTTTGCGTGCGCATCTCGACAGATTACAGGGGTTGTAGTTAAAGACGGGGCAAAATGGTTTTGTTTTGTGTTTTTTTCAACATTTTCTTATGATCAACTGCTGCCTGCTGATCATGATGCGAATGATTAAGCGAAGCCTGTGATTGCTTATTCTCAAAAGACTTGGAAACTAAACTCCGGAGAGCCTATGCACGCTGAGAGCGGCTATTGGAGACCTAAACCTGATGGCACGATTGAAGTTGTTATCGCTCAGAGCACTGGTCTGGTTGAAGTCCAGGTAAAGTTTAATGCCCCCTCCTGCTCCACCAGCTATTTGTTTCTGGTACTTCATGCCAATTGATATCTTCATAAACCAGAAAACAACATAGAAAACCCGTGCTTATCCACAAAAAAAACCCATACAAAACCCGAACAACATATGGAAGAAAAGAATTTCTGTAGGAGAGAAGAGAATAAAAATGACGACACTGTACAGAAACGAAAGAAGCCTCTTTGTTAATACCCAAAATTCTCTTCCTCCTCTCCGTTTCCCCTCGTAACAAACTCCTCTCACGTGGTGAATTTCATTCTGCACTAGCAACTGTTCGCAGGCTACCTCATAAAGGGGAAATGTCCAACTACTCGAGTATAGGAGAATTTTGTGGTGATGTAGTGAAGCAATACTCCAACAATCTCCATGTCGGTGAAAAGCTGATGCTACTCATAACTATCTGTTTGGTAACTTGCGCTCATTATGCGTAGGGTTGCGTGACTTGCATCTTTTATTGACGTAGGATGAAATGCTTTCACTTTAGATCTCTATATTTACATATATATTTCTCTAACATCTCTTTGAGAGGAAGTTTATATTCATGCATCACATTTTCCTATCGTCGAAATTTGAATTTATGAAACTTAGCATGAAACGGTATGATTCCAGAGACGTGGGTTTGATGAAGTCTAAAATTCGGCTCATAATTCATGAAAGGCTGCGTAACCAATCAATTTGAAAATAATAATTTGTACAACTTTTATACATTTGTCTGCCATTTGCTTTGAAGTTTCTGAATGTTGAAGGCCATGAATGGTAGATGCCAATAACTAGGCTCATTTGAAGGCAGATACATTCTAGAAGGACACAAATCTTTGGCGCCAAGGACAGTGATCACCATATCACACTTTGTTTGAGTATTTTTTCTTCATCTAATTTTTTGTTGTACCCAATCACAAACTTGAATCATGCTAACCAAGCTACCATTCCATTATCTTGAAATTTGATCCTTTAGGTGGAAACTATTTCGACAATGGAAATATAGATTGCTTCTGTTGTTTGAGTTTTTTGAAATAGTTTTTTCAGTTAGAACTCAAATATGCTACTAATTCTAAGAAGGAAAGGATAGGAGGAATGCATGCATAACTGCATTTGCAAGTCTGCATTTTGAGAATGCGAACTCTCCAATGATGAACCGCTAATTATTTGTTGCTCTCTTGATAACTCTTTTATATTCAGGAAGTGTTGAATAGCATTCTATTATAGAGATTCTTTTTATAGAAGTCTTTTGTAATTGTAGGAGAATGGCCATTTCAAACATGAACAGATTATGCCACAGCAGAATCTTTATCACTGAAGATTGTAAACCTACTTCATTTTTCAGCAACTAAATTTACCAGTTATGGTTGTGTACCATTAACAAATTATAATTTCCTATTAACTCCTGACGTGATGGTAATGTCTAATTCTCTTCCAGAAAGGAACATATGATGCAGAAGAGAAAGTGGTGAAGCTTCACAGCGAACTTGTTGGCAATGCTTCTAAGGTAGTTTAACTCACCATTATGTGTTATAATGATGCATATATGGCTTGAAGATTGATTTAGTTTTATAGTGCATTTAAAATATATTTTAAATACCATTTGCTTTGATTAGATGCGGTTTCTCATAACTACTTCAGATTCTGTTGGTTACAACATGCATATTTAAAATTCTGCTGGCAGTTCTAATGTTGCATAGCAGTTCCATGTGTAAATTTCATATTATAAGTGCACATTTACCAACCTTATGTGTTGGGCCAAGTCATCTCTGCTTGCCACATATTGTTTGATATGCGCAGTGTAATAGCTGCTCGCTGCACATTCATTCAATGTTATTCATTACAAAGGCAGAGTGAGGGAGTTTTCACTGAGGAAGCTGAAGCTCCTCCTACTTGTCAGACTGATAAATTTTAAAACTAAGCATCTTGTTTTTCTTTTCTTGTCCCTTTCAACACATCTATTAAGAAATGCTTTCACGGAGTAGTTCAGAGCTTAATTCCCATTGTAGTAGTCAAGCTCAGTTTTATTCTAAGAACTGTTTTTAGTTTTTGTTTTGTTTTGTCATTCTACTTCCTTAAGCCTTGAAAGTCTTAGTTAATGCCCTTTTCTGTTGTTAGACGATGACGGGGAATAGTGTATTTTTACCAAAAATTATCCAGAAAATCTCTCGGGAGGGAGTGGGGTTGAGCTGCCTGCTTTCTATTGAACAGGCAAAGGCTTTGTGTTTGAGAAGTGGGGTGGGGTTGGATAAGCCAAACTCTTGAAAATACTTCGCAAATAGAAATACCAACTGGGTTAGTTAATTCAATTTACTTAGCCAATTCCAAATACTAATCACATTTCGTCAACCTCAATATCTCAATAATATAAATCAAGTGCTTAAAAACTATGAGCCACCATGCATGGTGAAACAATCCACTATATGAAGAGTTTAATTTAGTGGTTCAAGTGTTTGTCTAGCAACCCAAAACCTTGGATGTGTTAGTCTTGACTTTTTCCCCTTCAAGCTCAAACTATAGGTCTCTGTAAGTTCTTAACAGACATTAGTATGGAGATGGGAGGAGGGTGAAATTTTGTGATCATTGGTGGTGTGGAGGGGAGAGGATGCGAGATGCTTACCCGATCTTTTGCTTGATATAGGGGGTGCTTCGATGGACTCTTTTAGCAGAAGTGGCCATGTGGTGGCGTGAGATACCATTCTTTGAAGAGAAGTGCAGGTTTGGGAGATCGACGAGTTTTTGGTTCTCATTGGCAGGTTGTATGACGGGTAGGATAGGGGTAGGATAGAATTATTTGAGGTGGAGACCTTCATCACTTGGATCCTTTCTGATGAAGTCTTTTTGTTTTATCAAATTTTGGGTGGTAGTGTAGTCTGGACTTTTCCTTGGAAAGCAATACAGGTTACTTGTGCACCAACCAAGGTCTCATTCTTTGTGTGGTGTGGTTCCAAAATAAGATTTTAGCTATTGATAATGTAATCCTTTGAAAGAAGATTATTGTTAATCGGTGATGCTTGTGTTTGGGAGATAGAGAGTCCGTGGAGCATTTGTTCATCCATAGGCAGTTCGAAAAGCAAGTTCAGGAATACCTACAAACCTTACCGACGAGGACGTCGGCCTCCTCTAGTGGGGGTGGTTTGTTAGCACCTTGATTTCCAAGGCTTGCTAAGCTTGGCTAGCGGTGGCACCTTGCACCCTAGCCAACCGGTGGAAACTAAGGCATGAGGCAGGCATGTCTTTTCAAGGTGACCCGATGGTGTCGGTTGGTGTCGGCACTAGTCCGTTAGGCAAGTGGCAGCTGGGATGCAAGTGAGGTGGCTAGGGATTTACGGACTTTGGTTCTATCTTGGTTTGGTGTTCTTTGGGTTTTTTCTGCAGGGATGATCGACATGCTTCATTAGTGGCAGGGGCCTAGACTTGGAAGTGGGAGAAAGTAAGATTTGGGCTCTTTTTCCGCTCTGCTTGATATGGCTTATTTGGAGGGAGCGTAATAGGAGGCATTTTGATGGTATTGAAAGTACCATGTATAGACTAAAAACGTTTCTTTTTTGGATTAGTTTGTTTAGTTGGGAGTCAAGAGAGTCTAATCCAACTCTAGAACAATATCTTGATTTTATGGTCTTTCTCATAGTCATAGTGGTGTATAGGCCTTTTTCTCTTTGGCCTTCTTTGTATGTTGGTGGTATCCCCTATATGCCCTCTATCTAATACAGTGTATGAGAGAAAATTGGAAGCCCTATTTACAGTTTTTGTTAAAACCAAGTCTATTTCAGATACAAATTACTGCATTCCCGCTCAGCCTTGCTTCGGTAGGACTGAGCAAGACTCATTAGACTGGTCTCCTTTGTGCCCACTCGAGCTCCTTTTAGCACTGGTGGAGGGACAAGCGCATATCGGCGAAGCTCTCTGAAATTGCCAAATCAACCTAAGACATGTCATCATTGTTCATGCAATGGACTCTGACAATGGAGTTTTGTAAAAATAATAATTTGTTTTCTCGTAACAAGTATCGAGTCATTCTTTTGCATTTCTCATGGCATCTTTAATTCATCTAAGAATGTTTTTATGTTGTTTTTAAGTTTCTAAGTGTCTTTTAAGTTTTCAAGAGTCAAAACACATATTTCAATTAGTCTATGGTCAAGTCTTTTTTAATTTGTGTCTTGAAAATGTAAGTGCCTTTTCCTATTCTTGGAGGGTTGTTCCAAGTAGCCTATAAATTCTGTTGCTATGAATGAAATGAGTAGTTTTGAGTGTTGAATTAAAATAGCCTTTGGCTTGTGAGAAGATTTATCTTCTTGTTAACTCTTATCCTTTGGTGGATTCCGATAGGTGGCGAGTTTCCCGTTTCTGTATCTCTTAGGTGGATTCCTTAGAGTGGTGAGCGGTCCCTAGCCCTGTATCCCTCGTTAAATCCTCGGGTGGTGTTAATCTATATCCCGTTGGGTCCCTAGCTTGGGTGGTGAGCTTTACCCTTTTTATCTTTTTATCCCTTTATAATTTTCTTTTCCTCCTTCCAAAAATCCACCGTCAGACTCATTGTACCTCTTATTCTTTTTTTTTTTCTTTTTTTTTTTTTGGTTCAAATGGAAATCCACTCGTTGTACCTCTTCCATTGACTTATAATGTAACATGGAAATAACAAAATATTCTTAATTGAACACCCATGAAATATCAAATTTTGAACTTCCTAATAAATAAAAAGTCAAATGCCCATACCAAGAAGAAATGTAGATAAAAGATTGGACATAGGAGCTTAAACTGCCAGAGTGCCAGTGTCAAAGTAGACTTTGCGATTCTTACTATCACAGGACACACTGAAAATACAGGATGGTAAAAAGTGTCTTGAGCAACTGCGTCCTAGACTAAAACAGTATGCTCATGCAATTATACTTGGATTAGATCAGAGTACAAGTACATGTTCTCTCCGCAAAAAATCCTAAATCCTGTGTAACGGTTCTACGGGAATGACTGCCCCTCAACTGCCCCTGGACCTCTCAGTAATAGAGTTTTTGCCATTCTTGAGTCTGGTTGAACTGTTTTTTTTTTTTGGTTTTTAAAGTCAGTAGTCCTTTCTAATCTGCTGCTCGATGCTTTCCTAAGAATGTTGTTCTTGAATTAGATAGACTCGTAGAGGGACAAACAAGGAGTACAACCAGACCAGAGAAAAGGGGACATGCTCCCTTAATCCCTCTGTCTAAGTGATGAATTTGACCCGGGGATGACATTCTAGTAATCTATTTGAGCCTACCCGTCTAACCAAATTTGGAGTATTAAGCATACTCCGCTCTTTTGCCCTTTCCTTGTACCAAAAAAGTCTGTATTCCTAGTTACATAAGTTCCATATTATATGGCCAAACTCGCAAATGTCCCGTGTTTCACAGCAGAGTTTAATCTTTAAGGAGTGGTGGGGCCTCATCTGTAAACCTGGATACACGGCAACACTTTCTGTGTCTTGAATTTATCATTGGGAAAAGGAAAAAAATGACTTTTGAAAATAAAACGTCCCACTTGTGGAGAAAGTTGTGAATGTTTGTAGACTGACCTATTTGATTGACGATGCAATACTTGAGTTTGCAATGTGCTTCTATGTTTCTGTTATTTCACACACCATCATATGAAAGCTAGTTTTGCTGTTACTGAGAAGGTTGGTGCATAATTTTGTAAGTGATTTTGCCAACTATAAACTCTTCTCATGCTTCTCTTTGCATGTTTTTTTTTTGCAACATTACGTTTTTTATTTGAGAAATAATTGAATTGTTACTTGAACCAAAATTGGGCAATCTAATTCATTTGTGACTGTATCTACTTAGCAGAGTAAAATTTTCCATTTTGGCAGGTGAGAGAGATAACTCGAGTTTTCAAGTTGGTCAATGAAGAGTTGGTTTATGTGGTTGAAATGGCTACTAGTCTTAATAGTCTCCAACCACATTTGAAAGCCTCACTCACGAAGCTCTGATGCACAGTTATCTTATTTTACAGCTGCTCTCGTTACTTGCTAGCTGCAGCTACCCTTAGGTTCTGCTAGTTATGCTGCTATTAGTGAACACCTTTTGTTTTTTAAGCGATGGAATAAGTTTGTTGAACCTTTCAACAATTGTGGCGAATGATTTAACTCTGCACATTGTATATTAAAAGATGGTACTCAAGAGATTGTTGTTGCAATGGCAGAATAAGTGCACCAAAGGCTTTTGAACTACCCGAAGAATCGAAGCACCACTATTGATATTTTCTAAAGATGAATGCAACAAGCTGTTATATATGTTGCAAAGTGTACCGGTTGTAGTTGAGAATTATGGTTCGCCCACATTTTACTTTTACTTACAATTGGCGTCTCATAGAAGTCTTCTTAGGCCATTGCGGAGTCAATCTCAGCTTAATAGGTTCTCTCTCTCTCTCTCTCTCTCTCTCTCTCTCTCTCTCTCTCTCTCTCTCTCTCTCTCTCAGACAGAAACACACACATACACATGCATCCAAGTGGAGGTTCAATGTAGCTAAGAAACCATCGAAGCCACGGATCTGGACGACAGTTGCAAATATTGTCTGTTCCTCCATTCTCTGCGGCGCGTCCCCTTTGACCCCGTCATGCCTCCTCTGTTCTTCCGTCGTGACTCCCTCCTGTCAGCCTACTCCCATCTCCAATTCTCCATTGAGCCTGTCATCAACGATCTAGATGTGGAGATCAATAATAGTCCACAGCTTTGTTGGGGATCCAGATATGGACTGCGGTCCTTCCGAGAGTAATGTCCCATACGTTAAGAAGAGGAGAAGCAACTTCTTCTTTGGTGCATGTTATTGTCTTTATGTCTCTGTAATGTTGATAATCTCTTTGTTCCTTTTAAATGAACTTGAGAATTTTTTGTTCAATCCTGAGGATCTGTCAAATTGGTAGATTGTTAAACTTTTGTTCACTTTCTTAAACTAGATGATTGTTCATGCATCCTCCCAATCCAATCACTTTAAACCCATAATCGATCCAACCTATAATTCGACTTGGTTGATCGATGATGATAAATTCATTATGGTCCATGATAAATTCATCATCATCTTCTTCATCTCTTAGATTGATTTCTAATAAATTTGTTAGTACTCCATTTTATATCTTCGTGTAAATATGTCGTTCTTTTTATAATTCTCAACACTACATAACTTGTGACATTTTGTTATTTTTGTATTTTCCTTGAGAGGGCCGCAAATCAAGGTAATAAATATTTCCTTTCTTCTTTTTTTTTTCCCCTTCTTAATTATTTTCCTTTCTTAATCTGATTAAGGGGTAAAATTGCCTCAAACATTCCATCCAAATACAAAAAGTATGCATTTTCACTATACAGTGTAGGAATAAACTATTTCGCATTTTTGCTTGGAATCACTTGAAGGGATGGAGCCAGGGGGGCCAGTAAGGGTGGTCGCTCCTACAAGAGGAAAAAAAAATTCTCTACTATATTATTGAAAAACAAAAAGTTTCTATGAAACTATATAGGCTCCCTCCCTCTAGTATTTTGGGAAAAAAATAGTAATGACCTTCAAAATACAAGGATACAAATATTAATTTCTAAAGGTTAAGGGTTACAATATAACAAAACGTAAAATTTGAGGGTTAACGTTGTGGATACTCAATTAATAAACTCCCAGTTTGTCTCCCACAAAAATCCTCAATCGTTAAAAGAGTTTCACATGCTTTATTCACTCTGCCCTAAAATCTCTATGGAACAACAGATCCCTCCCTCAACACAAAAATCCCCTATCGTTACTAGAAAATAGGAACATAGGATAAGAGATTTTTAGAAGCCTTAGTAATTTTGGTGAAATCAAAACTGTAGCTATGCTTTGCCCAATTAATGTTTTAGAATTCTAGTTCTTGCCCAATTTTTTATCTCGCATTCGCCCGTGTGGTGAAATTTCCGGCTCTGTCTCCTGCTTGATGAAACCTTACATGTCTATAATTAAAAAATTATTAACTTTTCATACTGACTCACTGAATGATTGATATATACATACATCATAGTTTGAATATGAAAAGTCGTCAACTTTAGTTTAAATCAATGTGCAAATTTTGTACTTATTCTCTTCTCAAAACTATTTTGCCATTACGAAAAAAGTATCTCATGCTCCTTCCGTCTCTAAATAAGTATCTGGTGTACAAATTTAGACCTTTAAAAAAATACATTTATTTCTTTAAAAAAATCAAAATTTTTTCACAAATGAATAGACAGCAATAAGTTCTATTAGATTGTGAAAAAAAATAAATTTTTTAACCAAAAATATGCATTTTTTGTAAGGCCTAGATTTGCGCGTCAAACACTTATTTAAGGACAGAAGGAGTATATGTCTAGCTAGGTAATATTTTGACCCAATAGCTAAAACATTTTATCCCGCCCTTGACTACGTGCAAACTTACTTCGGAAGTAAATTTACGGATCATATTTGTTATAGGTTTATCGATTAAATTTTAATAGAGTATCATACATGTCATTTGTTCATTTTAAGAATAACTTATATATATATTAAACTGTTTTTTGATATATATATATATATATATCAGAATATTACTACATATACAAAGAAAGAAAACAGAGACAAATTAGGCTCTGTTCAGTTGTCAAGAAAGTTGTGTGGAAAATTGGTTCCCAGAAAAAGTGAAGTGAGGTGAAGTAAAAGAAAAAGAAAATTATTTTCATGTGAGTGTTCATTCGACAAAAGAATTTTGCAAGAATAATTAAGATTTAGTTGTTCATTTGTCAAGAAAAAGAAACTTTCGGGAAAATTTTGTGAGTGTTCACTCATTTTCCTTTTCCCGCGACGCAAAATCCTGTGTTTTTTTGCAGGAAAGTAATTCATGCAGGAAAACTTAAAAACATGTTTCCCACTACTTTCCTACCAACTGAACACTACAAAAATCATGAGAAAGTTGATTTTCCCATTCTTTCCTGTACTTTCTTGGCAACTGAACGGAGCCTAAGGGTTGGCCAAGTGGTATTGACATGAGACTTAGGCTCCGTTCAGTTGTCGAGAAAGTTGTGTGGGAAATTGGTTCCCAGAAAAAGTGAAGTGAAGTGAAGTAAAAGAAAAAGAAAATTATTTTCCTGTGAGTGTTCATTTGACAAAAGAATTTTGCAAGAATAATTAAGATTTAGTTGTTCATTTGTCAGGAAAAAGAAACTTTCGGGAAAATTTTGTGAGTGTTCACTCATTTTTCTTTTCCCGCGACGCAAAATCCTGTGTTTTTTGCAGGATCACTTTTGCAGGAAAGTAATTCCTGCAGGAAAACTTAAAAACATGTTTCCCACTACTTTCCTGACAACTAAACACTATAAAAGTTATGAGAAAGTTGATTTTCCCATCCTTTCCTGTATTTTCCTGACAACTGAACGGAGCCTTAGGTGTTTGCTTCATTCTATAGTCTTAGGTTCGATTTTCCTTATCAACAATTCTTGGGGCCACCTCACCCCCACGCTTAAGTATGTGAAACAGTTGTAAGGATTAATTTGAGATGTGCACAAACTGGTCCGGGACACCCTGTATACAAAAAAAAAAAAAAAGAAGGGAAAACAGAGACAAGAAAAGATCACAAGTCTTTCCAGTGTTCTCAGCTGATCAGCCTGATCTTCTGACTTCTTATTTTATTTTTTTGTCAAAGGGAAATATGATCTTCTGGCTTTCATTTATCCTAACGGTGCCTCTTCGATCTGGCATTCCCTCGTGAATCGGGCAGCTTACACACGCGAGAGAGAGAGAGAGAGAGAGCACGTGCACACCAGTGACCGCTTGTTTCTCTTATTGCATCTAGAAAGGGCACATTTTTTTTATTAATTGAAAGTTTTGAGTAAGCTACGCGCATCTTAATTAATTTTTAATAAACTTATTATAATATCGCCCCACTATGGGTAGTTTGATTAAAGCCGGGGCTTTATCCCCATATTTACTGGGATCATAAGAGTTGATCGTATGTGAGAGAGGTGACCTCTAATGGCTTGTTTGGCGTGTAGATACAATTTAGGAGATAAGAAGGGGATAAGAGGTGCTATAGCAAAGAATTAGGTAAGAATGAAGAATTAGGTGAGGAGCTTGCTTGATAGTTGGTGGAGGATAAGAGTGGATAATAAAATAGCGTGGGTTTTTACTTAATTGTTCGTTCTTATACAATCGTTGTAATGAGAATTAAAGAAGGGTTTGGAGCATTACCAAAAAAAAAAAAAAAAGAGAGAAGGGTTTGGAGATGTTCAAGGGGAGATCAGAAATTATAGAGATCAATTCAGATGTTCGAGGGGTGAAACCAAACATCGGATAAGAGTGGATTAAAATTGAGTGCAATTTTGTTCACCCTCCTTAAAAGAGGGTGAATATTATCATATTTCTTATTGGTTGAAATAGTGTGGGTCCCACCACAAAAGTGATGTCATGCTTATCATGCAATACACTTTTTGATAAGCATGACATCACTTTGTGGTGGGATCCATACCATTTCAACTAATAAGAAGGAGAGTATTGTTCACCCTCTTAAGTGGAGGGTGAACAAAACTCAACTCATTAAGATTAGCTTATCTCCAAGGCCTCTATCCTTTTTCCTTCTTTGCGCAACAAACCGGCAGTAAGGGTTTTGGTCCCTTCGAGACTATCTCAATGTGGGACCTCTCTTGTTGTATTTCTATAGGGATTTTTATGCTTTGTTCTCTTCACAATTCAAAAAGAATTTTTCAAAAGATTTATCCTAGATTTTCTTTACTTCCAACATTTTTCTCTCTATTCATTACCTCTATTATTTTTTAAAATTTTTTTTGAACTCCAATCCAAACAAAACATTGATTTTAATGATAATGAAACCTTTTCTTGTCAATTTTTTTTTAAAAAAAATTATTACTTTTAATTTTTCTCTTTATCTCTCTACAATCATTATCCATATTTGTAATTATTATTTTATTTATCCCTATACTCATTATGTATAAATCCAAAATCTCAAAACTTTCTACAATCATTATTCATATTTGTAATTATTATTTTATTTCTCTCTACACTCATTATGTATAAATCTAAAATCTCAAAACGAAAACAATCTGAGTGCTGTGGTTTGGAATTCTGTTTGGTTTATGGGCTGAGGTGGTGTTTTTGAGTGTTGCGTAGGGTAGGGTAGGGTAGGGTAGGGGTACATACCAAATTGATGGCCAGGAGCTCTTCAAAAGGTAGAGCCAGTGGGCAGTGGAGCCCCTTTCTTTTTTAAAAGGATTGGAGCCCCTTTCTGGACCCTAGGATAAATAGGGTAGATCACGGGTTGCAATAATATGTCACGTCCAGCCAAAGAGAGAGAAACCCAATGGAAAACCGAACCAAACCAAACCTCCACCACACAAAAACACCCATACAAAATCTTGTCATTTGCTCTCATCCACATAAAAGATCCATCCCATTCCTCCCTTGTTATTTACCCATTCGCCCCTGCTTTACATGGATATTATCTTTCGGCTGGTTTTGGATAAAAAAAAGTTAAGATGACCTTTTTTTTTTTTATTCAAGCTTTTTTTTTCACATTACTTAATTTTAGGTCAAATTTTTGTGACTTTTTAATTCGTCTAGATAAGAAAAATCGAAAAAGTAAAAGATTATGATAAAATTTGAAATTTTTTTGAATAAAGACAAACCAATTGACTTATTCGTCCAAATACTCTTGATATTTTTAAATGTAATTGTGTTTTCGATACACTCCAAGATTTTGTTTTAATATATTCTCTGATGAAAATTCATTTGTGTAGATTTGAATACAAACGACAAGTTTTTATAACATGCAGAGTATTTAAAACAAATGGGGTGCCAAATTATTTCCTGTCTCAAATCATTGAGCAATTCCAAATCGAGTTCTAGTTAAAAATATTTTGTTGATACCTGCCACAGTACTTTTTAAGATAGGCTCAACTTTTCATCATTGTGTGAGGTGATTTTTTTTTCTATAAAAAATGCAAGCAATTAAATGTCATAACATGCTTTCTACATTTTTTGTTTTTCAAAAAATGCAAAAATTTAAATGAATAAATCGTGTAAATAGCTCTGTAGCCCAAATTGTAGATCAGCCTCGTCCTTCTAAATTCCAACTTCCGAGGTGTTTTGGAGTACCCTTTCATTTCTGGCCGTTACCTTGAAACCAAAGGGTGAGTAATAATTCTAAGAAAAGCTTTACCGACCATAGGAATTAGGATATATATATATATATAAAACCAAAAAAAGCCTCAGGCCAAGGTCTAAAGTGATTTCAGCCACAAACTTAAAGATCTCACTGGACCACAATTTCCTACATTTGCTGACTTGCTGTGTATATAACTATACGGTTTTGGTACTGTTATTATGGAAGTATGATTATTTAGCCATTTCACATACAACGATATATAACTTGAGAACAAATGGTAGCACAAGTGATAAGGTGCTCTTTTTATCAGGGTGAGATCGTGGGTTCGATTTCCACCTGTAAGGTCTCATTCCTTATCTTCTTAGATCAAGCGAGTGTAGGTTTCTTATATGTACTTAGAAAAATGATACTATATAACTTGGAACTTGTGGTTTTTTAACCATTTCGTCTGCTAGGGAAAATTTTTTTAATACATATTTCTCGTAGACGATAGGATGAATACAAGTATTTGAATGACATCAAACAAATTATAAGTTCACAATCATACAATGTCCAACTGATAGTCCATTAAGAAAATAAACTGCTACACAAATAACCCCATTACAAAAAACCAATCTTTGCCCTTGGCAAGAACAAACCCCCCGACCATCCCTCTGAAAGTGTAAGCCAATTATTTTAGGAATCATAATTAGTATATCGTACTTTGTTAACTTTTGAATTTCGTCCGATGGTTTTTTTGAAATCCAAACTTGTTTTAAGGTAAGAGAAAACGTGAGGCAAAATGAGATTGTTGTATTCCATCTTTGGAAGCTTTACAAAGGCACCGAAAATACACTTACAGAAGAGTGACTGTTAATAAAAAAGAGAAGTGACAAAATCATTTTCCCCTTACAAAATGTACTACTATTTTTCTGGCGCAACCCAAAATAAAGTATTCGACCATAGTATTTGCAGGATGGAAGGAGTAGTATCTTAGCCATGTGGAATACAAACATCATTTTCTAAAATGAAATTTCAAATCTCTCGAAATTTTTCTTGCATTTTGTTATAAAAGTTACACTACTTCACAGAAACCAAAATATATGCCATACCACGTGAACTATGCATATTTGATACTATTTTCATGACACAGCAAATAACAGTGATGGCAACAACAGCTGCACGTGAACTATGGAGTGGTATAGCTTAACACCACAAACATATGGGCAGAGAGAGAGAGCATTAGTAATTGTTGAGAGAGAGAGAGAGAGAGAGAGAGAGAGAGAGAGAGAGATTCTTCAATGGAGAAACATGGTTGTGAGATTGAAGCAATAGGCATCAACTACACAATCTGCACTGAAAAGAAAGAACACCCTTTTAAGTTCTTTGCCAATGTCCAACACCACCACCACCACCAAGAAGATGAGGAGTCACAAGAACCACCACAAAAGCTTAATGACAAAAGTAACCCCGGAGTCCGGCACGTCCTGAAGGACGTCCACTGCCGGGCCAAACCATGGGAAATTCCTTGCCATTGTGGGCCCTAGCGGCGCGGGGAAGTCGTCACTGCTCGAGATCCTCGCCGGAAAACTCGCCCCACAAACCGCATCCATTTTCGTCAACCAAAAGCCGGTCGACAAACCCAGGTTCAACAAAATATCCGGCTATGTCACCCAAAAGGACACCCTATTCCCACTCCTCACTGTTCAGGAAACCCTCATGTTCAGTGCGAAACTCCGGTTAAGGCTCCCTCATTCCCAGTTGAGTTCAAGAGTCAGCTCACTGATACAAGAACTCCGACTAGATCATGTAGCTGGAGTACGTGTCGGTGATGACAAAGTCCGAGGGTTATCCGGTGGAGAAAGGCGGCGAGTATCGATCGGTGTTGATGTTATTCATGACCCTAAAGTGCTAATTCTTGATGAACCCACTTCAGGGGCTTGACAGCACATCAGCTCTTCAGATCATTGACATGCTCAAGACCATGGCTGAAACCAGGGGTAGGACCATAATCCTGAGCATCCACCAACCCGGGTTCAGAATTGTGAAATTGTTCAATTCCATCCTTTTAATGGCTAATGGGTCTGTTTTGCATCACGGCTCGGTTGATCAGCTTGGCCTGCAGCTGAGGCTCATGGGTTTACAACTCCCTCTCCATGTCAACATTGTTGAGTTTGCCATTGACTCAATTGAAGCAATTCAACAGCAGAAATCACTGCAGTGGCAAGAAATGCAAATACAATTACCATCCACACCGCAACAACTGAAGAGAAATGACTGAGGGTGAGTATAAAAGTGGTAAGCGCACTTTGCAACAACTCTTTCAGCAATCTAAAGTGATAGATGAGGAAACCATGGATATTGGAGTTGATTTTCCTAGTGGTTTTGCAAATTCTAGATTTGGAGAAACCATAATTCTCACTCACAGGTTTTCCAAAAACATATCTCGAACCAAGGAGCTGTTCGCGTGTCGGACACTTCAAATGCTCATGGCAGGGCTCATATTGGGTTCGATCTTCTACGATCTAAAAGATGATTTATCTGGAGCAGAGGAAAGGGTTGGCCTATTTGCGTTCATATTAACATTTTTGTTAACAAGCACAATAGAAGCTCTACCTATTTTCCTACAAGAGAGGGAGATACTGATGAAGGAGACATCTAGTGGAAGCTATAGAGTCTCATCATATGCCATAGCCAATGGTCTAGTTTACTTGCCCTTTCTACTCATATTGGCCGTTTTATTCACAGTACCACTATATTGGCTTGTTGGGTTAAACCGGAGTTTCATGGCATTCCTTCACTTTCTGTTGTTGATTTGGCTAATTCTCTACACGGCGAATTCAGTTGTGGTGTGTTTCAGTGCACTTGTGCCTAATTTCATCGTCGGAAACTCGGTGATCTCTGGTGTGATGGGTTCGTTCTTTTTGTTCTCCGGCTACTTCATTTCAAAGCACGGGATGCCGAGTTACTGGATTTTCATGCATTATGTGTCGCTATTCAAGTACCCGTTTGAAGGGTTCTTGATAAATGAATTCTCCGGTGCAGGGAAGTGCTTACAGTTCATGTTTGGGGCGTGTGCCGTGAGCGGTGAGGATATGCTTAGAGAGGAAGGGTACGGGGAGGAAAGCAGGTGGAGGAATGTTGTTATTATGGTGTGCTTTATTTTGGTTTACAGGTTCATTTCCTATGTCATTCTCAGGTGTAGATGCTCTCAGAGGGGCCTTAAGGGTGCCCTTCTCTGAATAAACATGCAGTGACCTCTAAAGGGTGCATGCCAACGGCCTGTAATGTAACTAACTGAAGGATCATGTGGTCATATGATTTGGCATAGAGGTCAATGTAAATACATGTACTGTCATTTTGATAATTGTGTGTACTCTTCGTATTTGTGTTCTTCCTTTATACAGCCAAAGGAACCAATTATGATTTTCTAAATGCGACAGGATGCTGTGAAAAATGCAAAATGGTTGTGGAAGTGTTAATGTTCTAAGTTTAGTGCTCCTTGATGCCCTTAGCAAGCATAAAGTCATGCAAATACTACAGAAACAGCAATCGTAAACAAATGCCGCTAAGAATATTTTCAACCTAAAACAGACAGTGAGCAAAAACAGTTGTGCTACATGTATAAATTATCTCTTCCGTAAATGTTCTACAAAATGAGCACTATAAATCTACCTTTTCTTATCATAATTCGAAGTTCAAAAATTTCCCTTTTGGTGGAGAGGTTACAAAAATGGTAAATGACTGTAAAATAAATGGAAAAGCTATTGCTAACTAGAGGGAACCGTATTTCCTTCTTTTTGTTTCAATGGGAAGGGATAAAGAGATGGGGTTAAACATTAAACTTTCATAGGTAGCAATAATGGCACATCTCAGGAAAGGGTAAAATTACTAGAAAGTTGGAAACATCCAAGAGAGTGAAAATTCTCCCCCCAAAAAGGTTGTGTGGCTCTGGAGGGATGATTCCCTTCCTGGATAACCTTCGAACGTCCTCAATTATAAGCGCCAACCCAGACCAACTCTTTTGTATCTTCCCCTTGTTTATGCATCTGATTTCTCAGATAGGGCTTGCATTTTCGTAACTTCTTTTCTTACATACTGTTTTTTCTCTTCCTATTTAGCATGCCTACGATCATGAATCCTTTTTTTCAATTCAATAAAAGTACATAATAAATTGTTCTTCACTAGCAATGACAGGCAAATCATTTAGCCACCCATATCCTCTAATCCAGTCATTAGTATTTTATGATAAGTTTTCGTAAATATTATTCCACAGTTAATATTTCATTCAACACATATTTAGGAGACCTTAACCCCATGTTTAAACTAATGACCTAAACCAACTTTTCTGCAAGCAAATTATTTGTACCTAATGGCACATCACCGTATGATCTAACCCATGCCTAAATCAACTACCCAGGAGAGGAAAAGGAGCATTCCAACACCAAATTGATCAATCCATGTTCACAGTTAGTCGTCACCTTCTATTAAACAATGAGCTCATGAAATCACAGACCATGAAAGTAATAAACATAACTCAAGAACCCTTCCAATTACTTAGGACGCATGTTGAAATTTGTTATTGAAACTTTCTTATGACAACCAACAGTCAATAACACAAAGCAATAGAAGTCAAAAATGTTTCATCATACATGCCAAACGAATGAAAATAATGATATTTCACTTCTCCCTCGACGTTCTCGCACAACCAAACTCACCAAGATTGCAATCACACCCAAGCCCCACGCATACAAAAATAGGAGTAAAAAATACTTAGCCTACACCGCAAGGAAAAGGAAGAAGACAGCTAGATTAGGCAATAGAGACCCTATCATGAACCATAACCTGCAATTCCTAATAAATTGGGGTAGAGATGAACCTCACAATAAG